>CM059797.1:28183617-28504436 GCA_030435695.1 Brachymystax lenok tsinlingensis | reverse complement strand
TCTACAGACACCACAACATATACTGTAGACCAGGGCATCTACAGACAGAGAGGTATATATTACTATCACAACATATACTGTAGACCAGGGCATCTACAGACAGAGGTATATTACTATCACAACATATATATAGACCAGGGCATCTACAGACAGAGAGGTATATTACTATCACAACATATACTGTAGACCAGGGCATCTACAGACAGAGAGGTATATTACTATCACAACATATACTGTAGACCAGGGCATCTACAGACAGAGAGTATATTACTATCACAACATATAGAGACCAGGGCATCTACAGACAGAGAGGTATATTACTATCACAACATATACTGTAGACCCAGGGCATCTACAGACAGAGAGGTATATTACTATCACAACATATACTGTAGACCAGAGGCATCTACAGACAGAGAAGGTATATTACTATCACAACATATAAGACCTCAGGGCATCTACAGACAGAGGTATATTACTATCACAACATATACTGTAGACCAGGGCATCTACAGACAGAGAGGTATATTACTATCACAACATATATAGACCAGGGCATCTACAGACAGAGAGAGGTATATTACTATCACAACATATACTGTAGACCAGGGCATCTACAGACAGAGAGGTATATTACTATCACAACATATACTGTAGACCAGGGCATCTACAGACAGAGAGGTATATTACTATCACAACATATAGACCAGGGCATCTACAGACAGAGAGGTATATTACTATCACAACATATACTGTAGACCAGGGCATCTACAGACAGAGAGGTATATTACTATCACAACATATACTGTAGACCAGGGCATCTACAGACAGAGAGGTATATTACTATCACAACATATAGACCAGGGCATCTACAGACAGAGAGGTATATTACTATCACAACATATACTGTAGACCAGGGCATCTACAGACAGAGAGGTATATTACTATCACAAATATATAGACCAGGGCATCTACAGACAGAGAGGTATATTACTATCACAACATATACTACTAGACCAGGGCATCTACAGACAGAGAGGTATATTACTATCACAACATATACTGTAGACCAGGCATCTACAGACAGAGAAGGGTATATTACTATCACAACATATAGACCAGGGCATCTACAGACAGAGAGGTATATTACTATCACAACATATACTGTAGACCAGGGCATCTACAGACAGAGAGGTATATTACTATCACAACATATACTGTAGACCAGAGGCATCTACAGACAGAGAGGTATATTACTATCACAACATATAGACCAGGGCATCTACAGACAGAGAGGTATATTACTATCACAACATATACTGTAGACCAGGGCATCTACAGACAGAGAGGTATATTACTATCACAACATATAGACCAGGGCATCTACAGACAGAGAGGTATATTACTATCACAACATATACTGTAGACCAGGGCATCTACAGACAGAGAGGTATATTACTATCACAACATATACTGTAGACCAGGCATCTACAGACAGAGAGGTATATTACTATCATATATATACAACATATAGACCAGGGCATCTACAGACAGAGAGGTATATTACTATCACAACATATATAGACCAGGGCATCTACAGACAGAGAGGTATATTACTATCACAACATATACTGTAGACCAGGGCATCTACAGACAGAGAGGTATATTACTATCACAACATATAGACCAGGGCATCTACAGACAGAGAGGTATATTACTATCACAACATATACTGTAGACCAGGGCATCTACAGACAGAGAGGTATATTACTATCACAACATATATAGACCAGGCATCTACAGACAGAGAGGTATATTACTATCACAACATATACTGCAGACCAGGGCATCTACAGACAGAGAGGTATATTACTATCACAACATATAGACCAGAGGCATCTACAGACAGAGGTATATTACTATCACAACATATACTGTAGACCAGGCATCTACAGACAGAGAGGTATATTACTATCACAACATATACTGTAGACCAGGGCATCTACAGACAGAGAGGGTATATTACTATCACAACATATAGACCAGGGCATCTACAGACAGAGAGGTATATTACTATCACAACATATACTGTAGACCAGGGCATCTACAGACAGAGAGGTATATTACTATCACAACATATAGACCAGGGCATCTACAGACAGAGAGGTATATTACTATCACAACATATAGACCAGAGGCATCTACAGACAGAGAGGTATATTACTATCACAACATATAGACCAGGGCATCTACAGACAGAGAGGTATATTACTATCACAACATATAGACCAGAGGCATCTACAGACAGAGAGAGGTATATTACTATCACAACATATACTGTAGACCAGGGCATCTACAGACAGAGAGGTATATTACTATCACAACATATAGACCAGAGGCATCTACAGACAGAGAGGTATATTACTATCACAACATATACTGTAGACCAGGCATCTACAGACAGAGAGGTATATTACTATCACAACATATACTGTAGACCAGGGCATCTACAGACAGAGAGGTATATTACTATCACAACATATACTGACCAGGGCATCTACAGACAGAGAGGTATATTACTATCACAACATATACTGTAGACCAGGGCATCTACAGACAGAGAGGTATATTACTATCACAACATATACTGTAGACCAGGGCATCTACAGACAGAGAGGTATATTACTATCACAACATATAGACCAGGGCATCTACAGACAGAGAGGTATATTACTATCACAACATATAGACCAGGGCATCTACAGACAGAGAGGTATATTACTATCACAACATATACTGTAGACCAGGGCATCTACAGACAGAGAGGTATATTACTATCACAACATATAGACCAGGGCATCTACAGACAGAGAGGTATATTACTATCACAACATATAGACCAGGGCATCTACAGACAGAGAGGTATATTACTATCACAACATATAGACCAGGGCATCTACAGACAGAGAGGTATTACTATCACAACATATACTGTAGACCAGGGCATCTACAGACAGAGAGGTATATTACTATCACAACATATACTGTAGACCAGGGCATCTACAGACAGAGAGGTATATTACTATCACAACATATAGACCAGGGCATCTACAGACAGAGAGGTATATTACTATCACAACATATAGACCAGGGCATCTACAGACAGAGAGGTATATTACTATCACAACATATACTGTAGACCAGGGCATCTACAGACAGAGAGGTATATTACTATCACAACATATAGAGACCAGGCATCTACAGACAGAGAGGTATATTACTATCACAACATATACTGTAGACCAGGGCATCTACAGACAGAGAGGTATATTACTATCACAACATATAGACCAGGGCATCTACAGACAGAGAGGTATATTACTATCACAACATATAGACCAGGGGCATCTACAGACAGAGAGGTATATTACTATCACAACATATAGACCAGGGCATCTACAGACAGAGGTATATTACTATCACAACATATACTGTAGACCAGGGCATCTACAGACAGAGAGGTATATTACTATCACAACATATACTGTAGACCAGGGCATCTACAGACAGAGAGGTATATTACTATCACAACATATAGACCAGGCATCTACAGACAGAGAGGTATATTACTATCACAACATATACTGTAGACCAGGGCATCTACAGACAGAGAGGTATATTACTATCACAACATATAGACCAGGGCATCTACAGACAGAGAGGGTATATTACTATCACAACATATACTGTAGACCAGGGCATCTACAGACAGAGAGGTATATTACTATCACAACATATAGACCAGGGCATCTACAGACAGAGAGGTATATTACTATCACAACATATACTGTAGACCAGGGCATCTACAGACAGAGAGGTATATTACTATCACAACATATAGACCAGGGCATCTACAGACAGAGAGGTATATTACTATCACAACATATACTGTAGACCAGGGCATCTACAGACAGAGAGGTATATTACTATCACAACATATAGACCAGGGCATCTACAGACAGAGAGGTATATTACTATAACATATACTGTAGACCAGGGCATCTACAGACAGAGAGGTATATTACTATCACAACATATAGACCAGGGCATCTACAGACAGAGAGGTATATTACTACTCCACAACATATACTGTAGACCAGGGCATCTACAGACAGAGAGTATATTACTATCACAACATATACTGTAGACCAGGGCATCTACAGACAGAGGGTATATTACTATCACAACATATAGACCAGGGCATCTACAGACAGAGAGGTATATTACTATCACAACATATACTGTAGACCAGGGCATCTACAGACAGAGAGGTATATTACTATCACAACATATACTGTAGACCAGGGCATCTACAGACAGAGAGGTATATTACTATCACAACATATAGACCAGGGCATCTACAGACAGAGAGGTATATTACTATCACAACATATACTGTAGACCAGGCATCTACAGACAGAGAGGTATATTACTATCACAACATATAGACCAGGGCATCTACAGACAGAGAGGTATATTACTATCACAACATATAGACCAGGGCATCTACAGACAGAGAGGTATATTACTATCACAACATATACTGTAGACCAGGGCATCTACAGACAGAGAGGTATATTACTATCACAACATATAGACCAGGGCATCTACAGACAGAGAGGTATATTACTATCACAACATATACTGTAGACCAGGGCATCTACAGACAGAGAGGTATATTACTATCACAACATATAGACCAGGGCATCTACAGACAGAGAGGTATATTACTATCACAACATATAGACCAGGGCATCTACAGACAGAGAGGTATATTACTATCACAACATATACTGTAGACCAGGGCATCTACAGACAGAGAGGTATATTACTATCACAACATATAGTAGACCAGGGCATCTACAGACAGAGAGGTATATTACTATCACAACATATACTGTAGACCAGGGCATCTACAGACAGAGAGGTATATTACTATCACAACATATAGACCAGGGCATCTACAGACAGAGAGGTATATTACTATCACAACATATACTGTAGACCAGGGCATCTACAGACAGAGAGGTATATTACTATCACAACATATAGACCAGGGCATCTACAGACAGAGAGGTATATTACTATCACAACATATACTGTAGACCAGGGCATCTACAGACAGAGAGGTATATTACTATCACAACATATATACCAGGGCATCTACAGACAGAGAGGTATATTACTATCACAACATATAGACCAGGGCATCTACAGACAGAGAGGTATATTACTATCACAACATATACTGTAGACCAGGGCATCTACAGACAGAGAGGTATATTACTATCACAACATATACTGTAGACCAGGGCATCTACAGACAGAGAGGTATATTACTATCACAACATATAGACCAGGGCATCTACAGACAGAGAGGTATATTACTATCACAACATATATAGACCAGGGCATCTACAGACAGAGAGGTATATTACTATCACAACATATACTGTAGACCAGGGCATCTACAGACAGAGAGGTATATTACTATCACAACATATATATAGACCAGGGCATCTACAGACAGAGAGGTATATTACTATCACAACATATAGACCAGGGCATCTACAGACAGAGAGGTATATTACTATCACAACATATACTGTAGACCAGGGCATCTACAGACAGAGAGGTATATTACTATCACAACATATACTGTAGACCAGGGCATCTACAGACAGAGAGGTATATTACTATCACAACATATAGACCAGGGCATCTACAGACAGAGAGGTATATTACTATCACAACATATAGACCAGGGCATCTACAGACAGAGAGGTATATTACTATCACAACATATACTGTAGACCAGGGCATCTACAGACAGAGAGGTATATTACTATCACAACATATAGACCAGGGCATCTACAGACAGAGAGGTATATTACTATCACAACATATACTGTAGACCAGGGCATCTACAGACAGAGAGGTATATTACTATCACAACATATAGACCAGGGCATCTACAGACAGAGAGGTATATTACTATCACAACATATACTGTAGACCAGGGCATCTACAGACAGAGAGGTATATTACTATCACAACATATACTGTAGACCAGGGCATCTACAGACAGAGAGGTATATTACTATCACAACATATAGACCAGGGCATCTACAGACAGAGAGGTATATTACTATCACAGCATGTAGACCAGGGCATCTACAGACAGAGAGGTATATTACTATCACAACATATAGACCAGGGCATCTACAGACAGAGGTATATTACTATCACAACATATAGACCAGGGCATCTACAGACAGAGAGGTATATTACTATCACAACATATACTGTAGACCAGGGCATCTACAGACAGAGAGGTATATTACTATCACAACATATAGACCAGGCATCTACAGACAGAGAAAGTAGGTATTACTATCACAACATATAGACCAGGCATCTACAGACAGAGAGGTATATTACTATCACAACATATACTGTAGACCAGGGCATCTACAGACAGAGAGGTATATTACTATCACAACATATAGACCAGGGCATCTACAGACAGAGAGGTATATTACTATCACAACATATAGACCAGGGCATCTACAGACAGAGAGGTATATTACTATCACAACATATACTGTAGACCAGGGCATCTACAGACAGAGAGGTATATTACTATCACAACATATAGACCAGGGCATCTACAGACAGAGAGGTATATTACTATCACAACATATAGACCAGGGCATCTACAGACAGAGAGGTATATTACTATCACAACATATACTGTAGACCAGGGCATCTACAGACAGAGAGGTATATTACTATCACAACATATAGACCAGGGCATCTACAGACAGAGAGGTATATTACTATCACAACATATACTGTAGACCAGGGCATCTACAGACAGAGAGGTATATTACTATCACAACATATAGACCAGGGCATCTACAGACAGAGAGGTATATTACTATCACAACATATACTGTAGACCAGGGCATCTACAGACAGAGAGGTATATTACTATCACAACATATAGACCAGGGCATCTACAGACAGAGAGGTATATTACTATCACAACATATACTGTAGACCAGGGCATCTACAGACAGAGAGGTATATTACTATCACAACATATAGACCAGGGCATCTACAGACAGAGAGGTATATTACTATCACAACATATAGACCAGGGCATCTACAGACAGAGAGGTATATTACTATCACAACATATAGACCAGGGCATCTACAGACAGAGAGGTATATTACTATCACAACATATACTGTAGACCAGGGCATCTACAGACAGAGAGGTATATTACTATCACAACATATACTGTAGACCAGGGCATCTACAGACAGAGAGGTATATTACTATCACAACATATAGACCAGGGCATCTACAGACAGAGAGGTATATTACTATCACAACATATACTGTAGACCAGGGCATCTACAGACAGAGAGGTATATTACTATCACAACATATAGACCAGGGCATCTACAGACAGAGAGAGGTATATTACTATCACAACATATAGACCAGGGCATCTACAGACAGAGAGGTATATTACTATCACAACATATACTGTAGACCAGGGCATCTACAGACAGAGAGGTATATTACTATCACAACATATAGACCAGGGCATCTACAGACAGAGAGGTATATTACTATCACAACATATAGACCAGGCATCTACAGACAGAGAGGTATATTACTATCACAACATATACTGTAGACCAGGGCATCTACAGACAGAGAGGTATATTACTATCACAACATATAGACCAGGGCATCTACAGACAGAGAGGTATATTACTATCACAACATATACTGTAGACCAGGGCATCTACAGACAGAGAGGTATATTACTATCACAACATATACTGTAGACCAGGGCATCTACAGACAGAGAGGTATATTACTATCACAACATATAGACCAGGGCATCTACAGACAGAGAGGTATATTACTATCACAACATATACTGTAGACCAGGGCATCTACAGACAGAGAGGTATATTACTATCACAACATATAGACCAGGGCATCTACAGACAGAGGTATATTACTATCACAACATATAGACCAGGGCATCTACAGACAGAGAGGTATATTACTATCACAACATATACTGTAGACCAGGGCATCTACAGACAGAGAGGTATATTACTATCACAACATATAGACCAGGGCATCTACAGACAGAGAGGTATATTACTATCACAACATATACTGTAGACCAGGGCATCTACAGACAGAGAGGTATATTACTATCACAACATATAGACCAGGGCATCTACAGACAGAGGTATATTACTATCACAACATATAGAGACCAGGGCATCTACAGACAGAGAGGTATATTACTATCACAACATATATAGACCAGGGCATCTACAGACAGAGAGGTATATTACTATCACAACATATACTGTAGACCAGGGCATCTACAGACAGAGAGGTATATTACTATCACAACATATAGACCAGGGCATCTACAGACAGAGAGGTATATTACTATCACAACATATACTGTGGTAGACCAGGGCATCTACAGACAGAGAGGTATATTACTATCACAACATATACTGTAGACCAGGGCATCTACAGACAGAGAGGTATATTACTATCACAACATATAGACCAGGGCATCTACAGACAGAGAGGTATATTACTATCACAACATATACTGTAGACCAGGGCATCTACAGACAGAGAGGTATATTACTATCACAACATATAGACCAGGGCATCTACAGACAGAGAGGTATATTACTATCACAACATATACTGTAGACCAGGGCATCTACAGACAGAGAGGTATATTACTATCACAACATATACTGTAGACCAGGGCATCTACAGACAGAGAGGTATATTACTATCACAACATATAGACCAGGGCATCTACAGACAGAGAGGTATATTACTATCACAACATATAGACCAGGGCATCTACAGACAGAGAGGTATATTACTATCACAACATATACTGTAGACCAGGGCATCTACAGACAGAGGTATATTACTATCACAACATATACTGTAGACCAGGGCATCTACAGACAGAGAGGTATATTACTATCACAACATATAGACCAGGGCATCTACAGACAGAGAGGTATATTACTATCACAACATATACTGTAGACCAGGGCATCTACAGACAGAGAGGTATATTACTATCACAACATATAGACCAGGGCATCTACAGACAGAGAGGTATATTACTATCACAACATATACTGTAGACCAGGGCATCTACAGACAGAGAGGTATATTACTATCACAACATATACTGTAGACCAGGGCATCTACAGACAGAGAGGTATATTACTATCACAACATATAGACCAGGGCATCTACAGACAGAGAGGTATATTACTATCACAACATATACTGTAGACCAGGGCATCTACAGACAGAGAGGTATATTACTATCACAACATATACTGTAGACCAGGGCATCTACAGACAGAGAGGTATATTACTATCACAACATATACTGTAGACCAGGGCATCTACAGACAGAGAGGTATATTACTATCACAACATATAGACCAGGGCATCTACAGACAGAGAGGTATATTACTATCACAACATATAGACCAGGGCATCTACAGACAGAGAGGTATATTACTATCACAACATATACTGTAGACCAGGGCATCTACAGACAGAGAGGTATATTACTATCACAACATATAGACCAGGGCATCTACAGACAGAGAGGTATATTACTATCACAACATATACTGTAGACCAGGGCATCTACAGACAGAGAGGTATATTACTATCACAACATATAGACCAGGGCATCTACAGACAGAGAGGTATATTACTATCACAACATATAGACCAGGGCATCTACAGACAGAGAGGTATATTACTATCACAACATATACTGTAGACCAGGGCATCTACAGACAGAGAGGTATATTACTATCACAACATATACTGTAGACCAGGGCATCTACAGACAGAGAGGTATATTACTATCACAACATATACTGTAGACCAGGGCATCTACAGACAGAGAGGTATATTACTATCACAACATATAGACCAGGGCATCTACAGACAGAGAGGTATATTACTATCACAACATATACTGTAGACCAGGGCATCTACAGACAGAGGTATATTACTATCACAACATATACTGTAGACCAGGGCATCTATAGACAGAGAGGTATATTACTATCACAACATATACTGTAGACCAGGGCATCTACAGACAGAGAGGTATATTACTATCACAACATATACTGTAGACCAGGGCATCTACAGACAGAGAGGTATATTACTATCACAACATATACTGTAGACCAGGGCATCTACAGACAGAGAGGTATATTACTATCACAACATATAGACCAGGGCATCTACAGACAGAGAGGTATATTACTATCACAACATATACTGTAGACCAGGGCATCTACAGACAGAGAGGTATATTACTATCACAACATATAGACCAGGGCATCTACAGACAGAGAGGTATATTACTATCACAACATATACTGTAGACCAGGGCATCTACAGACAGAGAGGTATATTACTATCACAACATATACTGTAGACCAGGGCATCTACAGACAGAGAGGTATATTACTATCACAACATATAGACCAGGGCATCTACAGACAGAGAGGTATATTACTATCACAACATATACTGTAGACCAGGGCATCTACAGACAGAGAGGTATATTACTATCACAACATATAGACCAGGGCATCTACAGACAGAGAGGTATATTACTATCACAACATATACTGTAGACCAGGGCATCTACAGACAGAGAGGTATATTACTATCACAACATATACTGTAGACCAGGGCATCTACAGACAGAGAGGTATATTACTATCACAACATATAGACCAGGGCATCTACAGACAGAGAGGTATATTACTATCACAACATATACTGTAGACCAGGGCATCTACAGACAGAGAGGTATATTACTATCACAACATATAGACCAGGGCATCTACAGACAGAGAGGTATATTACTATCACAACATATACTGTAGACCAGGGCATCTACAGACAGAGAGGTATATTACTATCACAACATATAGACCAGGGCATCTACAGACAGAGAGGTATATTACTATCACAACATATAGACCAGGGCATCTACAGACAGAGAGGTATATTACTATCACAACATATACTGTAGACCAGGGCATCTACAGACAGAGAGGTATATTACTATCACAACATATAGACCAGGGCATCTACAGACAGAGAGGTATATTACTATCACAACATATAGACCAGGGCATCTACAGACAGAGAGGTATATTACTATCACAACATATACTGGCTACCAGGGCATCTACAGACAGAGAGGTATATTACTATCACAACATATAGACCAGGGCATCTACAGACAGAGAGGTATATTACTATCACAACATATACTGTAGACCAGGGCATCTACAGACAGAGAGGTATATTACTATCACAACATATACTGTAGACCAGGGCATCTACAGACAGAGAGGTATATTACTATCACATATATAGACCAGGGCATCTACAGACAGAGAGAGGTATATTACTATCACAACATATACTGTAGACCAGGGCATCTACAGACAGAGAGGTATATTACTATCACAACATATACTGTAGACCAGGGCATCTACAGACAGAGAGGTATATTACTATCACAACATATACTGTAGACCAGGGCATCTACAGACAGAGAGGTATATTACTATCACAACATATAGACCAGGGCATCTACAGACAGAGAGGTATATTACTATCACAACATATACTGTAGACCAGGGCATCTACAGACAGAGAGGTATATTACTATCACAACATATAGACCAGGGCATCTACAGACAGAGAGGTATATTACTATCACAACATATACTGTAAGACCAGGGCATCTACAGACAGAGAGGTATATTACTATCACAGCATATAGACCAGGGCATCTACAGACAGAGAGGTATATTACTATATATACTGTAGACCAGGGCATCTACAGACAGAGAGGTATATTACTATCACAACATATACTGTAGACCAGGGCATCTACAGACAGAGAGGTATATTACTATCACAACATATACTGTAGACCAGGGCATCTACAGACAGAGAGGTATATTACTATCACAACATATAGACCAGGGCATCTACAGACAGAGAGGTATATTACTATCACAACATATACTGTAGACCAGGGCATCTACAGACAGAGAGGTATATTACTATCACAACATATACTGTAGACCAGGGCATCTACAGACAGAGAGGTATATTACTATCACAACATATACTGTAGACCAGGGCATCTACAGACAGAGAGGTATATTACTATCACAACATATAGACCAGGGCATCTACAGACAGAGAGGTATATTACTATCACAACATATACTGTAGACCAGGGCATCTACAGACAGAGAGGTATATTACTATCACAACATATACTGTAGACCAGGGCATCTACAGACAGAGAGGTATATTACTATCACAACATATACTGTAGACCAGGGCATCTACAGACAGAGAGGTATATTACTATCACAACATATACTGTAGACCAGGGCATCTACAGACAGAGAGAGGTATATTACTATCACAACATATAGACCAGGGCATCTACAGACAGAGAGGTATATTACTATCACAACATATAGACCAGGGCATCTACAGACAGAGAGGTATATTACTATCACAACATATAGACCAGGGCATCTACAGACAGAGAGGTATATTACTATCACAACATATACTGTAGACCAGGGCATCTACAGACAGAGAGGTATATTACTATCACAACATATACTGTAGACCAGGGCATCTACAGACAGAGAGGTATATTACTATCACAACATATACTGTAGACCAGGGCATCTACAGACAGAGAGGTATATTACTATCACAACATATAGACCAGGGCATCTACAGACAGAGAGGTATATTACTATCACAACATATACTGAGACCAGGGCATCTACAGACAGAGAGGTATATTACTATCACAACATATACTGTAGACCAGGGCATCTACAGACAGAGAGGTATATTACTATCACAACATATACTGTAGACCAGGGCATCTACAGACAGAGAGGTATATTACTATCACAACATATAGACCAGGGCATCTACAGACAGAGAGGTATATTACTATCACAACATATGTAGACCAGGGCATCTACAGACAGAGAGGTATATTACTATCACAACATATACTGTAGACCAGGGCATCTACAGACAGAGAGGTATATTACTATCACAACATATAGACCAGGGCATCTACAGACAGAGAGGTATATTACTATCACAACATATACTGTAGACCAGGGCATCTACAGACAGAGAGGTATATTACTATCACAACATATACTGTAGACCAGGGCATCTACAGACAGAGAGGTATATTACTATCACAACATATACTGTAGACCAGGGCATCTACAGACAGAGAGGTATATATTACTATCACAACATATACTGTAGACCAGGGCATCTACAGACAGAGAGGTATATTACTATCACAACATATACTGTAGACCAGGGCATCTACAGACAGAGAGGTATATTACTATCACAACATATAGACCAGGGCATCTACAGACAGAGAGGTATATTACTATCACAACATATACTGTAGACCAGGGCATCTACAGACAGAGAGGTATATTACTATCACAACATATACTGTAGACCTAGGCATCTACAGACAGAGAGGTATATTACTATCACAACATATAGACCAGGGCATCTACAGACAGAGAGGTATATTACTATCACAACATATAGACCAGGGCATCTACAGACAGAGAGGTATATTACTATCACAACATATACTGTAGACCAGGGCATCTACAGACAGAGAGGTATATTACTATCACAACATATAGACCAGGGCATCTACAGACAGAGAGGTATATTACTATCACAACATATAGACCAGGGCATCTACAGACAGAGAGGTATATTACTATCACAACATATAGACCAGGGCATCTACAGACAGAGAGGTATATTACTATCACAACATATAGACCAGGGCATCTACAGACAGAGAGGTATATTACTATCACAACATATACTGTAGACCAGGGCATCTACAGACAGAGAGGTATATTACTATCACAACATATAGACCAGGGCATCTACAGACAGAGAGGTATATTACTATCACAACATATACTGTAGACCAGGGCATCTACAGACAGAGAGGTATATTACTATCACAACATATACTGTAGACCAGGGCATCTACAGACAGAGAGGTATATTACTATCACAACATATACTGTAGACCAGGGCATCTACAGACAGAGAGGTATATTACTATCACAACATATAGACCAGGGCATCTACAGACAGAGAGGTATATTACTATCACAACATATACTGTAGACCAGGGCATCTACAGACAGAGAGAGGTATATTACTATCACAACATATAGACCAGGGCATCTACAGACAGAGAGGTATATTACTATCACAACATATACTGTAGACCAGGGCATCTACAGACAGAGAGGTATATTACTATCACAACATATAGACCAGGGCATCTACAGACAGAGAGGTATATTACTATCACAACATATACTGTAGACCAGGGCATCTACAGACAGAGAGGTATATTACTATCACAACATATACTGTAGACCAGGGCATCTACAGACAGAGAGGTATATTACTATCACAACATATACTGTAGACCAGGGCATCTACAGACAGAGAGGTATATTACTATCACAACATATAGACCAGGCATCTACAGACAGAGAGGTATATTACTATCACAACATATAGACCAGGGCATCTACAGACAGAGAGGTATATTACTATCACAACATATAGACCAGGGCATCTACAGACAGAGAGGTATATTACTATCACAACATATACTGTAGACCAGGGCATCTACAGACAGAGAGGTATATTACTATCACAACATATAGACCAGGGCATCTACAGACAGAGAGGTATATTACTATCACAACATATACTGACCAGGGCATCTACAGACAGAGAGGTATATTACTATCACAACATATAGACCAGGGCATCTACAGACAGAGAGGTATATTACTATCACAACATATAGACCAGGGCATCTACAGACAGAGAGGTATATTACTATCACAACATATACTGTAGACCAGGGCATCTACAGACAGAGAGGTATATTACTATCACAACATATACTGTAGACCAGGGCATCTACAGACAGAGAGGTATATTACTATCACAACATATAGACCAGGGCATCTACAGACAGAGAGGTATATTACTATCACAACATATACTGTAGACCAGGGCATCTACAGACAGAGAGGTATATTACTATCACAACATATACTGTAGACCAGGGCATCTACAGACAGAGAGGTATATTACTATCACAACATATAGACCAGGGCATCTACAGACAGAGAGGTATATTACTATCACAACATATACTGTAGACCAGGGCATCTACAGACAGAGAGGTATATTACTATCACAACATATAGACCAGGGCATCTACAGACAGAGAGGTATATTACTATCACAACATATACTGTAGACCAGGGCATCTACAGACAGAGAGGTATATTACTATCACAACATATAGACCAGGGCATCTACAGACAGAGAGGTATATTACTATCACAACATATACTGTAGACCAGGGCATCTACAGACAGAGAGGTATATTACTATCACAACATATACTGTAGACCAGGGCATCTACAGACAGAGAGGTATATTACTATCACAACATATACTGTAGACCAGGGCATCTACAGACAGAGAGGTATATTACTATCACAACATATAGACCAGGGCATCTACAGACAGAGAGGTATATTACTATCACAACATATACTGTAGACCAGGGCATCTACAGACAGAGAGGTATATTACTATCACAACATATAGACCAGGGCATCTACAGACAGAGAGGTATATTACTATCACAACATATACTGTAGACCAGGGCATCTACAGACAGAGAGGTATATTACTATCACAACATATACTGTAGACCAGGCATCTACAGACAGAGAGGTATATTACTATCACAACATATAGACCAGGGCATCTACAGACAGAGAGGTATATTACTATCACAACATATAGACCAGGGCATCTACAGACAGAGAGGTATATTACTATCACAACATATACTGTAGACCAGGGCATCTACAGACAGAGAGGTATATTACTATCACAACATATAGACCAGGGCATCTACAGACAGAGAGGTATATTACTATCACAACATATACTGTAGACCAGGGCATCTACAGACAGAGAGGTATATTACTATCACAACATATAGACCAGGGCATCTACAGACAGAGAGGTATATTACTATCACAACATATAATACAGGGCATCTACAGACAGAGAGGTATATTACTATCACAACATATACTGTAGACCAGGGCATCTACAGACAGAGAGGTATATTACTATCACAACATATACTGTAGACCAGGGCATCTACAGACAGAGAGGTATATTACTATCACAACATATAGACCAGGGCATCTACAGACAGAGAGGTATATTACTATCACAACATATACTGTAGACCAGGGCATCTACAGACAGAGAGGTATATTACTATCACAACATATAGACCAGGGCATCTACAGACAGAGAGGTATATTACTATCACAACATATACTGTAGACCAGGGCATCTACAGACAGAGAGGTATATTACTATCACAACATATAGACCAGGGCATCTACAGACAGAGAGGTATATTACTATCACAACATATAGACCAGGGCATCTACAGACAGAGAGGTATATTACTATCACAACATATACTGTAGACCAGGCATCTACAGACAGAGAGGTATATTACTATCACAACATATAGACCAGGGCATCTACAGACAGAGAGGTATATTACTATCACAACATATACTGTAGACCAGGGCATCTACAGACAGAGAGGTATATTACTATCACAACATATAGACCAGGGCATCTACAGACAGAGAGGTATATTACTATCACAACATATACTGTAGACCAGGGCATCTACAGACAGAGAGGTATATTACTATCACAACATATAGACCAGGGCATCTACAGACAGAGAGGTATATTACTATCACAACATATACTGTAGACCAGGGCATCTACAGACAGAGAGGTATATTACTATCACAACATATAGACCAGGGCATCTACAGACAGAGAGGTATATTACTATCACAACATATACTGTAGACCAGGGCATCTACAGACAGAGAGGTATATTACTATCACAGCATATAGACCAGGGCATCTACAGACAGAGAGGTATATTACTATCACAACATATACTGTAGACCAGGGCATCTACAGACAGAGAGGTATATTACTATCACAACATATACTGTAGACCAGGCATCTACAGACAGAGAGGTATATTACTATCACAACATATAGACCAGGGCATCTACAGACAGAGAGGTATATTACTATCACAACATATAGACCAGGGCATCTACAGACAGAGAGGTATATTACTATCACAACATATACTGTAGACCAGGGCATCTACAGACAGAGAGGTATATTACTATCACAACATATAGACCAGGGCATCTACAGACAGAGAGGTATATTACTATCACAACATATACTGTAGACCAGGGCATCTACAGACAGAGAGGTATATTACTATCACAACATATAGACCAGGGCATCTACAGACAGAGAGGTATATTACTATCACAACATATAGACCAGGCATCTACAGACAGAGAGGTATATTACTATCACAACATATAGACCAGGGCATCTACAGACAGAGAGGTATATTACTATCACAACATATACTGTAGACCAGGGCATCTACAGACAGAGAGGTATATTACTATCACAACATATAGACCAGGGCATCTACAGACAGAGAGGTATATTACTATCACAACATATACTGTAGACCAGGGCATCTACAGACAGAGAGGTATATTACTATCACAACATATATAGACCAGGGCATCTACAGACAGAGAGGTATATTACTATCACAACATATACTGTAGACCAGGGCATCTACAGACAGAGAGGTATATTACTATCACAACATATAGACCAGGGCATCTACAGACAGAGAGGTATATTACTATCACAACATATACTGTAGACCAGGGCATCTACAGACAGAGAGGTATATTACTATCACAACATATACTGTAGACCAGGGCATCTACAGACAGAGAGGTATATTACTATCACAACATATACTGTAGACCAGGGCATCTACAGACAGAGAGGTATATTACTATCACAACATATAGACCAGGGCATCTACAGACAGAGAGGTATATTACTATCACAACATACTGTAGACCAGGGCATCTACAGACAGAGAGGTATATTACTATCACAACATATACTGTAGACCAGGGCATCTACAGACAGAGAGGTATATTACTATCACAACATATACTGTAGACCAGGGCATCTACAGACAGAGAGGTATATTACTATCACAACATATAGACCAGGGCATCTACAGACAGAGAGGTATATTACTATCACAACATATACTGTAGACCAGGGCATCTACAGACAGAGAGGTATATTACTATCACAACATATAGACCAGGGCATCTACAGACAGAGAGGTATATTACTATCACAACATATACTGTACCAGGGCATCTACAGACAGAGAGGTATATTACTATCACAACATATAGACCAGGGCATCTACAGACAGAGAGGTATATTACTATCACAACATATACTGTAGACCAGGGCATCTACAGACAGAGAGGTATATTACTATCACAACATATACTGTAGACCAGGGCATCTACAGACAGAGAGGTATATTACTATCACAACATATACTGTAGACCAGGGCATCTACAGACAGAGAGGTATATTACTATCACAACATATACTGTAGACCAGGGCATCTACAGACAGAGAGGTATATTACTATCACAACATATACTGTAGACCAGGGCATCTACAGACAGAGAGGTATATTACTATCACAACATATAGACCAGGGCATCTACAGACAGAGAGAGGTATTACTATCACATATACTGTAGACCAGGGCATCTACAGACAGAGAGGTATATTACTATCACAACATATAGACCAGGGCATCTACAGACAGAGAGGTATATTACTATCACAACATATACTGTAGACCAGGGCATCTACAGACAGAGAGGTATATTACTATCACAACATATAGACCAGGGCATCTACAGACAGAGAGGTATATTACTATCACAACATATAGACCAGGGCATCTACAGACAGAGAGGTATATTACTATCACAACATATACTGTAGACCAGGGCATCTACAGACAGAGAGGTATATTACTATCACAACATATAGACCAGGGCATCTACAGACAGAGAGGTATATTACTATCACAACATATACTGTAGACCAGGGCATCTACAGACAGAGAGGTATATTACTATCACAACATATAGACCAGGGCATCTACAGACAGAGAGGTATATTACTATCACAACATATACTGTAGACCAGGGCATCTACAGACAGAGAGGTATATTACTATCACAACATATAGACCAGGGCATCTACAGACAGAGAGGTATATTACTATCACAACATATACTGTAGACCAGGGCATCTACAGACAGAGAGGTATATTACTATCACAACATATAGACCAGGCATCTACAGACAGAGAGGTATATTACTATCACAACATATACTGTAGACCAGGGCATCTACAGACAGAGAGGTATATTACTATCACAACATATAGACCAGGGCATCTACAGACAGAGAGGTATATTACTATCACAACATATACTGTAGACCAGGGCATCTACAGACAGAGAGGTATATTACTATCACAACATATAGACCAGGGCATCTACAGACAGAGAGGTATATTACTATCACAACATATACTGTAGACCAGGGCATCTACAGACAGAGAGGTATATTACTATCACAACATATAGACCAGGGCATCTACAGACAGAGAGGTATATTACTATCACAACATATAGACCAGGGCATCTACAGACAGAGAGGTATATTACTATCACAACATATAGACCAGGGCATCTACAGACAGAGAGGTATATTACTATCACAACATATACTGTAGACCAGGGCATCTACAGACAGAGAGGTATATTACTATCACAACATATACTGTAGACCAGGGCATCTACAGACAGAGAGGTATATTACTATCACAACATATAGACCAGGGCATCTACAGACAGAGAGGTATATTACTATCACAACATATAGACCAGGGCATCTACAGACAGAGAGGTATATTACTATCACAACATATACTGTAGACCAGGGCATCTACAGACAGAGAGGTATATTACTATCACAACATATAGACCAGGGCATCTACAGACAGAGAGGTATATTACTATCACAACATATACTGTAGACCAGGGCATCTACAGACAGAGAGGTATATTACTATCACAACATATAGACCAGGGCATCTACAGACAGAGAGGTATATTACTATCACAACATATACTGTAGACCAGGGCATCTACAGACAGAGAGGTATATTACTATCACAACATATACTGTAGACCAGGGCATCTACAGACAGAGAGGTATATTACTATCACAACATATAGACCAGGGCATCTACAGACAGAGAGGTATATTACTATCACAACATATACTGTAGACCAGGGCATCTACAGACAGAGAGGTATATTACTATCACAACATATAGACCAGGGCATCTACAGACAGAGAGGTATATTACTATCACAACATATACTGTAGACCAGGGCATCTACAGACAGAGAGGTATATTACTATCACAGCATATAGACCAGGGCATCTACAGACAGAGAGGTATATTACTATCACAACATATACTGTAGACCAGGGCATCTACAGACAGAGAGGTATATTACTATCACAACATATAGACCAGGGCATCTACAGACAGAGAGGTATATTACTATCACAACATATACTGTAGACCAGGGCATCTACAGACAGAGAGGTATATTACTATCACAACATATAGACCAGGGCATCTACAGACAGAGAGGTATATTACTATCACAACATATACTGTAGACCAGGGCATCTACAGACAGAGAGGTATATTACTATCACAACATATAGACCAGGGCATCTACAGACAGAGAGGTATATTACTATCACAACATATACTGTAGACCAGGGCATCTACAGACAGAGAGGTATATTACTATCACAACATATAGACCAGGGCATCTACAGACAGAGAGGTATATTACTATCACAACATATACTGTAGACCAGGGCATCTACAGACAGAGAGGTATATTACTATCACAACATATAGACCAGGGCATCTACAGACAGAGAGGTATATTACTATCACAACATATACTGTAGACCAGGGCATCTACAGACAGAGAGGTATATTACTATCACAACATATAGACCAGGGCATCTACAGACAGAGAGGTATATTACTATCACAACATATACTGTAGACCAGGGCATCTACAGACAGAGAGGTATATTACTATCACAACATATAGACCAGGGCATCTACAGACAGAGAGGTATATTACTATCACAACATATACTGTAGACCAGGGCATCTACAGACAGAGAGGTATATTACTATCACAACATATAGACCAGGGCATCTACAGACAGAGAGGTATATTACTATCACAACATATACTGTAGACCAGGGCATCTACAGACAGAGAGGTATATTACTATCACAACATATAGACCAGGCATCTACAGACAGAGAGGTATATTACTATCACAACATATAGACCAGGGCATCTACAGACAGAGAGGTATATTACTATCACAACATATAGACCAGGGCATCTACAGACAGAGAGGTATATTACTATCACAACATATACTGTAGACCAGGCATCTACAGACAGAGAGGTATATTACTATCACAACATATAGACCAGGGCATCTACAGACAGAGAGGTATATTACTATCACAACATATACTGTAGACCAGGGCATCTACAGACAGAGAGGTATATTACTATCACAACATATAGACCAGGGCATCTACAGACAGAGAGGTATATTACTATCACAACATATAGACCAGGGCATCTACAGACAGAGAGGTATATTACTATCACAACATATACTGTAGACCAGGGCATCTACAGACAGAGAGGTATATTACTATCACAACATATACTGTAGACCAGGGCATCTACAGACAGAGAGGTATATTACTATCACAACATATAGACCAGGGCATCTACAGACAGAGAGGTATATTACTATCACAACATATACTGTAGACCAGGGCATCTACAGACAGAGAGGTATATTACTATCACAACATATAGACCAGGGCATCTACAGACAGAGAGGTATATTACTATCACAACATATACTGTAGACCAGGGCATCTACAGACAGAGAGGTATATTACTATCACAACATATAGACCAGGGCATCTACAGACAGAGAGGTATATTACTATCACAACATATACTGTAGACCAGGGCATCTACAGACAGAGAGGTATATTACTATCACAACATATACTGTAGACCAGGCATCTACAGACAGAGAGGTATATTACTATCACAACATATAGACCAGGGCATCTACAGACAGAGAGGTATATTACTATCACAACATATATATAGACCAGGGCATCTACAGACAGAGAGGTATATTACTATCACAACATATACTGTAGACCAGGGCATCTACAGACAGAGAGGTATATTACTATCACAACATATAGACCAGGGCATCTACAGACAGAGAGGTATATTACTATCACAACATATACTGTAGACCAGGCATCTACAGACAGAGAGGTATATTACTATCACAACATATAGACCAGGGCATCTACAGACAGAGAGGTATATTACTATCACAACATATAGTAGACCAGGGCATCTACAGACAGAGAGGTATATTACTATCACAACATATACTGTAGACCAGGGCATCTACAGACAGAGAGGTATATTACTATCACAACATATAGACCAGGGCATCTACAGACAGAGAGGTATATTACTATCACAACATATACTGTAGACCAGGGCATCTACAGACAGAGAGGTATATTACTATCACAACATATACTGTAGACCAGGGCATCTACAGACAGAGAGGTATATTACTATCACAACATATACTGTAGACCAGGGCATCTACAGACAGAGAGGTATATTACTATCACAACATATACTGTAGACCAGGGCATCTACAGACAGAGAGGTATATTACTATCACAACATATAGACCAGGGCATCTACAGACAGAGAGGTATATTACTATCACAACATATACTGTAGACCAGGGCATCTACAGACAGAGAGGTATATTACTATCACAACATATAGACCAGGGCATCTACAGACAGAGAGGTATATTACTATCACAACATATAGACCAGGGCATCTACAGACAGAGAGGTATATTACTATCACAACATATACTGTAGACCAGGGCATCTACAGACAGAGAGGTATATTACTATCACAACATATACTGTAGACCAGGGCATCTACAGACAGAGAGGTATATTACTATCACAACATATACTGTAGACCAGGGCATCTACAGACAGAGAGGTATATTACTATCACAACATATAGACCAGGGCATCTACAGACAGAGAGGTATATTACTATCACAACATATACTGTAGACCAGGGCATCTACAGACAGAGAGGTATATTACTATCACAACATATAGACCAGGGCATCTACAGACAGAGAGGTATATTACTATCACAACATATACTGTAGACCAGGGCATCTACAGACAGAGAGGTATATTACTATCACAACATATAGACCAGGGCATCTACAGACAGAGAGGTATATTACTATCACAACATATACTGTAGACCAGGGCATCTACAGACAGAGAGGTATATTACTATCACAACATATAGACCAGGGCATCTACAGACAGAGAGGTATATTACTATCACAACATATACTGTAGACCAGGGCATCTACAGACAGAGGTATATTACTATCACAACATATAGACCAGGGCATCTACAGACAGAGAGGTATATTACTATCACAACATATAGACCAGGGCATCTACAGACAGAGAGGTATATTACTATCACAACATATACTGTAGACCAGGCATCTACAGACAGAGAGGTATATTACTATCACAACATATACTGTAGACCAGGGCATCTACAGACAGAGAGGTATATTACTATCACAACATATAGACCAGGGCATCTACAGACAGAGAGGTATATTACTATCACAACATATACTGTAGACCAGGGCATCTACAGACAGAGAGGTATATTACTATCACAACATATAGACCAGGGCATCTACAGACAGAGAGGTATATTACTATCACAACATATACTGTAGACCAGGGCATCTACAGACAGAGAGGTATATTACTATCACAACATATAGACCAGGGCATCTACAGACAGAGAGGTATATTACTATCACAACATATACTGTAGACCAGGGCATCTACAGACAGAGAGGTATATTACTATCACAACATATACTGTAGACCAGGGCATCTACAGACAGAGAGGTATATTACTATCACAACATATACTGTAGACCAGGGCATCTACAGACAGAGAGGTATATTACTATCACAACATATAGACCAGGGCATCTACAGACAGAGAGGTATATTACTATCACAACATATACTGTAGACCAGGGCATCTACAGACAGAGAGGTATATTACTATCACAACATATACTGTAGACCAGGGCATCTACAGACAGAGAGGTATATTACTATCACAACATATAGACCAGGGCATCTACAGACAGAGAGGTATATTACTATCACAACATATAGACCAGGGCATCTACAGACAGAGAGGTATATTACTATCACAACATATACTGTAGACCAGGGCATCTACAGACAGAGAGGTATATTACTATCACAACATATAGACCAGGGCATCTACAGACAGAGAGGTATATTACTATCACAACATATACTGTAGACCAGGGCATCTACAGACAGAGAGGTATATTACTATCACAACATATAGACCAGGGCATCTACAGACAGAGAGGTATATTACTATCACAACATATACTGTAGACCAGGGCATCTACAGACAGAGAGGTATATTACTATCACAACATATAGACCAGGGCATCTACAGACAGAGAGGTATATTACTATCACAACATATACTGTAGACCAGGGCATCTACAGACAGAGAGGTATATTACTATCACAACATATAGACCAGGGCATCTACAGACAGAGAGGTATATTACTATCACAACATATATAGACCAGGGCATCTACAGACAGAGAGGTATATTACTATCACAACATATACTGTAGACCAGGGCATCTACAGACAGAGAGGTATATTACTATCACAACATATACTGTAGACCAGGGCATCTACAGACAGAGAGGTATATTACTATCACAACATATAGACCAGGGCATCTACAGACAGAGAGGTATATTACTATCACAACATATAGACCAGGGCATCTACAGACAGAGAGGTATATTACTATCACAACATATACTGTAGACCAGGGCATCTACAGACAGAGAGGTATATTACTATCACAACATATAGACCAGGGCATCTACAGACAGAGAGGTATATTACTATCACAACATATACTGTAGACCAGGGCATCTACAGACAGAGAGGTATATTACTATCACAACATATACTGTAGACCAGGGCATCACAACATATACTGTAGACCAGGGCATCTACAGACAGAGGTATATTACTATCACAACATATACTGTAGACCAGGGCATCTATAGACAGAGAGGTATATTACTATCACAACATATAGACCAGGGCATCTACAGACAGAGAGGTATATTACTATCACAACATATACTGTAGACCAGGGCATCTACAGACAGAGAGGTATATTACTATCACAACATATAGACCAGGGCATCTACAGACAGAGAGGTATATTACTATCACAACATATACTGTAGACCAGGGCATCTACAGACAGAGAGGTATATTACTATCACAACATATACTGTAGACCAGGGCATCTACAGACAGAGAGGTATATTACTATCACAACATATAGACCAGGGCATCTACAGACAGAGAGGTATATTACTATCACAACATATACTGTAGACCAGGGCATCTACAGACAGAGAGGTATATTACTATCACAACATATAGACCAGGGCATCTACAGACAGAGAGGTATATTACTATCACAACATATACTGTAGACCAGGGCATCTACAGACAGAGAGGTATATTACTATCACAACATATAGACCAGGGCATCTACAGACAGAGAGGTATATTACTATCACAACATATACTGTAGACCAGGGCATCTACAGACAGAGAGGTATATTACTATCACAACATATACTGTAGACCAGGGCATCTACAGACAGAGAGGTATATTACTATCACAACATATAGACCAGGGCATCTACAGACAGAGAGGTATATTACTATCACAACATATACTGTAGACCAGGGCATCTACAGACAGAGAGGTATATTACTATCACAACATATAGACCAGGGCATCTACAGACAGAGAGGTATATTACTATCACAACATATACTGTAGACCAGGGCATCTACAGACAGAGAGGTATATTACTATCACAACATATAGACCAGGGCATCTACAGACAGAGAGGTATATTACTATCACAACATATACTGTAGACCAGGGCATCTACAGACAGAGAGGTATATTACTATCACAACATATACTGTAGACCAGGGCATCTACAGACAGAGAGGTATATTACTATCACAACATATAGACCAGGGCATCTACAGACAGAGAGGTATATTACTATCACAACATATACTGTAGACCAGGGCATCTACAGACAGAGAGGTATATTACTATCACAACATATAGACCAGGGCATCTACAGACAGAGAGGTATATTACTATCACAACATATACTGTAGACCAGGGCATCTACAGACAGAGAGGTATATTACTATCACAACATATAGACCAGGGCATCTACAGACAGAGAGGTATATTACTATCACAACATATAGACCAGGGCATCTACAGACAGAGAGGTATATTACTATCACAACATATAGACCAGGGCATCTACAGACAGAGAGGTATATTACTATCACAACATATAGACCAGGGCATCTACAGACAGAGAGGTATATTACTATCACAACATATACTGTAGACCAGGGCATCTACAGACAGAGAGGTATATTACTATCACAACATATAGACCAGGGCATCTACAGACAGAGAGGTATATTACTATCACAACATATACTGTAGACCAGGGCATCTACAGACAGAGAGGTATATTACTATCACAACATATAGACCAGGGCATCTACAGACAGAGAGGTATATTACTATCACAACATATACTGTAGACCAGGGCATCTACAGACAGAGAGGTATATTACTATCACAACATATACTGTAGACCAGGGCATCTACAGACAGAGAGGTATATTACTATCACAACATATAGACCAGGGCATCTACAGACAGAGAGGTATATTACTATCACAACATATACTGTAGACCAGGGCATCTACAGACAGAGAGGTATATTACTATCACAACATATAGACCAGGGCATCTACAGACAGAGAGGTATATTACTATCACAACATATACTGTAGACCAGGGCATCTACAGACAGAGAGGTATATTACTATCACAACATATACTGTAGACCAGGGCATCTACAGACAGAGAGGTATATTACTATCACAACATATACTGTAGACCAGGGCATCTACAGACAGAGAGGTATATTACTATCACAACATATACTGTAGACCAGGGCATCTACAGACAGAGAGGTATATTACTATCACAACATATACTGTAGACCAGGGCATCTACAGACAGAGAGGTATATTACTATCACAACATATACTGTAGACCAGGGCATCTACAGACAGAGAGGTATATTACTATCACAACATATACTGTAGACCAGGGCATCTACAGACAGAGAGGTATATTACTATCACAACATATAGACCAGGCATCTACAGACAGAGAGGTATATTACTATCACAACATATACTGTAGACCAGGGCATCTACAGACAGAGAGGTATATTACTATCACAACATATAGACCAGGGCATCTACAGACAGAGAGGTATATTACTATCACAACATATACTGTAGACCAGGGCATCTACAGACAGAGAGGTATATTACTATCACAACATATACTGTAGACCAGGGCATCTACAGACAGAGAGGTATATTACTATCACAACATATACTGTAGACCAGGGCATCTACAGACAGAGAGGTATATTACTATCACAACATATGACCAGGGCATCTACAGACAGAGAGGTATATTACTATCACAACATATACTGTAGACCAGGGCATCTACAGACAGAGAGGTATATTACTATCACAACATATAGACCAGGGCATCTACAGACAGAGAGGTATATTACTATCACAACATATACTGTAGACCAGGGCATCTACAGACAGAGAGGTATATTACTATCACAACATATACTGTAGACCAGGGCATCTACAGACAGAGAGGTATATTACTATCACAACATATACTGTAGACCAGGGCATCTACAGACAGAGAGGTATATTACTATCACAACATATAGACCAGGGCATCTACAGACAGAGAGGTATATTACTATCACAACATATACTGTAGACCAGGGCATCTACAGACAGAGAGGTATATTACTATCACAACATATACTGTAGACCAGGGCATCTACAGACAGAGAGGTATATTACTATCACAACATATACTGTAGACCAGGGCATCTACAGACAGAGAGGTATATTACTATCACAACATATACTGTAGACCAGGGCATCTACAGACAGAGAGGTATATTACTATCACAACATATAGACCAGGGCATCTACAGACAGAGAGGTATATTACTATCACAACATATACTGTAGACCAGGGCATCTACAGACAGAGAGGTATATTACTATCACAACATATACTGTAGACCAGGGCATCTACAGACAGAGAGGTATATTACTATCACAACATATAGACCAGGGCATCTACAGACAGAGAGGTATATTACTATCACAACATATACTGTAGACCAGGGCATCTACAGACAGAGAGGTATATTACTATCACAACATATAGACCAGGGCATCTACAGACAGAGAGGTATATTACTATCACAACATATACTGTAGACCAGGGCATCTACAGACAGAGAGGTATATTACTATCACAACATATAGACCAGGGCATCTACAGACAGAGAGGTATATTACTATCACAACATATACTGTAGACCAGGGCATCTACAGACAGAGAGGTATATTACTATCACAACATATAGACCAGGGCATCTACAGACAGAGAGGTATATTACTATCACAACATATACTGTAGACCAGGGCATCTACAGACAGAGAGGTATATTACTATCACAACATATAGACCAGGGCATCTACAGACAGAGAGGTATATTACTATCACAACATATACTGTAGACCAGGGCATCTACAGACAGAGAGGTATATTACTATCACAACATATAGACCAGGGCATCTACAGACAGAGAGGTATATTACTATCACAACATATACTGTAGACCAGGGCATCTACAGACAGAGAGGTATATTACTATCACAACATATAGACCAGGGCATCTACAGACAGAGAGGTATATTACTATCACAACATATACTGTAGACCAGGGCATCTACAGACAGAGAGGTATATTACTATCACAACATATAGACCAGGGCATCTACAGACAGAGAGGTATATTACTATCACAACATATACTGTAGACCAGGGCATCTACAGACAGAGAGGTATATTACTATCACAACATATACTGTAGACCAGGGCATCTACAGACAGAGAGGTATATTACTATCACAACATATACTGTAGACCAGGGCATCTACAGACAGAGAGGTATATTACTATCACAACATATAGACCAGGGCATCTACAGACAGAGAGGTATATTACTATCACAACATATACTGTAGACCAGGGCATCTACAGACAGAGAGGTATATTACTATCACAACATATAGACCAGGGCATCTACAGACAGAGAGGTATATTACTATCACAACATATACTGTAGACCAGGGCATCTACAGACAGAGAGGTATATTACTATCACAACATATACTGTAGACCAGGGCATCTACAGACAGAGAGGTATATTACTATCACAACATATAGACCAGGGCATCTACAGACAGAGAGGTATATTACTATCACAACATATACTGTAGACCAGGGCATCTACAGACAGAGAGGTATATTACTATCACAACATATAGACCAGGGCATCTACAGACAGAGAGGTATATTACTATCACAACATATACTGTAGACCAGGGCATCTACAGACAGAGAGGTATATTACTATCACAACATATAGACCAGGGCATCTACAGACAGAGAGGTATATTACTATCACAACATATACTGTAGACCAGGGCATCTACAGACAGAGAGGTATATTACTATCACAACATATACTGTAGACCAGGGCATCTACAGACAGAGAGGTATATTACTATCACAACATATACTGTAGACCAGGGCATCTACAGACAGAGAGGTATATTACTATCACAACATATAGACCAGGGCATCTACAGACAGAGAGGTATATTACTATCACAACATATACTGTAGACCAGGGCATCTACAGACAGAGAGGTATATTACTATCACAACATATAGACCAGGGCATCTACAGACAGAGAGGTATATTACTATCACAACATATACTGTAGACCAGGGCATCTACAGACAGAGAGGTATATTACTATCACAACATATAGACCAGGGCATCTACAGACAGAGAGGTATATTACTATCACAACATATAGACCAGGGCATCTACAGACAGAGAGGTATATTACTATCACAACATATAGACCAGGGCATCTACAGACAGAGAGGTATATTACTATCACAACATATACTGTAGACCAGGGCATCTACAGACAGAGAGGTATATTACTATCACAACATATAGACCAGGGCATCTACAGACAGAGAGGTATATTACTATCACAACATATACTGTAGACCAGGGCATCTACAGACAGAGAGGTATATTACTATCACAACATATAGACCAGGGCATCTACAGACAGAGAGGTATATTACTATCACAACATATACTGTAGACCAGGGCATCTACAGACAGAGAGGTATATTACTATCACAACATATAGACCAGGGCATCTACAGACAGAGAGGTATATTACTATCACAACATATACTGAGACCAGGGCATCTACAGACAGAGAGGTATATTACTATCACAACATATACTGTAGACCAGGGCATCTACAGACAGAGAGGTATATTACTATCACAACATATACTGTAGACCAGGGCATCTACAGACAGAGAGGTATATTACTATCACAACATATAGACCAGGGCATCTACAGACAGAGAGGTATATTACTATCACAACATATACTGTAGACCAGGGCATCTACAGACAGAGAGGTATATTACTATCACAACATATACTGTAGACCAGGGCATCTACAGACAGAGAGGTATATTACTATCACAACATATACTGTAGACCAGGGCATCTACAGACAGAGAGGTATATTACTATCACAACATATAGACCAGGGCATCTACAGACAGAGAGGTATATTACTATCACAACATATACTGTAGACCAGGGCATCTACAGACAGAGAGGTATATTACTATCACAACATATAGACCAGGGCATCTACAGACAGAGAGGTATATTACTATCACAACATATAGACCAGGGCATCTACAGACAGAGAGGTATATTACTATCACAACATATACTGTAGACCAGGGCATCTACAGACAGAGAGGTATATTACTATCACAACATATAGACCAGGGCATCTACAGACAGAGAGGTATATTACTATCACAACATATACTGTAGACCAGGGCATCTACAGACAGAGAGGTATATTACTATCACAACATATAGACCAGGGCATCTACAGACAGAGAGGTATATTACTATCACAACATATACTGTAGACCAGGGCATCTACAGACAGAGAGGTATATTACTATCACAACATATACTGTAGACCAGGGCATCTACAGACAGAGAGGTATATTACTATCACAACATATAGACCAGGGCATCTACAGACAGAGAGGTATATTACTATCACAACATATAGACCAGGGCATCTACAGACAGAGAGGTATATTACTATCACAACATATAGACCAGGGCATCTACAGACAGAGAGGTATATTACTATCACAACATATACTGTAGACCAGGGCATCTACAGACAGAGAGGTATATTACTATCACAACATATAGACCAGGGCATCTACAGACAGAGAGGTATATTACTATCACAACATATAGACCAGGGCATCTACAGACAGAGAGGTATATTACTATCACAACATATACTGTAGACCAGGGCATCTACAGACAGAGAGGTATATTACTATCACAACATATAGACCAGGGCATCTACAGACAGAGAGGTATATTACTATCACAACATATACTGTAGACCAGGGCATCTACAGACAGAGAGGTATATTACTATCACAACATATAGACCAGGGCATCTACAGACAGAGAGGTATATTACTATCACAACATATAGACCAGGGCATCTACAGACAGAGAGGTATATTACTATCACAACATATACTGTAGACCAGGGCATCTACAGACAGAGAGGTATATTACTATCACAACATATAGACCAGGGCATCTACAGACAGAGAGGTATATTACTATCACAACATATACTGTAGACCAGGGCATCTACAGACAGAGAGGTATATTACTATCACAACATATAGACCAGGGCATCTACAGACAGAGAGGTATATTACTATCACAACATATACTGTAGACCAGGGCATCTACAGACAGAGAGGTATATTACTATCACAACATATAGACCAGGGCATCTACAGACAGAGAGGTATATTACTATCACAACATATAGACCAGGGCATCTACAGACAGAGAGGTATATTACTATCACAACATATACTGTAGACCAGGGCATCTACAGACAGAGAGGTATATTACTATCACAACATATAGACCAGGGCATCTACAGACAGAGAGGTATATTACTATCACAACATATACTGTAGACCAGGGCATCTACAGACAGAGAGGTATATTACTATCACAACATATAGACCAGGCATCTACAGACAGAGAGGTATATTACTATCACAACATATACTGTAGACCAGGGCATCTACAGACAGAGAGGTATATTACTATCACAACATATAGACCAGGCATCTACAGACAGAGAGGTATATTACTATCACAACATATACTGTAGACCAGGGCATCTACAGACAGAGAGGTATATTACTATCACAACATATACTGTAGACCAGGGCATCTACAGACAGAGAGGTATATTACTATCACAACATATACTGTAGACCAGGGCATCTACAGACAGAGAGGTATATTACTATCACAACATATAGACCAGGGCATCTACAGACAGAGAGGTATATTACTATCACAACATATAGACCAGGGCATCTACAGACAGAGAGGTATATTACTATCACAACATATAGACCAGGGCATCTACAGACAGAGAGGTATATTACTATCACAACATATACTGTAGACCAGGGCATCTACAGACAGAGAGGTATATTACTATCACAACATATACTGTAGACCAGGGCATCTACAGACAGAGAGGTATATTACTATCACAACATATATAGACCAGGGCATCTACAGACAGAGAGGTATATTACTATCACAACATATAGACCAGGGCATCTACAGACAGAGAGGTATATTACTATCACAACATATACTGTAGACCAGGGCATCTACAGACAGAGAGGTATATTACTATCACAACATATAGACCAGGGCATCTACAGACAGAGAGGTATATTACTATCACAACATATAGACCAGGGCATCTACAGACAGAGAGGTATATTACTATCACAACATATACTGTAGACCAGGGCATCTACAGACAGAGAGGTATATTACTATCACAACATATAGACCAGGGCATCTACAGACAGAGAGGTATATTACTATCACAACATATACTGTAGACCAGGGCATCTACAGACAGAGAGGTATATTACTATCACAACATATACTGTAGACCAGGGCATCTACAGACAGAGAGGTATATTACTATCACAACATATAGACCAGGGCATCTACAGACAGAGAGGTATATTACTATCACAACATATACTGTAGACCAGGGCATCTACAGACAGAGAGGTATATTACTATCACAACATATAGACCAGGGCATCTACAGACAGAGAGGTATATTACTATCACAACATATACTGTAGACCAGGGCATCTACAGACAGAGAGGTATATTACTATCACAACATATAGACCAGGGCATCTACAGACAGAGAGGTATATTACTATCACAACATATAGACCAGGGCATCTACAGACAGAGAGGTATATTACTATCACAACATATACTGTAGACCAGGGCATCTACAGACAGAGAGGTATATTACTATCACAACATATAGACCAGGGCATCTACAGACAGAGAGGTATATTACTATCACAACATATACTGTAGACCAGGGCATCTACAGACAGAGAGGTATATTACTATCACAACATATAGACCAGGGCATCTACAGACAGAGAGGTATATTACTATCACAACATATACTGTAGACCAGGGCATCTACAGACAGAGAGGTATATTACTATCACAACATATAGACCAGGGCATCTACAGACAGAGAGGTATATTACTATCACAACATATAGACCAGGGCATCTACAGACAGAGAGGTATATTACTATCACAACATATACTGTAGACCAGGGCATCTACAGACAGAGAGGTATATTACTATCACAACATATAGACCAGGGCATCTACAGACAGAGAGGTATATTACTATCACAACATATAGACCAGGGCATCTACAGACAGAGAGGTATATTACTATCACAACATATACTGTAGACCAGGGCATCTACAGACAGAGAGGTATATTACTATCACAACATATAGACCAGGGCATCTACAGACAGAGAGGTATATTACTATCACAACATATACTGTAGACCAGGGCATCTACAGACAGAGAGGTATATTACTATCACAACATATAGACCAGGGCATCTACAGACAGAGAGGTATATTACTATCACAACATATAGACCAGGGCATCTACAGACAGAGAGGTATATTACTATCACAACATATACTGTAGACCAGGGCATCTACAGACAGAGAGGTATATTACTATCACAACATATAGACCAGGGCATCTACAGACAGAGAGGTATATTACTATCACAACATATACTGTAGACCAGGGCATCTACAGACAGAGAGGTATATTACTATCACAACATATAGACCAGGGCATCTACAGACAGAGAGGTATATTACTATCACAACATATACTGTAGACCAGGGCATCTACAGACAGAGAGGTATATTACTATCACAACATATACTGTAGACCAGGGCATCTACAGACAGAGAGGTATATTACTATCACAACATATAGACCAGGCATCTACAGACAGAGAGGTATATTACTATCACAACATATACTGTAGACCAGGGCATCTACAGACAGAGAGGTATATTACTATCACAACATATAGACCAGGGCATCTACAGACAGAGAGGTATATTACTATCACAACATATACTGTAGACCAGGGCATCTACAGACAGAGAGGTATATTACTATCACAACATATACTGTAGACCAGGGCATCTACAGACAGAGAGGTATATTACTATCACAACATATAGACCAGGGCATCTACAGACAGAGAGGTATATTACTATCACAACATATACTGTAGACCAGGGCATCTACAGACAGAGAGGTATATTACTATCACAACATATACTGTAGACCAGGGCATCTACAGACAGAGAGGTATATTACTATCACAACATATACTGTAGACCAGGGCATCTACAGACAGAGAGGTATATTACTATCACAACATATACTGTAGACCTAAGGCATCTACAGACAGAGAGGTATATTACTATCACAACATATAGACCAGGGCATCTACAGACAGAGAGGTATATTACTATCACAACATATAGACCAGGGCATCTACAGACAGAGAGGTATATTACTATCACAACATATACTGTAGACCAGGGCATCTACAGACAGAGAGGTATATTACTATCACAACATATAGACCAGGGCATCTACAGACAGAGAGGTATATTACTATCACAACATATACTGTAGACCAGGGCATCTACAGACAGAGAGGTATATTACTATCACAACATATAGACCAGGGCATCTACAGACAGAGAGGTATATTACTATCACAACATATACTGTAGACCAGGGCATCTACAGACAGAGAGGTATATTACTATCACAACATATAGACCAGGGCATCTACAGACAGAGAGGTATATTACTATCACAACATATAGACCAGGGCATCTACAGACAGAGAGGTATATTACTATCACAACATATAGACCAGGGCATCTACAGACAGAGAGGTATATTACTATCACAACATATACTGTAGACCAGGGCATCTACAGACAGAGAGGTATATTACTATCACAACATATACTGTAGACCAGGGCATCTACAGACAGAGAGGTATATTACTATCACAACATATAGACCAGGGCATCTACAGACAGAGAGGTATATTACTATCACAACATATACTGTAGACCAGGGCATCTACAGACAGAGAGGTATATTACTATCACAACATATAGACCAGGGCATCTACAGACAGAGAGGTATATTACTATCACAACATATACTGTAGACCAGGGCATCTACAGACAGAGAGGTATATTACTATCACAACATATAGACCAGGGCATCTACAGACAGAGAGGTATATTACTATCACAACATATAGACCAGGGCATCTACAGACAGAGAGGTATATTACTATCACAACATATACTGTAGACCAGGGCATCTACAGACAGAGAGGTATATTACTATCACAACATATAGACCAGGGCATCTACAGACAGAGAGGTATATTACTATCACAACATATACTGTAGACCAGGGCATCTACAGACAGAGAGGTATATTACTATCACAACATATAGACCAGGGCATCTACAGACAGAGAGGTATATTACTATCACAACATATACTGTAGACCAGGGCATCTACAGACAGAGAGGTATATTACTATCACAACATATAGACCAGGGCATCTACAGACAGAGAGGTATATTACTATCACAACATATACTGTAGACCAGGGCATCTACAGACAGAGAGGTATATTACTATCACAACATATACTGTAGACCAGGGCATCTACAGACAGAGAGGTATATTACTATCACAACATATAGACCAGGGCATCTACAGACAGAGAGGTATATTACTATCACAACATATACTGTAGACCAGGGCATCTACAGACAGAGAGGTATATTACTATCACAACATATAGACCAGGGCATCTACAGACAGAGAGGTATATTACTATCACAACATATACTGTAGACCAGGGCATCTACAGACAGAGAGGTATATTACTATCACAACATATAGACCAGGGCATCTACAGACAGAGAGGTATATTACTATCACAACATATACTGTAGACCAGGGCATCTACAGACAGAGAGGTATATTACTATCACAACATATACTGTAGACCAGGGCATCTACAGACAGAGAGGTATATTACTATCACAACATATAGACCAGGGCATCTACAGACAGAGAGGTATATTACTATCACAACATATACTGTAGACCAGGGCATCTACAGACAGAGAGGTATATTACTATCACAACATATAGACCAGGGCATCTACAGACAGAGAGGTATATTACTATCACAACATATACTGTAGACCAGGGCATCTACAGACAGAGAGGTATATTACTATCACAACATATAGACCAGGGCATCTACAGACAGAGAGGTATATTACTATCACAACATATAGACCAGGGCATCTACAGACAGAGAGGTATATTACTATCACAACATATACTGTAGACCAGGGCATCTACAGACAGAGAGGTATATTACTATCACAACATATAGACCAGGGCATCTACAGACAGAGAGGTATATTACTATCACAACATATACTGTAGACCAGGGCATCTACAGACAGAGAGGTATATTACTATCACAACATATACTGTAGACCAGGGCATCTACAGACAGAGAGGTATATTACTATCACAACATATAGACCAGGGCATCTACAGACAGAGAGGTATATTACTATCACAACATATACTGTAGACCAGGGCATCTACAGACAGAGAGGTATATTACTATCACAACATATAGACCAGGGCATCTACAGACAGAGAGGTATATTACTATCACAACATATACTGTAGACCAGGGCATCTACAGACAGAGAGGTATATTACTATCACAACATATAGACCAGGGCATCTACAGACAGAGAGGTATATTACTATCACAACATATACTGTAGACCAGGGCATCTACAGACAGAGAGGTATATTACTATCACAACATATAGACCAGGGCATCTACAGACAGAGAGGTATATTACTATCACAACATATACTGTAGACCAGGGCATCTACAGACAGAGAGGTATATTACTATCACAACATATACTGTAGACCAGGGCATCTACAGACAGAGAGGTATATTACTATCACAACATATAGACCAGGGCATCTACAGACAGAGAGGTATATTACTATCACAACATATACTGTAGACCAGGGCATCTACAGACAGAGAGGTATATTACTATCACAACATATAGACCAGGGCATCTACAGACAGAGAGGTATATTACTATCACAACATATACTGTAGACCAGGGCATCTACAGACAGAGAGGTATATTACTATCACAACATATACTGTAGACCAGGGCATCTACAGACAGAGAGGTATATTACTATCACAACATATAGACCAGGGCATCTACAGACAGAGAGGTATATTACTATCACAACATATACTGTAGACCAGGGCATCTACAGACAGAGAGGTATATTACTATCACAACATATAGACCAGGGCATCTACAGACAGAGAGGTATATTACTATCACAACATATACTGTAGACCAGGGCATCTACAGACAGAGAGGTATATTACTATCACAACATATAGACCAGGGCATCTACAGACAGAGAGGTATATTACTATCACAACATATACTGTAGACCAGGGCATCTACAGACAGAGAGGTATATTACTATCACAACATATACTGTAGACCAGGGCATCTACAGACAGAGAGGTATATTACTATCACAACATATAGACCAGGGCATCTACAGACAGAGAGGTATATTACTATCACAACATATACTGTAGACCAGGGCATCTACAGACAGAGAGGTATATTACTATCACAACATATAGACCAGGGCATCTACAGACAGAGAGGTATATTACTATCACAACATATAGACCAGGGCATCTACAGACAGAGAGGTATATTACTATCACAACATATACTGTAGACCAGGGCATCTACAGACAGAGAGGTATATTACTATCACAACATATATAGACCAGGGCATCTACAGACAGAGAGGTATATTACTATCACAACATATACTGTAGACCAGGGCATCTACAGACAGAGAGGTATATTACTATCACAACATATACTGTAGACCAGGGCATCTACAGACAGAGAGGTATATTACTATCACAACATATAGACCAGGGCATCTACAGACAGAGAGGTATATTACTATCACAACATATACTGTAGACCAGGGCATCTACAGACAGAGAGGTATATTACTATCACAACATATACTGTAGACCAGGGCATCTACAGACAGAGAGGTATATTACTATCACAACATATACTGTAGACCAGGGCATCTACAGACAGAGAGGTATATTACTATCACAACATATACTGTAGACCAGGGCATCTACAGACAGAGAGGTATATTACTATCACAACATATAGACCAGGGCATCTACAGACAGAGAGGTATATTACTATCACAACATATACTGTAGACCAGGGCATCTACAGACAGAGAGGTATATTACTATCACAACATATACTGTAGACCAGGGCATCTACAGACAGAGAGGTATATTACTATCACAACATATACTGTAGACCAGGGCATCTACAGACAGAGAGGTATATTACTATCACAACATATACTGTAGACCAGGGCATCTACAGACAGAGAGGTATATTACTATCACAACATATACTGTAGACCAGGGCATCTACAGACAGAGAGGTATATTACTATCACAACATATAGACCAGGGCATCTACAGACAGAGAGGTATATTACTATCACAACATATACTGTAGACCAGGGCATCTACAGACAGAGAGGTATATTACTATCACAACATATACTGTAGACCAGGGCATCTACAGACAGAGAGGTATATTACTATCACAACATATAGACCAGGGCATCTACAGACAGAGAGGTATATTACTATCACAACATATACTGTAGACCAGGGCATCTACAGACAGAGAGGTATATTACTATCACAACATATAGACCAGGGCATCTACAGACAGAGAGGTATATTACTATCACAACATATACTGTAGACCAGGGCATCTACAGACAGAGAGGTATATTACTATCACAACATATAGACCAGGGCATCTACAGACAGAGAGGTATATTACTATCACAACATATACTGTAGACCAGGGCATCTACAGACAGAGAGGTATATTACTATCACAACATATAGACCAGGGCATCTACAGACAGAGAGGTATATTACTATCACAACATATACTGTAGACCAGGGCATCTACAGACAGAGAGGTATATTACTATCACAACATATACTGTAGACCAGGGCATCTACAGACAGAGAGGTATATTACTATCACAACATATAGACCAGGGCATCTACAGACAGAGAGGTATATTACTATCACAACATATACTGTAGACCAGGGCATCTACAGACAGAGAGGTATATTACTATCACAACATATAGACCAGGGCATCTACAGACAGAGAGGTATATTACTATCACAACATATACTGTAGACCAGGGCATCTACAGACAGAGAGGTATATTACTATCACAACATATACTGTAGACCAGGGCATCTACAGACAGAGAGGTATATTACTATCACAACATATAGACCAGGGCATCTACAGACAGAGAGGTATATTACTATCACAACATATACTGTAGACCAGGGCATCTACAGACAGAGAGGTATATTACTATCACAACATATAGACCAGGGCATCTACAGACAGAGAGGTATATTACTATCACAACATATACTGTAGACCAGGGCATCTACAGACAGAGAGGTATATTACTATCACAACATATAGACCAGGGCATCTACAGACAGAGAGGTATATTACTATCACAACATATACTGTAGACCAGGGCATCTACAGACAGAGAGGTATATTACTATCACAACATATACTGTAGACCAGGGCATCTACAGACAGAGAGGTATATTACTATCACAACATATAGACCAGGGCATCTACAGACAGAGAGGTATATTACTATCACAACATATACTGTAGACCAGGGCATCTACAGACAGAGAGGTATATTACTATCACAACATATACTGTAGACCAGGGCATCTACAGACAGAGAGGTATATTACTATCACAACATATACTGTAGACCAGGGCATCTACAGACAGAGAGGTATATTACTATCACAACATATACTGTAGACCAGGGCATCTACAGACAGAGAGGTATATTACTATCACAACATATAGACCAGGGCATCTACAGACAGAGAGGTATATTACTATCACAACATATACTGTAGACCAGGGCATCTACAGACAGAGAGGTATATTACTATCACAACATATACTGTAGACCAGGGCATCTACAGACAGAGAGGTATATTACTATCACAACATATACTGTAGACCAGGGCATCTACAGACAGAGAGGTATATTACTATCACAACATATACTGTAGACCAGGGCATCTACAGACAGAGAGGTATATTACTATCACAACATATACTGTAGACCAGGGCATCTACAGACAGAGAGGTATATTACTATCACAACATATAGACCAGGGCATCTACAGACAGAGAGGTATATTACTATCACAACATATACTGTAGACCAGGGCATCTACAGACAGAGAGGTATATTACTATCACAACATATAGACCAGGGCATCTACAGACAGAGAGGTATATTACTATCACAACATATACTGTAGACCAGGGCATCTACAGACAGAGAGGTATATTACTATCACAACATATACTGTAGACCAGGGCATCTACAGACAGAGAGGTATATTACTATCACAACATATAGACCAGGGCATCTACAGACAGAGAGGTATATTACTATCACAACATATAGACCAGGGCATCTACAGACAGAGAGGTATATTACTATCACAACATATACTGTAGACCAGGGCATCTACAGACAGAGAGGTATATTACTATCACAACATATACTGTAGACCAGGGCATCTACAGACAGAGAGGTATATTACTATCACAACATATACTGTAGACCAGGGCATCTACAGACAGAGAGGTATATTACTATCACAACATATAGAGACCAGGGCATCTACAGACAGAGAGGTATATTACTATCACAACATATACTGTAGACCAGGGCATCTACAGACAGAGAGGTATATTACTATCACAACATATAGACCAGGGCATCTACAGACAGAGAGGTATATTACTATCACAACATATACTGTAGACCAGGGCATCTACAGACAGAGAGGTATATTACTATCACAACATATACTGTAGACCAGGGCATCTACAGACAGAGAGGTATATTACTATCACAACATATAGACCAGGGCATCTACAGACAGAGAGGTATATTACTATCACAACATATACTGTAGACCAGGGCATCTACAGACAGAGAGGTATATTACTATCACAACATATACTGTAGACCAGGGCATCTACAGACAGAGAGGTATATTACTATCACAACATATACTGTAGACCAGGGCATCTACAGACAGAGAGGTATATTACTATCACAACATATAGACCAGGGCATCTACAGACAGAGAGGTATATTACTATCACAACATATACTGTAGACCAGGGCATCTACAGACAGAGAGGTATATTACTATCACAACATATACTGTAGACCAGGGCATCTACAGACAGAGAGGTATATTACTATCACAACATATACTGTAGACCAGGGCATCTACAGACAGAGAGGTATATTACTATCACAACATATACTGTAGACCAGGGCATCTACAGACAGAGAGGTATATTACTATCACAACATATACTGTAGACCAGGGCATCTACAGACAGAGAGGTATATTACTATCACAACATATACTGTAGACCAGGGCATCTACAGACAGAGAGGTATATTACTATCACAACATATACTGTAGACCAGGGCATCTACAGACAGAGAGGTATATTACTATCACAACATATACTGTAGACCAGGGCATCTACAGACAGAGAGGTATATTACTATCACAACATATACTGTAGACCAGGGCATCTACAGACAGAGAGGTATATTACTATCACAACATATACTGTAGACCAGGGCATCTACAGACAGAGAGGTATATTACTATCACAACATATACTGTAGACCAGGGCATCTACAGACAGAGAGGTATATTACTATCACAACATATACTGTAGACCAGGGCATCTACAGACAGAGAGGTATATTACTATCACAACATATAGACCAGGGCATCTACAGACAGAGAGGTATATTACTATCACAACATATACTGTAGACCAGGGCATCTACAGACAGAGAGGTATATTACTATCACAACATATAGACCAGGGCATCTACAGACAGAGAGGTATATTACTATCACAACATATACTGTAGACCAGGGCATCTACAGACAGAGAGGTATATTACTATCACAACATATACTGTAGACCAGGGCATCTACAGACAGAGAGGTATATTACTATCACAACATATACTGTAGACCAGGGCATCTACAGACAGAGAGGTATATTACTATCACAACATATAGACCAGGGCATCTACAGACAGAGAGGTATATTACTATCACAACATATACTGTAGACCAGGGCATCTACAGACAGAGAGGTATATTACTATCACAACATATAGACCAGGGCATCTACAGACAGAGAGGTATATTACTATCACAACATATACTGTAGACCAGGGCATCTACAGACAGAGAGGTATATTACTATCACAACATATACTGTAGACCAGGGCATCTACAGACAGAGAGGTATATTACTATCACAACATATAGACCAGGGCATCTACAGACAGAGAGGTATATTACTATCACAACATATAGACCAGGGCATCTACAGACAGAGAGGTATATTACTATCACAACATATACTGTAGACCAGGGCATCTACAGACAGAGAGGTATATTACTATCACAACATATACTGTAGACCAGGGCATCTACAGACAGAGAGGTATATTACTATCACAACATATACTGTAGACCAGGGCATCTACAGACAGAGAGGTATATTACTATCACAACATATAGACCAGGGCATCTACAGACAGAGAGGTATATTACTATCACAACATATACTGTAGACCAGGGCATCTACAGACAGAGAGGTATATTACTATCACAACATATACTGTAGACCAGGGCATCTACAGACAGAGAGGTATATTACTATCACAACATATACTGTAGACCAGGGCATCTACAGACAGAGAGGTATATTACTATCACAACATATACTGTAGACCAGGGCATCTACAGACAGAGAGGTATATTACTATCACAACATATACTGTAGACCAGGGCATCTACAGACAGAGAGGTATATTACTATCACAACATATACTGTAGACCAGGGCATCTACAGACAGAGAGGTATATTACTATCACAACATATACTGTAGACCAGGGCATCTACAGACAGAGAGGTATATTACTATCACAACATATAGACCAGGGCATCTACAGACAGAGAGGTATATTACTATCACAACATATACTGTAGACCAGGGCATCTACAGACAGAGAGGTATATTACTATCACAACATATAGACCAGGGCATCTACAGACAGAGAGGTATATTACTATCACAACATATACTGTAGACCAGGGCATCTACAGACAGAGAGGTATATTACTATCACAACATATACTGTAGACCAGGGCATCTACAGACAGAGAGGTATATTACTATCACAACATATAGACCAGGGCATCTACAGACAGAGAGGTATATTACTATCACAACATATACTGTAGACCAGGGCATCTACAGACAGAGAGGTATATTACTATCACAACATATAGACCAGGGCATCTACAGACAGAGAGGTATATTACTATCACAACATATACTGTAGACCAGGGCATCTACAGACAGAGAGGTATATTACTATCACAACATATAGACCAGGGCATCTACAGACAGAGAGGTATATTACTATCACAACATATACTGTAGACCAGGGCATCTACAGACAGAGAGGTATATTACTATCACAACATATAGACCAGGCATCTACAGACAGAGAGGTATATTACTATCACAACATATAGACCAGGGCATCTACAGACAGAGAGGTATATTACTATCACAACATATACTGTAGACCAGGGCATCTACAGACAGAGAGGTATATTACTATCACAACATATATAGACCAGGCATCTACAGACAGAGAGGTATATTACTATCACAACATATACTGTAGACCAGGGCATCTACAGACAGAGAGGTATATTACTATCACAACATATACTGTAGACCAGGGCATCTACAGACAGAGAGGTATATTACTATCACAACATATAGACCAGGGCATCTACAGACAGAGAGGTATATTACTATCACAACATATAGACCAGGGCATCTACAGACAGAGAGGTATATTACTATCACAACATATAGACCAGGGCATCTACAGACAGAGAGGTATATTACTATCACAACATATAGACCAGGGCATCTACAGACAGAGAGGTATATTACTATCACAACATATAGACCAGGGCATCTACAGACAGAGAGGTATATTACTATCACAACATATAGACCAGGGCATCTACAGACAGAGAGGTATATTACTATCACAACATATACTGTAGACCAGGGCATCTACAGACAGAGAGGTATATTACTATCACAACATATACTGTAGACCAGGGCATCTACAGACAGAGAGGTATATTACTATCACAACATATAGACCAGGGCATCTACAGACAGAGAGGTATATTACTATCACAACATATACTGTAGACCAGGGCATCTACAGACAGAGAGGTATATTACTATCACAACATATAGACCAGGGCATCTACAGACAGAGAGGTATATTACTATCACAACATATACTGTAGACCAGGGCATCTACAGACAGAGAGGTATATTACTATCACAACATATACTGTAGACCAGGCATCTACAGACAGAGAGGTATATTACTATCACAACATATACTGTAGACCAGGGCATCTACAGACAGAGAGGTATATTACTATCACAACATATACTGTAGACCAGGGCATCTACAGACAGAGAGGTATATTACTATCACAACATATAGACCAGGGCATCTACAGACAGAGAGGTATATTACTATCACAACATATACTGTAGACCAGGACATCTACAGACAGAGAGGTATATTACTATCACAACATATAGACCAGGGCATCTACAGACAGAGAGGTATATTACTATCACAACATATAGACCAGGGCATCTACAGACAGAGAGGTATATTACTATCACAACATATAGACCAGGGCATCTACAGACAGAGAGGTATATTACTATCACAACTTATACTGTAGACCAGGGCATCTACAGACAGAGAGGTATATTACTATCACAACATATAGACCAGGGCATCTACAGACAGAGAGGTATATTACTATCACAACATATACTGTAGACCAGGGCATCTACAGACAGAGAGGTATATTACTATCACAACATATAGACCAGGGCATCTACAGACAGAGAGGTATATTACTATCACAACATATAGACCAGGGCATCTACAGACAGAGAGGTATATTACTATCACAACATATACTGTAGACCAGGGCATCTACAGACAGAGAGGTATATTACTATCACAGCATATAGACCAGGGCATCTACAGACAGAGAGGTATATTACTATCACAACATATACTGTAGACCAGGGCATCTACAGACAGAGAGGTATATTACTATCACAACATATACTGTAGACCAGGGCATCTACAGACAGAGAGGTATATTACTATCACAACATATAGACCAGGGCATCTACAGACAGAGAGGTATATTACTATCACAACATATACTGTAGACCAGGGCATCTACAGACAGAGAGGTATATTACTATCACAACATATAGACCAGGGCATCTACAGACAGAGAGGTATATTACTATAACAACATACTGTAGACCAGGGCATCTACAGACAGAGAGGTATATTACTATCACAACATATAGACCAGGGCATCTACAGACAGAGAGGTATATTACTATCACAACATATACTGTAGACCAGGGCATCTACAGACAGAGAGGTATATTACTATCACAACATATACTGTAGACCAGGGCATCTACAGACAGAGAGGTATATTACTATCACAACATATAGACCAGGGCATCTACAGACAGAGAGGTATATTACTATCACAACATATACTGTAGACCAGGGCATCTACAGACAGAGAGGTATATTACTATCACAACATATAGACCAGGGCATCTACAGACAGAGAGGTATATTACTATCACAACATATACTGTAGACCAGGGCATCTACAGACAGAGAGGTATATTACTATCACAACATATACTGTAGACCAGGGCATCTACAGACAGAGAGGTATATTACTATCACAACATATACTGTAGACCAGGGCATCTACAGACAGAGAGGTATATTACTATCACAACATATAGACCAGGGCATCTACAGACAGAGAGGTATATTACTATCACAACATATACTGTAGACCAGGGCATCTACAGACAGAGAGGTATATTACTATCACAACATATAGACCAGGGCATCTACAGACAGAGAGGTATATTACTATCACAACATATACTGTAGACCAGGGCATCTACAGACAGAGAGGTATATTACTATCACAACATATACTGTAGACCAGGGCATCTACAGACAGAGAGGTATATTACTATCACAACATATAGACCAGGGCATCTACAGACAGAGAGGTATATTACTATCACAACATATAGACCAGGGCATCTACAGACAGAGGTATATTACTATCACAACATATAGACCAGGGCATCTACAGACAGAGAGGTATATTACTATCACAACATATAGACCAGGGCATCTACAGACAGAGAGGTATATTACTATCACAACATATACTGTAGACCAGGGCATCTACAGACAGAGAGGTATATTACTATCACAACATATAGACCAGGGCATCTACAGACAGAGAGGTATATTACTATCACAACATATACTGTAGACCAGGGCATCTACAGACAGAGAGGTATATTACTATCACAACATATACTGTAGACCAGGGCATCTACAGACAGAGAGGTATATTACTATCACAACATATAGACCAGGGCATCTACAGACAGAGAGGTATATTACTATCACAACATATACTGTAGACCAGGGCATCTACAGACAGAGAGGTATATTACTATCACAACATATACTGTAGACCAGGGCATCTACAGACAGAGAGGTATATTACTATCACAACATATAGACCAGGGCATCTACAGACAGAGAGGTATATTACTATCACAACATATACTGTAGACCAGGGCATCTACAGACAGAGAGGTATATTACTATCACAACATATACTGTAGACCAGGGCATCTACAGACAGAGAGGTATATTACTATCACAACATATACTGTAGACCAGGGCATCTACAGACAGAGAGGTATATTACTATCACAACATATACTGTAGACCAGGGCATCTACAGACAGAGAGGTATATTACTATCACAACATATACTGTAGACCAGGGCATCTACAGACAGAGAGGTATATTACTATCACAACATATAGACCAGGGCATCTACAGACAGAGAGGTATATTACTATCACAACATATACTGTAGACCAGGGCATCTACAGACAGAGAGGTATATTACTATCACAACATATACTGTAGACCAGGGCATCTACAGACAGAGAGGTATATTACTATCACAACATATAGACCAGGGCATCTACAGACAGAGAGGTATATTACTATCACAACATATAGACCAGGGCATCTACAGACAGAGAGGTATATTACTATCACAACATATACTGTAGACCAGGCATCTACAGACAGAGAGGTATATTACTATCACAACATATAGACCAGGGCATCTACAGACAGAGAGGTATATTACTATCACAACATATACTGTAGACCAGGGCATCTACAGACAGAGAGGTATATTACTATCACAACATATACTGTAGACCAGGGCATCTACAGACAGAGAGGTATATTACTATCACAATAGATATATATATAGATATATACTGTAATATCAGACTCATTCACACTTCAAAAGTGTACACTCAGAAGCAAACCCCCTTTGATCTGAATAAGCCCAGCTTTCACAGTGAGGAACAGGCGGTGTGTGGAGGGGGGGGGGGGGGGTGTCATGTCTATATGGCTGCGTGTGTACTTGGTGTGTGTGTCATGTCTATATGGCTGTGTGTGTACTTGGTGTGTGTGTGTGCATGTCTATATGGCTGCATGTGTACTTGGTGTGTGTGTCATGTCTATATGGCTGCGTGTGTACTTGGTGTGTGTGTCATGTCTATATGGCTGTGTGTGTACTTGGTGTGTGTGCATGTCTATATGGCTGCGTGTGTACTTGGTGTGTGTGCATGTCTATATGGCTGCATGTGTACTTGGTGTGTGTGTGCATGTCTATATGGCTGTGTGTGTACTTGGTGTGTGTGTGTGCATGTCTATATGGCTGCATGTGTACTTGTGTGTGTGTCATGTCTATATGGCTGTGTGTACTTGGTGTGTGTGTCATGTCTATATGGCTGCGTGTGTACTTGGTGTGTGTGTGCATGTCTATATGGCTGCATGTGTACTTGGTGTGTGTGTGCATGTCTATATGGCTGTGTGTGTACTTGGTGTGTGTGTGTGCATGTCTATATGGCTGCGTGTGTACTTGGTGTGTGTGTCATGTCTATATGGCTGCGTGTGTACTTGGTGTGTGTGTGTGCATGTCTATATGGCTGCGTGTGTACTTGGTGTGTGTGTGTGCATGTCTATATGGCTGCATGTGTACTTGGTGTGTGTGTCATGTCTATATGGCTGCGTGTGTACTTGGTGTGTGTGTCATGTCTATATGGCTGCGTGTGTACTTGGTGTGTGTGTGTGCATGTCTATATGGCTGTGTGTGTACTTGGTGTGTGTGTGCATGTCTATATGGCTGTGTGTGTACTTGGTGTGTGTGTGCATGTCTATATGGCTGCATGTGTACTTGGTGTGTGTGTCATGTCTATATGGCTGCGTGTGTACTTGGTGTGTGTGTCATGTCTATATGGCTGCGTGTGTACTTGGTGTGTGTGTCATGTCTATATGGCTGCGTGTGTACTTGGTGTGTGTGTCATGTCTATATGGCTGCGTGTGTACTTGGTGTGTGTGTGTGCATGTCTATATGGCTGTGTGTGTACTTGGTGTGTGTGTGCATGTCTATATGGCTGTGTGTGTACTTGGTGTGTGTGTGCATGTCTATATGGCTGTGTGTGTACTTGGTGTGTGTGTGCATGTCTATATGGCTGCATGTGTACTTGGTGTGTGTGTCATGTCTATATGGCTGCGTGTGTACTTGGTGTGTGTGTCATGTCTATATGGCTGCGTGTGTACTTGGTGTGTGTGTGTCATGTCTATATGGCTGCGTGTGTACTTGGTGTGTGTGTGTCATGTCTATATGGCTGCGTGTGTACTTGGTGTGTGTGTGTGCATGTCTATATGGCTGTGTGTGTACTTGGTGTGTGTGTGCATGTCTATATGGCTGCGTGTGTACTTGGTGTGTGTGTGCATGTCTATATGGCTGCGTGTGTCCTTGGTGTGTGTGTGTGCATGTCTATATGGCTACGTGTGTACTTGGCGTGTGTGTGTGCATGTCTATATGGCTGCGTGTGTACTTACGTGTGTGTGCATGTCCATATGGCTGTGTGTGTACTTGGTGTGTGTGTGCATGTCTATATGGCTGTATGTGTACTAGGTGTGTGTGTGTGTGCATGTCTATATGGCTGCGTGTGTACTTGGTGTGTGTGTCATGTCTATATGGCTGCGTGTGTACTTGGTGTGTGTGTCATGTCCATATGGCTGCGTGTGTGAGTGTGTGTGCATGTCTACATGGCTGTGTGTGTACTTGGTGTGTGTGTGCATGTCTATATGGATGCGTGTGTACTTGGTGTGTGTGTGCATGTCTATATGGCTGTGTGTGTACTTGGTGTGTGTGTGCATGTCTATATGGCTGTGTGTGTACTTGGTGTGTGTGTGTGTGTGTGTGTGTGTGTGTGTGTGTGTGTGTGTGTGTGCATGTCTATATGGCTGTGTGTACTTGGTGTGTGTGTCATGTCCATATGGCTGTGTGTACTTGGTGTGTGTGCATGTCCATATGGCTGCGTGTGTACTTGAGTGTGTGTGCATGTCTATATGGCTGCGTGTGTACTTAGTGTGTGTGTGCATGTCTATATGGCTGTGTGTGTACTTGGTGTGTGTGTGCATGTCTATATGGCTGTGTGCACTTGGTGTGTGTGTGTGTGTGTGTGTGTGTGTGTGTGTGTGTGTGTGTGTCATGTCTATATGGCTGTGTGTGCACTTGGTGTGTGTGTGCATGTCTATATGGCTGTGTGTGTACTTGGTGTGTGTGTGCATGTCTATATGGCTGTGTGTGTACTTGGTGTGTGTGTGCATGTCTATATGGCTGTGTGTGTACTTGGTGTGTGTGCATGTCTATATGGCTGCGTGTGTACTTGGTGTGTGTGTGCATGTCTATATGGCTGCGTGTGTACTTGGTGTGTGTGTCATGTCTATATGGCTGCGTGTGTGCTTGGAGTGTGTGTGCATGTCTACATGGCTGTGTGTGTACTTGGTGTGTGTGTGCATGTCTATATGGCTGCGTGTGTACTTGGTGTGTGTGTCATGTCTATATGGCTGTGTGTGTACTTGGTGTGTGTGTGCATGTCTATATGGCTGTGTGTGTACTTGGTGTGTGTGTGCATGTCTATATGGCTGCGTGTGTACTTGGTGTGTGTGTGCATGTCTATATGGCTGTGTGTGTACTTGGTGTGTGTGTCATGTCTATATGGCTGCGTGTGTACTTGGTGTGTGTGTGTCATGTCTATATGGCTGTGTGTGTACTTGGTGTGTGTGTGTGTCTATATGGCTGTGTGTGTACTTGGTGTGTGTGTGTGTGTCTATATGGCTGTGTGTGTACTTGGTGTGTGTGTGTGTATGTCTGACAGACGTGGAGTTGACAGTTCTGGGTCAGCAAAGTTAAGCTCCTCGGAGAATACACATACATACACATTAAACACACACACACACCTAGGTGAAGACAAATGTTTGTTGTACAGCCCCAGTAGAGGACAGGGTGTCAGTGTGGGGTAAGACAGGGTGTTAGTGTGGGGTAAGACAGGGTGTCAGTGTGGGGTAAGACAGGGTGTCAGTGTGGGGTAAGACAGGGTGTCAGTGTGGGGTAAGACAGGGCGTCAGTGTGGGGTAAGACAGGGTGTCAGTCAGTGTGGGGTAAGACAGGGTGTCAGTCAGTGTGGGGTAAGACAGGGTGTCAGTCAGTGTGGGGTAAGACAGGGTGTCAGTCAGTGTGGGGTAAGACAGGGTGTCAAGGTGGGGTAAGACGGGGAGACAGAGTCAGAGCACAGGGGAAGGGGGTTATTACCAACCACAGACAAACTCGTAAACATACACACAACAATTACAAACAAAATGTGTGTGTGTCCCCAATCCAGTCCCAGTGAGTGAGGAGTTAACTGTCTGTTTAGTGAGCCGAGCAGCAGCCGTAATGCCTCTCTGCTCTAGGCTTCTGACTGGAGAACTAATATGTATATTACAACTGAAATAAAACATTAAGCTGAACCTACCAGGATTAGACAACTGTCCTGACAGTACATTCCCACACACACATGCATGATGCATGCACACACATGCGCACATACACATGCACACACACACACACACACACACTGAAGCAGGCAGCCACAGTTCATTACACTAGCAGGCAGCCACAGGCCATTACACTAGCAGGCAGCCATGTTGCCTTAACAAGAAGCTGCACTGGCACTGACTAACACACACACTGTCATCACCAAGGGACTAACACACACACTGTCATCACCAAGGGACTAACACACACAAACAGACTCCTCTCCCTCTAAACTCAAAAACACACACAATCACACACACACATTCCAAACTGCAACACATTAATGAACAGCTTTTGTAAAACAAGGCTGTGCTCTAGGACTGAACACTGAATATTCCCAATATACAAAGTCTTTGTGTGCCAGCCTCATACAAGACAACAAACAGCATCTGTATGAAGATGATCCACTGCCAGCTGCTCGCTCCTCGTCATGGATTTCATGGTGGAAACTCCCTCCAGCCAATGCTTCCTTACGCCAGTACAATGCCTTTAAATCCATGACATGGAGTTTGTAAGTACTATACACTTTGGGAGAAGGGTAGAGAATCGGGACGCAGCCGCAGTCTCCTTTCCTTGTCTCCTGTCCTTCACTGCCACTGATACAGGTCAAAGGACTGATGGATATCCACCACAATGACCTCTTATCCACCACAATGACCTCATATCCACCACAATGACCTCATATCCACCACAATGAGGGGAAGAACAAGGGGGCTTGAACCAGTGACTGCGGTAACAGTGAGAGCACTGTAGACCACCAGCGCCATCATCTCGCACACCAGCCCTCCCAACCAGTAGTCTTGGGAGGAGACCCCCTAATATCCACACATTAACACTGCTGGGTTATGGAGGAAATTTGATACATGGAGCCTACTGAGACCTGTGTGTGTGTGTGTGTGTTATAGAAATTTCGTTCTCAATGTTCATAAATTGAACTTCAATTAAACAAACTCTGTCTGTTACCCAGTAGTTGTAAGATACTGGTTGAAATAAGACAAACAGAGGCCCAATCTATAATGGTCAAATGTAGATTGTTTATTCACAGGAGAGCTCTGAGCTCTAAAAGGTGTACACAGTCTTTTATATGGTACAATGTTGAAACACAAAGATGCAAAATTTCCCACCTCTCCCCCCACCCTCTCCTAGAACATAGTCTCTTCCCACAGCCTTATCACAATCTTTGCAAATAAGTCAAACTTGGGAGGTGTTGGGAGGTTCTCCTCAAGGACGGGCCTCTCGCATGTGTCTGGTAGAATCAAAGAACTCTTTGTTCTCACAAATGAAGTCATACTTCTGCACACCAAGTTGATATCTAGACACACACACATTTTACTTGGACTGCCATTTGTCTTGCAACCCTATACAAAATTGCATACATTTTCAGAATGGAATATTCTTAGTATTAAGTACAAACATTTAGTCATCAAAACATAAAATCTATAACAATCCACCCTATTGACTAAATTTTTACACACAATCACCCATCCATATTGATTAGAATTAACAATTACCACATAAAACGATTATACAAAACCAATACATGTATTTACATCTGGTCCACATCAATTACTGTTCTAGGCCTATATCCAATCATAACTCTTCTGGTTAGGATTTTCATTATGATCTTCATGAAAAGAAACAGCATAACATTAATAACCTAAACATCGAAAATAGTCTCATCAAACATGGGTTCCTCATGAGTAAAGGAACTGGAGCCATCTAGAGGGTCATGAGGCATGTATTCATCATCCCCCTGGTCAGAGCTCGAATCGGTCCGTATCCCACCATCTGTTGTGTCATTGATTTCTCCAGAGTCCTGGAAATTAAACCGCTCACACACAGAATCACAACACCCAAACAATCCTAACACAGTCATACAGGTAAAAGTAGCCCACAACACAGTAATCATTACATTTTTCCATTGTTCCAACATATTGTCAAACCAACTCATCAGAGCCTGATCTATGTTATTGGGGAAGAAGGTACAACACATTATTCCCCCACCCTTCTGCAGACGCCACCCTTTCAGCCAATAACACATCTAGAGTCAACCTATTTTACCAGGTCATGAGGGAGGTGGCGGGATAATTGTTCAGAGATTCCCATCACTGCATCTCTAGTCTTATTCACAAATCCCTGTTGATTATAATACATATAATTGATCCAATCAACATTTTTAGTTATCATTACCCACCAGAAGAACGTAGTGATAAAACCCTCCCCAATCTGAGTCATAGCTTTATACGTCTGTAACTTCTCTGGCGATACCTATGACATCCATCCAAATAGAACTGCCTACATTAGAACCTATATTTCTCCTATTTCTAGTTATCCCGTCCAGAACTGGTCTCTGATGTCTAATCCTAACTTGTTGGACCAATAATACCAAAACACAAATGCCCCTCCACCCTTTAGGTAATATCTGTCAGGCCTCCTGTATTGGTACAAGCCCACCACACATCAGTTATAGAATCTGTAAGGTTAAAAATCTTCTCCTATACTCCTGAACCCAAATCAGTCACATTGACAGACATCCATTGAGATCCACTACAGGACCTGGGTCTTTCGCGTTGGTCTCACCGACTGGATTAATGAACAGGAAAATCGAGTCCACAATCATCAGTATAAGCCCAATACCTTCATTCCGTGTCTGTTCCTGTGAGTCCTCAGAGGGTTACTGCTACATCTACTCTACAGTCATTAATATCCAAACTTTGTTTAAAACTCCATCGAGATCACTTTCCATCCACATACCCCGGTCCCCAAGTATGTTTATTTACCTAGGCCAGGAACAAGATGAAGTGGGTCCCAAACAGAAATTTAAAAGGTATCACACAGTTCTGAATAATCTTATACAACTTATTATGCACCCATATCCCTACTCTATTAGGGAAATGTTTAATATTAACCTTAAATCTGACATCACCTATTTGGACTCCTTCTTTATATCCTTCCTTATTCATGAGGGTTCGGGTATAATATAACTAGTCTTTTACTTCTTAAACCTGTCAGCGACATATAATTTATACTAGAGGTGTTGAATCAGGATTTATAAAAAAGATCATCAAAACTATGATGCAGCTCAAGGTACCCATATCCCAAAAACCGCACTTAACCCTCTCCTGCCCTTAGCCAGTCTGCTAGGTAGCACCCCATACTCACACCTCTAGGGAACACACTACAGTGATGATAGGTCGGGGTAGGACATCTTCATTAACAGAGGTGACCCCCAGACCCTATTGGTCCAGTTCTGCTCTCCAACTCTGTATGTGCTCCACGGTGTTTGTATGTGTCCCTACCCTTCTGCAGTGGGTAACGTTGACCCAGGTTGCTCTTTCTGATATTCTAATGGCAAAGGCTGTGACCAACATAACCTGGTAGGGACCTTTCCCAACGGGCTGCTTCAGTCCTTTTCCTCCAGAGACTGGACCCACACCCAGTCACCAGGCTGGATCATCACCTCCTTCTGTAGTTCTCCTGTTGGGCATAAAATCTCTGACATACAGATGTGGTTAGCAAACAACTTCTCATGTGATCTGCTACTATCTTTCTAACTCTCATTCTAAAAGGTCTACCAAATACTTTCTCAAATGGAGATAATCCCTCGTCTGGGGTTATCCTAATATCTCATTAATACTATTAGTAGACATTTTACCCAATTTCATTCTGTACTCAGGTGTGTCTATCTTAACCTACTTTTAATCATAGAATACATGCATTCTATAATATTGTATTAACAAAAAAAATTATTAAGTAATTTGTGTTGTCCAACAATCTCTACCATATCTAACAATCATCTCTACCATATCCCTCCTGTTGATACAGGGCTCTGCCCTGTATCAAACACTACCATATCTAAAAATGGCTCTATCATAACAAATATCTAACAATCAATTTCTGCCTGCTGCACAGAATAGTGACTAGGTCGTGATTCAGCCTCTAAGTTTTTAGTAAGAGTAGCAACATCATACCCAGTTGTATACGAAACATCTAAGTTCTACCTTGAAGACTCATCTGTAAACATAGTAATTTCTCCATCTGTTAATGGCAAATCGGTCAAATCAAACTACAATAAACGTGGGCTCCCATCAGTAGTAATTAGTCATTTAAGACACAAAAGACTCCACTGTATTCAAAGAGAGGAGCAACAGACCACTGTCTTATCCTTCTTCTAGGTCAAAGCTGACGCCATGACCCCCTCCCTACAGTCCACAGTCTGAGTAAACGAACAGTCATATCTAGAAAATGCCAAACAAAACTTCCTAATCTTCTGTCTGGCGGATGGGCCAGTGCGCAACCCCTCCCTCCACGGATACCCAGTCATTAATCTTCTTTCCTTGATACCCAATAACCCATACTCTCCCACCGCTCTGACTAAGTCCTGACTATACTAGCAACAAAGGTTCGCTGTCCCCACAGATGACCATGTTCTTAACTATGTGGGCCTTCATGCCCCTTTCAGTGGGTGGTACAACTCTATTCAAAAGTGACATCACATCCCTTCCCAATAGGTTAACGGACACAACTTGGAAATTAGCACCGGTACCATTGCCTCCCCCTGAAGCCTCATGAGTCAGAACAATGTTAAAAATATGGTTTCTGTTCCCATGCTAGAGCCAAATCTACTGTAGCTAACTCAAATACCTAGTAATTCAGTATCTATCTTATCCTCCTCATCTACACTGTCTGGTGATGGGCGCCACCCGTGTGTTCAGCCCAAAACTCCCCATATACTCCTCATGGCCTCCCCTCCTCCTTCTACTCATAAGGCAGTGGAGCCTGTCTCTGTCCCAAAACTCTCTATATTTCCCAAACAATATCCATATATTTCCCAATGAGATAATAATAATCTCCCAAAGTATTAGTACAATTTCGATAGAAAATAGTGTTTCTCACAAAAAAGTTTTTAAATCTTTTCTACATTCTCCTGGGTTTTGTTTTTCCCGCAATTTCTAGTGAAAGTGATCAGTTTTCACCAGGAATTGTTACTATTCAGGGATTTCCAAAACAGTTCTGTACAAATCACATTGACTGTCTGTGTGTACCTGGGGGCGCGTCTTAACCCATATGTTGAAATCAAACAGAAATGTCCAAACGCTTCCATGCTCCACTTAGACGTTCCTACTCATTCACCTCACACACACACACACACACACAATATTATATGGTTGGTCTCTCACTGCCATAATCATGTACAAACACTTGTTATCCCAATAGACCAATTTGATAGCTATTATGCAGTAGACTATTTCTGTTAACCATTATCTATTGTCTCCCTTAATTAACACACATACACACGTATTTGACTTCCATTTTTCCTAAAAGCAAGCACTATATTCAAACCTCATATAATAGTTTTCCATTAAGTGGAATTTACCTTACTTTAAACTAACCAATCCCAGAGGTCCTTTCCAGTAATCCTATCAGTTTAACCTTTGCATTAGTTTAGTCAAATGATAAACTATTAGTTAACAAATGTTGGACCTTCAAAAAGTTGGTGCTGTCTTATCAGCTTGATTGTCAAACAATGGTAATGTTTTACTCATACCTTTTAAACATCCCACTAATTACTTGCTTCCAACCACTTATATGTTTGCTAACGTTTGTTACCAGTTTAATTCTTTTAATTTGTTAAATATAGTTAAACAAAGCTATTCCTGCTTTTTACAGGAGGCACTTTAATTAGTTATTATATCCTGCTCCCCATGTCTCAATACTTATGCATCTATTTCGAATTAAAAGTCGCATGGTTCTTAGTGCTTTACCAAAGCCATAACTCCTCGTTTTTCTGCTCTACCACATAGCATAATATTTTATCAACATTGAACGTCAAATCTAAACTTTTAGCGATGGTTCGAATGTAGCGAAATACAACGTCAATATCCATTTTAAACTTAATATCCACTAATGAACTAGTTGATTCACTTTCTAAATCATAATTCCTACTATTTTTCCCTCACGGCGGTCAAACGCCTAAGGTAATCGTGGCGAACTCATTTAGCTAACGTTATTTCCAGATACAAGAAAATACATCTTCAATTTACTCACCTCACAAGGCTAGTTAAGTTCCTAACTTATCATTTGAACACGTCAAATTATGTTATTTCCCTTAAATTTACTCACTCTATCATATTCGAGACGAATTGGTAGAATTTACGTGCACTTCTTTTAGTAACTTCATCTATACAGTCACTGTCATGTTTCCCGTACCAGTCTTCTAAATCGTTCCTGTCTATTTCGTCGATATTAGTTCCTAGTCATGATTCCTCATCTTCATCCTCTGAGTCAGGTTTTGGGCGACTTTCTCTTTTTCCCTTATTATACTGCCTTCCCTTGGTTTGTTTTTGCAAGCGCGGTGATTATGTCCCTTTATACCACAATGTTTACATGGGGCCTCACCTCTAGCGAAATGTCCATTGTCCTGACAATTATAACATCTTATGTTATTCTTTCTCCTTCCTGTCTGACTGGCCTAGTTCTATCCTCTCTGTCTTTTCCTCCCATGGCTCTATCTTCTAAAACTGCCATTAGAGATTCATCTTTCCTGTTTTCTTTCTTTTGCAATCGTGACATCTAAATTCTCCTTTCTTCCTTTCTCATCTACACTGGTGGAACCTTTGTTCCCGGAATTCTCTCCCTTTCTTGCCTGCCTCCGGAGCGACGAGAGAACTGGCAATCTGATCTGTACTATCCATATCTGACTTGGCCCTACCTTTTTATTGTCTTCTACTCTCTTTCTGGCTTCTGAAAGCCAGACTCTAGCTGTGTTTAAACCCTCTTTTCGCTGCTTATTCTCATCCTTTCCACATTCCTTATGTATCTGTTTTATCATAGATTCTAGCTTTTCTATATTTAAACGTCCATCAAATCCATACTTCTTTCTCCATTTTGGACCAAAATAAATGTTTCTTTTAACTCCATATAGCGCTCATCTCCCGTAAGTTCGGGAACCTCTTTTGAGGATTTACTTTCCATTGTCTATAATAAAACCTTTCTATGTGTTTCACAAGTAATGTGTATGTCACTACCCCCTATGTGTGTGTGCTAGGCTGACCCTCTATGTTCCCAATATGTGTATCTAGATTAGGTCTCCATGATCTATGTGTGTGGTTCCTAACGTTATCAAATTACTCTAATTATGTGTATTCCCACAGCCTATGTGATATGTAATCTACTACGTGGGATTCTCCGGTCTGGAAACTTTATCTATAGAGGTGACCTTCGATCAGACATTAGGCCTCCCGTTTACCCATATGTTTATAGAATTACCATTCATCTCACCAAACCTAGTTTATATCCTCGCATAAGGACTTTTATTTAGGTATGTTTATTGAATTATCGACCTAGGCAAATATACCATTTAAGTTATCCTATTCACAAAAGCTGTTGTTTCTGGGACTCAGTTGACGTTAATATCTTCTATCTCCCACCACTATATTAAGTTCCGGAAGCTTTATCGATAGAGATGAATTCAATCGGACATTAGATCTCACCCGTGCATACAACTATAAGCTATTTTCCAGGGTCAAAGCCCTAGTTAATTTGCCTATCTTTTGTTGTTTCTTAGGACTTTTGAAGTTAATATCTTCTATCTCTCATCTCTATTTTAGGCTTCCCTCTCTCCTATTTTTGGACCTGCTCTGTTGCTTAATGGTTATCGTGTTTATAGAATTACCGTCTATCTCACCAAACCTAGTTTATATCCTCACATAAGGACTTTATTTAGGTATGTTTATTGAATTATCGACCTAGGCAAAATACCATTTGCTATCCTATTCACAAAATCACCATCTTTTCACAGAGAATTTAATGTCCCTGCTTAATAACCCGTGTGAGCAAAAGTACGGCTGTTATTAAGATAGTTTTATTTATGGCAGCGCCTACCTCAGGTCATTTTCGGACCTGTCTCTCTCCCTGGATCGTTCATAGATCGTTTGATGTTAACTTCCTGCTACTTACAAAGTAGAAACTAGTACATCTGTTAAGAATGATTAAGCTCTTATTTTGCTAAATTCTAAACATTTTAGAACCAAAATATCACAAACCATTCCCTTCAAAATCCGTGAATAAAAATTCCACTGACCTGTCTTGCAGACTGGGAAAAGCAATGTAGGTTGGATCTCGTCACTGTCTCTGTCGTGTTCCAGTCTCCCACCGGCTGAATAAAACCTCAATTCAGAGGTCAGGTCTTTATCTCACGGATCTCTGATCCGCCCTGCACGGTTTTCGGTGTCCACTGGAACTGGACAGAAACAGGTATTGAGATCCGGCTCGAAAGGACCAAATTGTTATAGAAATTTCGTTCTCAATGTTCATAAATTGAACTTCAATTAAACAAACTCTGTCTGTTACCCAGTAGTTGTAAGATACTGGTTGAAATAAGACAAACAGAGGCCCAATCTATAATGGTCAAATGTAGATTGTTTATTCACAGGAGAGCTCTGAGCTCTAAAAGGTGTACACAGTCTTTTATATGGTACAATGTTGAAACACAAAGATGCAAAATTCCCACCTCTCCCCCCACCTCTCCAAGAACATAGTCTCTTCCCACAGCCTTATCACAATCTTTGCAAATAAGTCAAACTTGGGAGGTGTTGGGAGGTTCTCCTCAAGGACGGGCCTCTCGCATGTGTCTGGTAGAATCAAAGAACTCTTTGTTCTCACAAATGAAGTCATACTTCTGCACACCAAGTTGATATCTAGACACACACACATTTTAATTGGACTGCCATTTGTCTTGCAACCCTATACAAAATTGCATACATTTTCAGAATGGAATATTCTTAGTATTAAGTACAAACATTTAGTCATCAAAACATAAAATCTATAACAGTGTGTGTGTGTGGTCTCTCTCACCTGAGGCAGCGCGGTGTTGATCTGACGCTGGAGCACGTCCCTCTCGTGCAGCGCACCCTGCAGCTTGCTCTGTGATTGGATGAGTGTCTCTTGGGTCTCGCGCAGGGACTCCAGCAGCTTGTCTCTCTCGTCAAGCATGTTGACCATCAGCTGCTCGAAGTTGGCTTCAGGCTCTGAGCCGTTCTGAGTCCCTCCACCCCGGGGAGGTCCCCCCGAGTCCCCCTCGGTGATTGTCAGCATCACCTCGCACATCATATTCGCTGCTTGGTGCTTCCAGTCCTATATCCGTGTAGTATAGCCGTAATGAGAGGGGTGATATGCTTGGCGGTCTGAAGGCTAATCACCGGCTAATAAACACGGTGATTGATTGATGTGAATAGGCTATTTATCTTTGATGATTACGATTAATGGAAAATCGCATGGGATGTGCCGCGCGCACTGGGGATAGATATCCTAATGATCTCATTGGAAAACTTTCTTCTAGAACCCTTCAGTTCGCCCGTCATAAATAATTTAGTCCGTTATTCGATGTGTCTATTTAATGAAAATGAAATGAGGCGAGCGATGACCTTTTTTCCCATGTCTGCCGGCGATGGTTCATCCGGCACATCCGCCCAACCCCGCGCGCCACTCACATGTAATTCCAGTGTGTGTGACTTGATTGGCAGATCAGAGACACCGTGATGCCGCCGCTGAGCCTGTCGATTACATATTCCAATCAACGGATCTGGGTCCCGGTGTTTATTCGGTGCTTCTTCAGGTGAACAGCCACCAGTTGCAGGTAACCTTTCAGCGAGAGAGACGGCGATAACCAGCTAGGCATGTCTACGGCATCCGCCTTCTCAACCCCCCGCTGCCATCTCCACACCGCCACAGAGCAGACACTCTCACACATACCACTCCTCCCTCACAAACGGGTTCCCACAGCTATCACCACTACCGCTACGAAAACGGAGAAACTCCCCCCTATCTACAAAACCATTTACGCATAATTTACATCGTTCCCCCATGTGCCCACAGGTCACGTCGTTTATTTTCCCCTTTTGCCCCTGTGAGAAATTCCGTAATGTGTTTAAGGAAAACCTTCGAATGCTCTCTCTTCCTTACAACATTTGGTCAAGCGGCAGATCTCCTCACATCAGCACCACCATGCGCGTTCACATGATGTCATGCTACGTCATGCACGCGTGCACTGCGCGCTCTGGTGACTGAGCCCAAAATAGTGTCATGCGCAGTGCTCCCTGGTGGGACCGTTATGAATTATGGAACTGGAATGAAATGGAAATTAAAATACTGCATTGGAGATAAACTGGATGTTATTCATACACAAATAAATCATTAGGGTACTTAAACTATAGCCTGCTCTCAGTGGCCAGTTTATTAGGTACACCCATCTAGTACAAGGTCGGACTCACCTTTGACTCCAGAACAACCTGAATTATTTGGGGCATGGATTCTACAAGGAGTGGTATTCAAATGCTACTCAATAGGAATCAAGGGACCTAACGTGTGCAGGAAAACATTACAAGACCGCCACCAGCCTGTACCATTGACACCAGGCAGGATGGGGCCATGGACTCATACTGCTTACGCTAAATCCAAACTCGGCCATCAGCATGATGCAACAGGCACCGCGATTCGTCGGACCAGGTGATGTTTTTCCACACCTAAATTGTCCAGTGTTGGTTATAACGTGCCCATTGTCCCCATCCTGCCTGGTGTTAACGGTACAGGCAGGTGGCGGTGGTGTAATGGGGCGGGAATGTTTTCCTGGCACACAATAGGTATGCTTCTTCTTGTTTTTAGCTGATAGGAGTGGAATCCGTTATGGTGGTCTGCTGCAACAGCCCATCCGTGACAAGGATCTACTAGTTGTGTGTTCCGAGATGCCGTTCTGCACACCACTGTTAAACTGCGCCATTATTGGCCTGTTTGTGGCCCGCCTGTTAGCTGCATGATTCTTGCCATTCTCTCATCAAAGAGCTGTTTTCGCCCCCAGGACTGCCGCTGACTGGATGTTTTCTGTATGTCGCACCATTCTCAGTAAACCCTAATCTCTGTCGTGCGTGAAAAGCCCAGGAGGCCAGCCATTTCTGAGATACTGGAACCAGCGAACCTGGCACCAACGATCATACCACGCTCAAAGTCACTTAGGTCACTTGTTTTGACTGTTCTAATGTTCAATTGAACAGTAACTGAATGCCTCGATGCCTGAATGCCTGATTTATATTGCAAGCCATGGCCACGTGACTCACTGTCTGTAGGAGCAAACCATTTTCGTGAACTGTGTAGGCCTAATGAATAGCCTACCTATCCAAGACTAGGCTTCTGTTCGTCTTAATGCGTTGTTCAGAAAAAACACCCGGCCCCGGCTTGTCCTAAATGCTAAAATGCTGCATTTACAGTTGTCCTAAATGCTATAAATGCTGCATTTACAGTTCATAAATCCCATTCCCATCTGATACATTTTCTAATGCATTTTCACCGGTAAAGCTTTGACTCCAATAGTGAAGTACAATACACACATAATCCAATACACACATAATCCAATACACACATGATCCAATACACACATGATCCAATACACACATAATCAAAAAAGTAAAAAGAAAGAAATTAAGAAATATACAGTACCAGTCAACATTTTTGTCATACATCACTCATTGAAGGGTTTTTCTTTATTTTTACTATTTTCTACATTGTAGAATAATAGTGAAGACATCAAAACTATTAAAACCCATATGGAATCATGTAGTAACCAAAACAGTGTTAAACAAAACAAAATATATTTTATATTTTAGATTATTCAAAGTAGCCACCCTTGATGACAGCTTTGCACACTCTTGTTCAAATAAGTTATTGTGCAAAGAGGTTCTCTGAAGTTTCTAAAACTGTTAAAATAATGTCTGTGAGTATAACAGAACTGATATGGCAGGCGAAAACCTGAGAAAAATCCATCTGGAAAATGGGATTTTTTGATGTCACAGGTTTTCCATTGACTTGCTATTCAATACAGAGGGATATAGCTCCCAGATTGCAGTTCCTATGGCTTCCACTAGATGTCAACAGTCTTTAGACATGGTTTCAGGCTTGTTTTTTGAAAAACCAAGGAGTAATAGCAGTTCTTCCTGGTGGATCATGAAGTGTCCTGCACTGTTTGGCACGCGTGATTGTGTGCGCGCTCTTCGTTATTTTTATTTTCTATTGAGCAGGCTATTTTCCATCTGAAATATTATCGTTTATTTACATATTAGGGTACCTGAGGATGTGGGAGATTAACTCACTACAATTATTACATTTCCAGTATTCTGATTGATCACTTTGAAGTAGTGAGACAGAAAAACATATATAATGAACAAGACTTATCTGATGAGCTTAGGAAAATGGCCAAGGCTAAATATTTGAGCAATGGACATGAAGACACAGGATGTCAGCAGGAAAGCCGTCTGGAACTGATTAACAGACCTGAGGAAAAACAGGATGCCAGAAGACAATGTAACAATGAACCTATAGAAAAAGGACATAAGGGAGGCTGTAAGCTTTGGGAGGGGTCTATGTATTTAATGTAAGGATGAAATACTATAAAGGCTGTGCTCTGCTATACAGAGCTAGCTGTTTTCCCGGGTCAGCTCGACTTTTAATTACTCTGAATTAAAGGTCTTATTGAATTCACAAGTTTCTTGTATGAGTGTCATATTTTGAAGATCATTTTTTCCACTACAAGGATTGATTAGAAACGTTGTTTGACTTCTTTTGACAAACTTTACCGGTACTTTGGGGATTTTGTTTGTCTGCATGTTTGAACGCCTTTGAGCAGGTGGATTACTAAACAAAACGCGCCAACCAAACAGAGTTTTTGGGATATAAAGAGGGACTTTATCGAACAAAAGGACCATATATTGTGTAGCTGGGACCTTTGGGATTGCCATCAGAGGAAGATCTTCAAAGGAAGGTGATTTATTTTATCGCTATTTTTGAGTTTTGTGACACCTGTGCTGGTTATGAAATTATGTTCATTGAGGAAGTATGCGGGGCGCTGTCCTTGGACAATCAAATGCTTTCGTAGTAAAGCCTTTTAGAAATCTGACAACGCTGTTAGATTACCAAGATTCTAAGCTAAATAATGGTGTGCAACACTTGTATTTTCATGAATGTTTAATATGACTATTTTTGTCATTTGAATTTGGCGCTCTGCATTTCACCGGATGTTGTCATAGGTGGGTCACAGGTGCCCCACCGATCCCTAAGCACAGTCAACTTAGTGTGTGTAAACTTCTGACCTACTGGAATTGTGATACAGTGAATTATAAGTGAAATAATCTGTCTGTAAACAATTGTTGGAAAAATGACTTGTGTCATGCACAAAGTAGATGTCCTAACCGACTTGCCAAAACTATAGTTTGCTAACAAGAAATTTGTTGAGTGGTTGAAAAACGAATTTTAATGACTCCAACCTAAGTGTATGTAAACTTCCGACTTCAACTGTATAACCAATCAGAACCAACAACACTGAAGTTGCATGCATTTCCTGGCTATGTGACCTCGGACACAGAAAGAGCATGGTGAACATAGGTTCATTCTCGAAAGGTCATGACTTCTTCAATACAACACATTTACATGGAACATCAATCAAACAGGATTCAACTGTATATATATATAAAAGTGGGTAAAACCGTATGTAAACATTATTAAAGTGACCAGTGTTCAATGACTCTATGGACTGTACATAGGGCAGCAGTCTCTAAGGTGCAGGGTAGAGCACTGGGGTGGTAGGCGGCTAGTAACAGTGACTAAGGTTCAAGGCAGGGTTACCTTGTCCCAGACCTGCTGTTTTGGACACTCCCTCTCCCTCTACTGCACCCTTTGTCTCGACCCCTGAATGCTCGGCTATGAAGAGCCAACTGACATTTACTCCTGACCTGTTGCACCCTCTACAACCACTGGGATTATTATTTGACCCTGCTGGTCATCTATAAACGTTTGAACATCTTGAAGCAAGATCTGGCCTTAATGGCCATGTACTCTTATAATCTCTACCCGGCACAGCCAGAAGAGGAATGGCCACACTTCAGAGCCAGGTTGCTGTCTAGGTTTCTTCCTAGGTTCCTGCCTCTCTAGGGAGTTTTTCCTAGCCACCATGCTTCTACATCTGCATTGCTTGCTGTTTGGGGTTTTAGGCTGGGTTTCTGTACAGCACTCTGTGACATCAGCTGATGTAAGAAGAGCTTTATAAATATATTTGATTTTTGATGACCAAATCGCTATATTTAGGAAGTCAGTGTGCTACAATGGTTTCATAGTAGCCTACCGTGTCTCTCTCCTGCTCCTCTGTAATACCGTGTTAGATGATGACGTAATCCTTCGGGACTGTAACTCCACCTCCATCCAGTGAGAGGGAACAGACTAATCTGACTGGCTCAATGACCAATCAGAAGACGTCTAAAGATACGAAGAAAGTCTCGCGTGATTTAACGTACGTAAACTCACTTACGTCAGTCCCATGATGGCTGAAGATCCTGGAGGAACAGTTTTTAATTTCTCTCCCACTTTTTTATTTTTCTCTTTACCTCTGCTTGTCATAGAGACATGGCAGGATACACAGCCTCGATAAGCGGCCACAGACCCTTGTTACCGCCATGCCCAAGAAAGGGAACCGAAAACGGCTGAAATTTCGGGCCGGGGACGTCTGCTCGGAGTCAGGTAGTGTAGCTAGCTTGCTAAAGCTAACTTGTTTCCCCAGCCGGTAACGGGCCGCCCTACGTCATCACATGACGTCCTGTGGTGCGCAGGGGGTGGGTCCTCGAGGACGAAAGTCAAACCACCGGATTCTACTACCATCATTAATAGTAAATACATTGCTTGTGCGTATTCAGGAGGGTTGCAATGTTAGCCATAAGAATAGAACGTTCAGATAGAAATATGTAGGCCAATTTTTGGTGGATGTCAGTCAGACATACCCACCAGTTGAGCTTAACATTGAAGGCTAAATTGGGCGTAGCTACGTCGACTTTGGTATCGGAATTTACACCTGTTGCACCAACCCAAAATAAAACCTGTCGTACCTAAATCCGGTGTAAGCAATGCGCGTTCATGATAAGTTATGTTTTATAATGATGGTTACTAGGCAGCGCCCCTATGCGTGCACGTTTTGTTAACCACAACTGGATCAATCAATAATTACTGTTGGAATGAATATCACTAAATGATGAACATATTGGAATAAAGTAGGCTGATGACATTGAAAGCATGTATCATATTGTTCCTTACCGAAGATCCCAAAGTCATCCAACCGTTTTAAATACTTTAAGTCAATAGCTGTGTGTGGTGAACTCATTTCAGCACCTTATGATTGGGACAGCGTTATCGCGCTGGTTTGAGACAGCGTGGGGACTCGTCTCGATAAATCCATTCAATGGCAGATTTTTGTTTTCACGTAATCTCTGTTTTGAAATGTTAGCCAAATTGAGGTGAGTGTTCATGATGATTACCGTCTTACAGTGTTATTAGAACATTTTGCTTGTCTGTTATGAAGCCTACAAATTCCACGGTGAAGGAAGCCACTAGGCAAATAAGTGGAGGTGGCAGCTCATCTATTAGTTTGATAATATCTGAGACACATTCAGAAAAGCCTGCAGAGGTTGTCAAATATGAACACGAGACTTGCGTCCTTTTGAAAATATAGTTTGCTATTATTTTCTGTCCATATCATTAAATTGCACCGTACTCCTGCTCCCTACAGGCGTTGAGTCAACTCCCAGTCGTAGTTCATAAAAAGGCTTACGCCCAGGGGGTGCAACAGGTAGAGTTTTTAGGTCTGGCATAGAACACATTTTACATCAGACATAGAGTTACGACTTACTGGTGCAACCATCTCACTAGTGTAGCTAGACTTACTGGTGCAACCATCTCACTAGTGTAGCTAGACTTACTGTTGCAACCATCTCACTAGCGTAGCTAGACTTACTGGTGCAACCATCTCACTAGTGTAGCTAGACTTACTGTTGCAACCATCTCACTAGCGTAGCTAGACTTACTGGTGCAACCATCTCACTAGTGTAGCTAGACTTACTGGTGCAACCATCTCACTAGCGTAGCTAGACTTACTGGTGCAACCATCTCACTAGCGTAGCTAGACTTACTGGTGCAACCATCTCACTAGTGTAGCTAGACTTACTGGTGCAACCATCTCACTAGTGTAGCTAGACGTACTGGTGCAACCATCTCACTAGCGTAGCTAGACTTACTGGTGCAACCATCTCACTAGTGTAGCTAGACCAACTGGTGCAACCATCTCACTAGTGTAGCTAGACTTACTGGTGCAACCATCTCACTAGCGTAGCTAGACTTACTGGTGCAACCATCTCACTAGCGTAGCTAGACTTACTGGTGCAACCATCTCACTAGCGTAGCTAGACTTACTGGTGCAACCATCTCACTAGCGTAGCTAGACTTACTGGTGCAACCATCTCACTAGCGTAGCTAGACTTACTGGTGCAACCATCTCACCAGCGTAGCTAGACTTACTGGTGCAACCATCTCACTAGTGTAGCTAGACTTACTGGTGCAACCATCTCACTAGTGTAGCTAGACTTACTGGTGCAACCATCTCACCAGTGTAGCTAGACTTACTGGTGCAACCATCTCACTAGTGTAGCTAGACTTACTGGTGCAACCATCTCACTAGCGTAGCCAGACGCACTGGTGCAACCATCTCACCAGCGTAGCCAGACGCACTGGTGCAACCATCTCACCAGCGTAGCTAGACGCACTGGTGCAACCATCTCACCAGTGTAGCCAGACTTACTGGTGCAACCATCTCACTAGTGTAGCTAGACTTACTGGTGCAACCATCTCACTAGCGTAGCTAGACTTACTGGTGCAACCATCTCACTAGTGTAGCTAGACTTACTGGTGCAACCATCTCACCAGTGTAGCTAGACTTACTGGTGCAACCATCTCACCAGCGTAGCCAGACTTACTGGTGCAACCATCTCACCAGCGTAGCTAGACTTACTGGTGCAACCATCTCACTAGTGTAGCCAGACTTACTGGTGCAACCATCTCACCAGCGTAGCTAGACTTACTGGTGCAACCATCTCACCAGCGTAGCTAGACTTACTGGTGCAACCATCTCACTAGCGTAGCTAGACTTACTGGTGCAACCATCTCACTAGCGTAGCTAGACTTACTGGTGCAACCATCTCACTAGTGTAGCTAGACTTACTGGTGCAACCATCTCACTAGCGTAGCTAGACTTACTGGTGCAACCATCTCACTAGCGTAGCTAGACTTACTGGTGCAACCATCTCACTAGTGTAGCTAGACTTACTGGTGCAACCATCTCACTAGCGTAGCTAGACTTACTGGTGCAACCATCTCACTAGCGTAGCTAGACTTACTGGTGCAACCATCTCACCAGCGTAGCTAGACTTACTGGTGCAACCATCTCACTAGCGTAGCTAGACTTACTGGTGCAACCATCTCACCAGCGTAGCTAGACTTACTGGTGCAACCATCTCACTAGCGTAGCTAGACTTACTGGTGCAACCATCTCACCAGCGTAGCCAGACTTACTGGTGCAACCATCTCACTAGCGTAGCTAGACTTACTGGTGCAACCATCTCACTAGCGTAGCTAGACTTACTGGTGCAACCATCTCACTAGCGTAGCTAGACTTACTGGTGCAACCATCTCACTAGCGTAGCCAGACTTACTGGTGCAACCATCTCACTAGCGTAGCTAGACTTACTGGTGCAACCATCTCACCAGCGTAGCTAGACTTACTGGTGCAACCATCTCACTAGCGTAGCTAGACTTACTGGTGCAACCATCTCACTAGCGTAGCCAGACTTACTGGTGCAACCATCTCACCAGTGTAGCTAGACTTACTGGTGCAACCATCTCACTAGCGTAGCTAGACTTACTGGTGCAACCATCTCACTAGCGTAGCTAGACTTACTGGTGCAACCATCTCACTAGTGTAGCTAGACTTACTGGTGCAACCATCTCACTAGTGTAGCTAGACTTACTGGTGCAACCATCTCACTAGTGTAGCTAGACTTACTGGCAACCATCTCACTAGTGTAGCTAGACTTACTGGTGCAACCATCTCACTAGTGTAGCTAGACTTACTGGTGCAACCATCTCACTAGTGTAGCTAGACTTACTGGTGCAACCATCTCACTAGTGTAGCTAGACTTACTGGTGCAACCATCTCACTAGTGTAGCTAGACTTACTGGTGCAACCATCTCACTAGCGTAGCTAGACTTACTGGTGCAACCATCTCACCAGCGTAGCTAGACTTACTGGTGCAACCATCTCACTAGCGTAGCTAGACTTACTGGCGCAACCATCTCACTAGCGTAGCTAGACTTACTGGTGCAACCATCTCACCAGCGTAGCTAGACTTACTGGTGCAACCATCTCACTAGCGTAGCTAGACTTACTGGTGCAACCATCTCACTAGTGTAGCTAGACTTACTGGTGCAACCATCTCACTAGCGTAGCTAGACTTACTGGTGCAACCATCTCACCAGCGTAGCTAGACTTACTGGTGCAACCATCTCACCAGCGTAGCCAGACTTACTGGTGCAACCATCTCACCAGTGTAGCTAGACTTACTGGTGCAACCATCTCACCAGCGTAGCTAGACTTACTGGTGCAACCATCTCACCAGCGTAGCTAGACTTACTGGTGCAACCATCTCACCAGCGTAGCTAGACTTACTGGTGCAACCATCTCACCAGCGTAGCTAGACTTACTGGTGCAACCATCTCACCAGCGTAGCTAGACTTACTGGTGCAACCATCTCACCAGCGTAGCTAGACTTACTGGTGCAACCATCTCACCAGCGTAGCTAGACTTACTGGTGCAACCATCTCACTAGCGTAGCTAGACTTACTGGTGCAACCATCTCACCAGCGTAGCTAGACTTACTGGTGCAACCATCTCACTAGCGTAGCCAGACTTACTGGTGCAACCATCTCACCAAGCGTAGCTAGACTTACTGGTGCAACCATCTCACTAGCGTAGCTAGACTTACTGGTGCAACCATCTCACCAGCGTAGCTAGACTTACTGGTGCAACCATCTCACTAGCGTAGCTAGACTTACTGGTGCAACCATCTCACTAGCGTAGCTAGACTTACTGGTGCAACCATCTCACTAGCGTAGCTAGACTTACTGGTGCAACCATCTCACTAGCGTAGCTAGACTTACTGGTGCAACCATCTCACCAGCGTAGCTAGACTTACTGGTGCAACCATCTCACTAGTGTAGCTAGACTTACTGGTGCAACCATCTCACTAGTGTAGCTAGACTTACTGGTGCAACCATCTCACCAGTGTAGCTAGACTTACTGGTGCAACCATCTCACTAGTGTAGCTAGACTTACTGGTGCAACCATCTCACTAGTGTAGCTAGACTTACTGGTGCAACCATCTCACTAGTGTAGCTAGACTTACTGGTGCAACCATCTCACTAGTGTAGCTAGACTTACTGGTGCAACCATCTCACTAGCGTAGCTAGACTTACTGGTGCAACCATCTCACTAAGCGTAGCTAGACTTACTGGTGCAACCATCTCACTAGCGTAGCTAGACTTACTGGTGCAACCATCTCACTAGTGTAGCTAGACTTACTGGTGCAACCATCTCACTAGCGTAGCTAGACTTACTGGTGCAACCATCTCACTAGCGTAGCTAGACTTACTGGTGCAACCATCTCACTAGCGTAGCTAGACTTACTGGTGCAACCATCTCACTAGCGTAGCTAGACTTACTGGTGCAACCATCTCACCAGCGTAGCTAGACTTACTGGTGCAACCATCTCACCAGCGTAGCTAGACTTACTGGTGCAACCATCTCACTAAGCGTAGCTAGACTTACTGGTGCAACCATCTCACTAGCGTAGCTAGACTTACTGGTGCAACCATCTCACTAGCGTAGCTAGACTTACTGGTGCAACCATCTCACTAGTGTAGCTAGACTTACTGGTGCAACCATCTCACTAGTGTAGCTAGACTTACTGGTGCAACCATCTCACTAGTGTAGCTAGACTTACTGGTGCAACCATCTCACCAGTGTAGCTAGACTTACTGGTGCAACCATCTCACCAGTGTAGCTAGACTTACTGGTGCAACCATCTCACTAGTGTAGCCAGACTTACTGGTGCAACCATCTCACCAGTGTAGCTAGACTTACTGGTGCAACCATCTCACTAGCGTAGCTAGACTTACTGGTGCAACCATCTCACCAGCGTAGCTAGACTTACTGGTGCAACCATCTCACTAGCGTAGCTAGACTTACTGGTGCAACCATCTCACCAGCGTAGCTAGACTTACTGGTGCAACCATCTCACCAGCGTAGCCAGACTTACTGGTGCAACCATCTCACCAGCGTAGCTAGACTTACTGGTGCAACCATCTCACTAGCGTAGCTAGACTTACTGGTGCAACCATCTCACCAGCGTAGCTAGACTTACTGGTGCAACCATCTCACCAGCGTAGCTAGACTTACTGGTGCAACCATCTCACTAGCGTAGCTAGACTTACTGGTGCAACCATCTCACTAGCGTAGCTAGACTTACTGGTGCAACCATCTCACTAGCGTAGCTAGACTTACTGGTGCAACCATCTCACTAGTGTAGCTAGACTTACTGGTGCAACCATCTCACTAGTGTAGCTAGACTTACTGGTGCAACCATCTCACTAGCGTAGCTAGACTTACTGGTGCAACCATCTCACTAGCGTAGCTAGACTTACTGGTGCAACCATCTCACTAGCGTAGCTAGACTTACTGGTGCAACCATCTCACTAGCGTAGCTAGACTTACTGGTGCAACCATCTCACTAGCGTAGCTAGACTTACTGGTGCAACCATCTCACTAGTGTAGCTAGACTTACTGGTGCAACCATCTCACTAGTGTAGCTAGACTTATTTTCCTCCTCGTCTTCCTTCCTGTGCTGTGTCCTGAAAAAGGTGCAAGGCTTTGTTCCCACTGGTTCGAGGGCATGAAATCTGTGATGCGTTGTGGGTAAAGTAGTTCATTAGGATGTAAGGTGATTTGTTGATCAGTCAGTAGGCAGTCGCCTTCAATGTCGAACAAGCCCAAAGCCAAAGTGTCTGACAATGCTTTCATCCAACCAGTGTTTTCAGGTCAGTGCAGACAAAGGAAAAGAGATGAGGAGAGCAAGAAGTTGTAAAATATGCCTATTGAGATGCACCCCAGGCCACCCTTTGCTGTTGTGAGTAAATGGTGAGCTGCATCTTCTCCCCTCTTGCAGTGACAGTTGCTGATTTCGCCGATGCCGACCCAGCCGTTGTGAAGTCAGGGAGGGTGAAAAAGGCCGTTGCCAATGCAATTGAAAAGGAAGGTAAGAGCGCCATTCAAAATGTTACGATTTGTTCTACAGACGTTGCGTTTAATCGATAAACCACATTAATGTGCTTACTGACTTTGCACTGTTTGTCCTGCAGTGAAGATGTTGTGTGGACTAGAGGGGTCGCAGGGTTCCGTACAGGAGGTGTTCTCGTCAGCATCCACCCTCACCGGAGACACCCTGGAGAGTAGCGACGACCCCGGGGAGGATGGAGAGAACGAGGCCAAACAGGCCCGCAAGAAGGAAAACAAGAGGAGGAAAGGTACATCTCCGTCTCTCTAGTCATGCACTGGAAGAGTTGAGGGCTGCGTTTCATTCCAGAGTTTTGCTCTCTCTCCCCGGCACTCGTTCATCCTCCTTCAGATATTCTACAGTGCAACTGGGTAGGTAATTGCAATAGGCTGTAAACTAGGCCATCTTTGCTTTCACCTATCCAGTCTTCAGATCCGTAAGGGGAAGTGAACAAGGACAGATGGGTGCCAACAACCTGAGTATAACAGCCCATCGTTTGATTGACTGTCTGTGTTCCCAGAGTGCAGTGAGTGCGGTGATGGGGAGGACTACACAGTGGATATCTGGCTGGTGCTGGCTTCCTATATCCGTCCAGAGGACGTGTGTACGTTTGCTCTGATCTGCAGAAACGCCTGGACTGTCACCTGCACTGCTGCCTTCTGGACCAGACTATACCGGAGGTAGGGTTAGACCCTCTCATTCCCACAACCGGTTTTCTAGGTGGCTCCACGGCTCCTGGTAACACTTGAATCCTGGGAAGTCAGACTTACATTGCCCTTGAAAATTGGCACCTGAAGGAGAAGTACCCTCCGTATTTACATATGCTGTTTCCCCTCATCTCTCTGCTTTTGCTTTCACTTCTCTCTCTCTCTCTCTCTCTCTCTCTCTCTCTCTCTCTCTCTCTCTCTCTCTCTCTCTCTCTCTCTCTCTCTCTCCCTCCCTCTCTCTCTCCCCATAGACACTACAGTCTGGATACTCACCTGCCGTTCCGTCTGCAGCCAGACTCCATAGCCAGGAAGCGTTGTCTACGAGCTCGCGTGATTCGCTCCCTCTTCCACCTGTATGAGCCATTCAGCTCACGTGTCTCCCTGAACCCTGCCCTCCCAGAGTCCACGCCCACCGCGCTACTCAACTCCAAGGTAAAAAAACAAGATGGCGCCAAGCGGGGCAACAGACTAGCGGTTTACCAAAGAACTATTTGGTTTGTGGAGTTGGAAGTTCTCGCCTTCTTATTTGGATCCTGAGAGGGTCTGGGTACTTGATCTGTACCTCATCAATCCTGCTCCATCAAATTCTGCCATTAATGTCCACTTGACACTTGTGCAATCAAATCACATGTTATTGGTCACAGACCAAAGGTTAGCAGAGGTGCTTGTGTTTCTAGTTCCAACAGTGCAGTAATATCTAACAATTTCACAACTACACACACATCTAAGTAAAGGACTGGAGTTAAGAATATATAAATATTTGAACGAGCAATGTCAGAGCGGCATAGACTAAGATACAGTAGAATAGTATAGAATACAGTATATACATATGGGATGAGTAATGCCAGATATGTAAACATTATTAAAGTGTCTAGTGATCCTTTATTAAAGTGGCCAGTGATTCCTAATCTATGTCTATAGGCAGCAGCCTCTAATGTGCTAGTGATGGCGTTTTAACAGTCTGATGGCCTTGAGATAGAAGCTGGTTTTCAGAAGCTTTCCACCTTGTCCACTGCTGTCCCGTCGATGTGGATAGGGGGGTGCTCCCTCTGCTGTTTCCTGAAGTCCACCATCAGCTCCTTTCTTTTGTTGAGGGAGAGGTTATTTTGCTGGCACCACTCCTCCTCCCTGTAGGCTGTCTCGTCATTGTTGGTTATCAAGCCTACTGCTGTGTCTGCAAACTTGATGATTGAGTTGGAGGCGTGCGTGGCGCACGCACTTGTGGGTGAACAGGGAGTACAGAAGGGGGCTGAGCATGCACCCTTGTGGGGCTTCAATGTTGAGGATCAGCGAAGTGGAGGTGTTGTTTCCTACCTTCACCACCTGGGGGCGCCCATGCTAAGAAATGTTTTACCCACTTTCTCCTCTGCAGTGTCTGCTGTTCTGGGTCAATAAGGTTGTGGGGACTCGACCTGATCCTATGTGGGAGTTCAACTTCAAGTTTGTGAAGCCGGTATGTATTCATGCCGAACTGTCTGAAGGACACTAGTGAAGCATGTTTACTTTGAATTTGAAGTCAACCATTTGAATTGTAATCAGGGGTATCGTAGTTTCTGTATGTCTCTGTGTCTCTCTCCACTAGGCGGTGAGGTGTAAGGGTGGTAATGCCACCCGGAGTCTGCTGCTGCCCCGTCAGTATGAGGAGGTCCATGCCAACCCAGACTCAGACTGCTACCTGCTGCAGGTCACCACCCTCAACTTCATCTTTACCTCCGTCGTCATGGGGATGACCCTCGCCCTGGTCAGTACAGCACTCTCCCTGGCTTTCACACTGAATTGACTCTGTTGTCTCCATCCATGAAGTTGCATTGTTAAAGGCCCAGTGCAGTCAGAATTCAGTTGTTCCTGTGTTTTGTGTCATGTTGTCCAACAGCTGATGAAAGGAAGACTTTAAAAGGGGGAATAAATGTGGTCAGTGTCATTTCCTGATAGTTGTTGGTTGAAAAGACTATTGACACCTTCTAATCAGCAGGTTCTGCATGGGGAGTTTCGGCTCCTGGTGACATCACCAGGCGGTATAAGTTACTAAACCAACAGAGTTTCAGACCTCTGCCAATAGCAGCTTGTTGTCAGGTGGGCCTGTTTTAGGATAGGGGAACCTGTGTCTCCGGTCTGTCTAACCCACTCTGTCTGTCTCTGTTCCCTTCCCAGTTCAGCATCAATGTGAGCACGGACATGCGTCACCACCGAGTGCGCCTGGTATTCCTGGACTCTCCCCCCCAGCGGGGGAGGAGGGGGGAGCAGGGGGGGACACAGGTGGTGCTGGATCCTGTACACAGCGTGAGACTCATGGACTGGTGGCATCCGCAGTACCCTTCCTCCCCCTATATCTAAAAACCATCTCTCATCACGTGTAGAACCCTCTTACTATCCCACATGCCCCACACGTTATACCCTGTTACTCCTAAAACCCTGACTGTACCCTGTCTGCCCGTACAGCCAGAACACCCAATACCCCCTTCCACATTACCCTGTCTGCCCGTACAGCCAGAACACCCAATACCCCCTTCCACATTACCCTGTCTGCCCGTACAGCCAGAACACCCAATACCCCCTTCCACATTACCCTGTCTGCCCGTACAGCCAGAACACCCAATACCCCCTTCCACATTACCCTGTCTGCCCGTACAGCCAGAACACCCAATACCCCCTTCCACATTACCCTGTCTCCCTGTACAGCCAGAACACCCAATACCCCCTTCCACATTACCCTGTCTGCCCGCACAGCCAGAACACCCAATACCCCTTCCACATTACCCTGTCTGCCCGTACAGCCAGAACACCCAATACCCCCTTCCACATTACCCTGTCTCCCTGTACAGCCAGAACACCCAATACCCCCTTCCACATTACCCTGTCTCCCTGCACAGCCAGAACACCCAATACCCCTTCCACATTACCCTGTCTGCCCGCACAGCCAGAACACCCAATACCCCTTCCACATTACCCTGTCTGCCCGCATGTACAGCCAGAACACCCAATACCCCTTCCACATTACCCTGTCTGCCCGTACAGCCAGAACACCCAATACCCCCTTCCACATTACCCTGTCTGCCCGTACAGCCAGAACACCCAATACCCCCTTCCACATTACCCTGTCTGCCCGTACAGCCAGAACACCCAATACCCCCTTCCACATTACCCTGTCTCCCTGTACAGCCAGAACCCTGCTTCATCTCAACCTTCTACAGCCCCAAACACAAAACACCTACCTCCTCAGTACCCTAGCTCTCCAGAGACAAACCCTCAATACCTTCCAACCCCTCACACTGCCCTCGGACCACCCTACAGGTTCATGTTGAACAGATGCAGAGACAATGTCATTTCTTTTAATATTTCCTGCTTTCTATAACTGCTAAATCTTAGTTTAAGGCCATTTTTAAACGGGAGACTTTTGATTTTACATTTTGGTTTGACTTTAATTCTAGGGTCCAAAATTATGATTTGCTGATTTGTATTTTATTTGATACCTCTAATGATTGGTACTTTGTAAACCCCTACACCTGATTGGTCCCCCTCCTCAGGAAGGAAGGGGAGATCTGAAGGCTGTAATAGGAGCAGCATTTTATATCCTGTTCATGTCTGTTCTAGAGAACGTTTCTGATTTGGGTTCATCAACACAAGGCCAGTCATATGTAAACAGTGATCAGTAGAAGCCAATCTTGCTTAGTTTCTAACGAGGGTGGTATTTGAAGAATCAACATGTAATGGATGGCAGCTCTGTTCTACTGTTCACTCATCGTCCAATCAAAATGCAGTTAAGAACATTAGTGTTTGATGTTACTTTGAATATAGTAGTTCATTATCGTGTGTAGTGGAAAGCAAAGCTTTTGTTGATGATCAGACCTGAAATTGTTTTATTGTGAATGAATGTATAGCTGGTTGACCTTGTGAGGGATGTATGTTAGGCTGAGAGCCAACCATCATTTCAGTCCCCATGTAAAGCCTGTGGATGCTGCCTGTATGTGGTTGTTTGGTCAACCTCCTGTACTGAAATACAACTGGAAGAACCCCCTCCATTTGTTGTTGTAAGATTGAGTTTTTACAGATTTAATTAGACAATAGACATCAACTTAACATTACCACTGACATAGATCCACAAAACTAGACATGGTATTGGCAAAGACTGAATAGAACCCCCTACATGCTGCGCTGCATTTATCAGTACAAATGAGGTTTCCTACTATCTACTGTTCTGCATATGGTGATACCTACTTAAAATGTGGCTATACAGCATGAGGGGTAAACTAATGAGTTAATGAATACAGTACTTAGTCCTATGTTTCCTTGATAATAGTCCCCTCTTGTGGTCAACTGAGGTAACACGGAAAGTGTAAACTTTGAAGCACAATGAGAAGGTACATTAATTTATTTGACAGATTTTTGGGTAAAACAATTTAAACCATAAAAATACAAAAATTCCAGAGGATCACACAGGTAGCCTAGTGGTTAGAGCGTTGGACCAGTAACCCAAAGGTTGCTGGATCGAATCCCTGAGCTGACAAGGTACAAATCTGTCATTCTGCCCCTGAACAAGGCAGTTAACCCACTGTTCCCCAGTGGGCCGTCATTGTAAATAAGAATTTGTTCTTAACTGACTTCCTTAGTTAAATAAAGGTTAAAAAAAAAACATTGATCAAAATGAAATAATGCGGGATCCACAAAGGCGGTTGGGCGAGACCCCCTAGGGCAGAGTTCCCCAGCTGGGGGTCCATTTTTATTTGGACCCCACATTTTCTGAGGGGATTTTTGTTGACAAACAACACCAGAAAATCAGCTTCAAGGGATTTTAATTTTGGAAATCTGTTCCAAAGTATTCCCAGGTATAATAGAGATATACACTGTACCAGTTTATTAGGTACCCCGTTTACAAAAATGGTTTGCGCCTACAGACAATGAGTCACGTGGCTGTGGCTTGCTGTATATGTGTGTGTGTGTGTGTGTGTGTGTATATATTAGGCAGACATCGAGGCATTCAGTTACTGTTCGGTTGAATGTTACAATGGGTCAAACGGGTGACCTAAGCAACTTGGAGCGTGGTTATGATCGTCGGGACCAGGCGCACCGGTTCCTGTAGCTCAGAAATGGCCTCGTGGGCTTTTCACGCACAACAGTGTCTAGGGTTTCCTGAGAATGGTGTGACAAACAAAACAAAGTCCGTGTCAGTCCTGGGGGTGAAAACAGCTCGTTGATGAGAGGTAGAAGGAGAATGGCAAGAATCGTGCAGCTAACAGGTGGACCACAAGCAGGCAAATAACGCTGCAGTATAACAGTAGTATGCAGAACGGCATCTCAGAATGCACAACTCGACGATCCTTGTCACGGATGGGCTGTTGCAGCAGACAACACAACGGGTTCCACTCATATCAGCTAAAAACAAGAAGAAGCACCTCCAGTGGGCACGCGATCACAAACACTGGACAAGGAGAGCGGAGTGGAAAAACATTACCTGGTCCAACGAATCCCAGAGTCAGGATTTTTCATAAGCAGCAGAGTCCATGGTACCATTCTGCCTGGTGTCAACGGTACAGGCTGTTGGCAGTGGTATAATGGTGCGGGAATGTTTTCCTGGCACACGTTATGAAAGAAATCATCCTGCAGCTGAATTTAGTTGGTGATCCCTGCCCTAAGGCCTAGGCTAGGTAGGATGGTACTGGCCTTGCAACTAGGCTGAAACAGATCCATTCAGTTTCAATACCATGCTGTAATTGTGAGAAGGACGGTGTGCAGTATTGTAGGCCTATGCTCCAGAATATTGTCAGGCAGTCATTAATGAGTGAACATTAAAGCCAATCCTGGGGCAACCATGTGCTGCGTGCCCTGACAGTCAACAGGCATAACGTCATTCTCCCGAAAATACCCGTCCAACAGAACTTCATCCCCCAGAAATCCCATCACGCTCTGCCATTGGTGGCCGGAGTTGTCACAAGTGCATACAGGTGACCAGGGACGCTCCGAACTCCGCTGACATCACAGCCAGCGGAACGAAAACAATCAGCAGCTGGAGAGCCACGGGGGAGTAGCAGCCATTCTACTGAAGTTATAACAACACAAAGACGCTTCTTTTTTGCGTAGTATGTGTGTGAGGGTCCTAGCGGTTCCGCCGACAGTATCGGAGCGCACTGGTGGAAGAGCCACCTAGTTTCCCGAACCTGACTCTAACTTCGTATCGTCTGACCTTCATAGCGGGTAAGTGATATTCCCCCGATGAACTTCTGCTGCGCACTCGCACCGCAAATCCACCACAAATGGGCCGACTACGGAACTGTGCGCCATAGTTTATTTGAACTTTGGAAATAGATTTCATGGTGATCTTGAAATAATGAAAGTAATTTATCTCGAGCGTGCACTGACACTGCTAGATAAAAAGCCACGTGTTTTTATGAAAAGGGATGATAGTTTTAGTGCATTGAAAACAGATGTTATATAACATTGTTTGCCTAATAAACAGTAGGCTAGGCAACTACATTTATTTGTTGATTTAAGTTGGTAGTCTAGTCCGCCTATTTATTGTAAAGTTATTGGTATTTTTCTTAAAACATTGACAGCTACAAACATGGTATGATCAATGTTTATGTTTAGTGCATTTTAGTGCACTTTCTCCTGAACTGTCAAATTCAATATCCTACCCAGATGCCTTTGCCATTTATGACCAACCACTGGTTTCCGTTCAGCGCAGCGCAGCGCAGAGGACTGGGCATATCGTTGAAGACACTCTATCCAGAGCTATGCTGCTGCTATGTACAAACTGTGTTTCTGATTCTCAATTTATGTAACGTGAACTACTGGAAAGCTGCGCGCGGGGGACCAAGCTGAGCGCAGTCAAGTCCCCGAGCAATGGCCTCTCCTTCCTTTGGTGTATGTGTGTGTGCATGTAGGCCATCATGTAGTAGGTTATGTTTGTGTTTATATATACAGTGAGGGAAAAAAAGTATTTGATCCCCTGCTGATTTTGTACATTTACCCACTGACAAAGAAATGATCAGTCTATAATTTTAATGGTAGGTTTATTTGAACAGTGAGAGACAGAATAACAACAGAAAAAATCCAGAAAAATGCATGTGAAAAATGTTATAAATTGATTTGCATTTTAATGAGGGAAATAAGTATTTGACCCCCTCTCAATCAGAAAGATTTCTGGCTCCCTGGTTTCTTTTATACAGGTAATGAGCTGAGATTAGGAGCACACTCTTAAAGGGAGTGCTCCTAATCTCAGTTTGTTACCTGTATAAAAGACACCTGTCCACAGAAGCAATCAATCTATCAGATTCCAAACTCTCCACCATGGCCAAGATCAAAGAGCTCTCCAAGGATGTCAGGGACAAGATTGTAGACCTACACAAGGCTGGAATGGGCTACAAGACCATCGCCAAGCAGCTTGGTGAGAAGGTGACAACAGTTGGTGCGATTATTCGCAAATGGAAGAAACACAAAAGAACTGTCAATCTCCCTCGGCCTGGGGCTCCATGCAAGATCTCACCTCGTGAAGTTGCAATGATCATGAGAACGGTGAGGAATCAGCCCAGAACTACACGGGAGGATATTGTCAATGATCTCAAGGCAGCTGGGACCATAGTCACCAAGAAAACAATTGGTAACACACTATGCCGTGAAGGACTGAAATCCTGCAGCGCCCGCAAGGTCCCCCTGCTCAAGAAAGCACATATACATGCCCGTCTGAAGTTTGCCAATGAACATCTGAATGATTCAGAGGACAACTGGGTGAAAGTGTTGTGGTCAGATGAGACCAAAATGGAGCTCTTTGGCATCAACTCAACTCGCCGTGTTTGGAGGAGGAGGAATGCTGCCTATGACCCCAAGAACACCATCCGTCAAACATGGAGGTGGAAACATTATGCTTTGGGGGTGTTTTTCTGCTAAGGGGACAGGACAACTTCACCGCATCAAAGGGACGATGGACGGGGCCATATACCATCAAATCTTCGGTGAGAACCTCCTTCCCTCAGCCAGGGCATTGAAAATGGGTCGTGGATGGGTATTCCAGAATGACAATGACCCAAAACACATGACCAAGGCAACAAAGGAGTGGCTCAAGAAGAAGCACATTAAGGTCCTGGAGTCTCCAGACCTTAATCCCATAGAAAATCTGTGGAGGGAGCTGAAGGTTCGAGTTGCCAAACGTCAGCCTCAAAACCTTAATGACTTGGAGAAGATCTGCAAAGAGGAGTGGGACAAAATCCCTCCTGAGATGTGTGCAAACCTGCTGGCCAACTACAAGAAACGTCTGACCTCTGTGATTGCCAACAAGGGTTTTGCCACCAAGTACTAAGTCATGTTTTGCAGAGGGGTCAAATACTTATTTCCCTCATTAAAATGCAAATCAATTTATAACATTTTTCACATGCATTTTTCTGGATTTTTGTTGTTGTTATTCTGTCTCTCACTGTTCAAATAAACCTACCATTAAAATTATAGACTGATCATTTCTTTGTCAGTGGGCAAACGTGCAAAATCAGCAGGGGATCATATACTTTTTTCCCTCACTGTAGCTGGAGGGTCATTTTTACATCGGTTTTGTTGCGCAATGTGAATATTGCTCACTGGGCTGTATGATGCTTTAACTCGAACAACCCACGCCACGCCCAAAGGCCTCTGATATCAAGTGATGTCACACTTACTATACTTGACTGCTGCACCCAATGCCATCTGTTTGGTTTCACCTGTTGAATATTTAGGCAAGATATCCAGTGCTTTACCAGTTCTCTCTCTCTCTCTCTCTCTCTCTCTCCTCATCCCCTCTTTTTTTCCTACTCCTTGTTTTTCCCTCAATGGGAAGAGAGAGCGCTCCAACGAGCACCTCGCTGTAGTCCATACTAAGCCTATATGCAATACATGTAATTCCATGATATGACTAATACCTCATTGTAATATGTAGTAACACACAATGTGACCCAGGGGACTGTTGCCTGACCCATCACTGGTCCATTGGATCACGCAGGCCGTTTAGGACAGTAGTGTTGAAAGGTCATTTGGTCAGGCCTATTCAACTGTCCTATTGTCCATCTCACTACTATCTGACTTCTCACCTGACTACTTCCCTGTTAGGACATTTCTCAGAAAGGTCTTTATCAGTGTGACCTCAAAGCAACCTACTCACATGTATTCACATGGTCAACATCAGCAGGAGACAAGAAATGTTTCAAGCAGAAACTGTGGGAAAAAATCCTATCTGAGCCCCTTCTGGAAGTAGGGCAGACAGTTAAACCGGTATAACTCGTGAGTAGTTACTAACTTTCTATAATTATGTATTTCTACAGGTCAACAGCAGCACTGCAATGTAATATGGTGAACATGCAGTAGACTAGACCCAGACTCTGTAAGTTAGGAAATCACTATTTGAGGAATGTGGATAGATGGACCTTTGTTTGGATGTGGAAGGATGCCTCTTATAGGCCCTGTCTGTCTGCAACACTCCCAACATCCCCTCTGTACTTCCATACAGGATGACTTACCTAACTCCCATGATGAGCCGGGTGCAACGCCCCATGGAAATATAAGTTGAACACAATGTGCAGGTGAATGAGGCTGAGGTGAGATCAGATAGCTACTGAAGACAGGGAGCCTCTTCTCTGTGACCACTGTTCAAGATGAACAACAAGTCACAGATCATTGACAGGTACCTACAGTAGTGGCAGAGCTCCACTCTCTGCTGTGTTAGATCTCACACACACACACACTTGAACTAACAGGTTCAGCTGGGGGTCAGAGGACATATGGGAGGTAGAGGAACAACAAGCCTGGGGAAGCCATGTTTGTTTTAATGCGTCTGACTGACTCCAGATCAGATACACACTGACAGGACAGTCAGGCTTGGAGAGAAGGTTACTCTGAGACACACACACACACACACACACACACACACACACACACACACACACACACACACACACAGACTGGTGAATCCAAGTGTGTATCAGTTGCTGTTGGTACAATCATGCACTGTATAGACCTACAGTAGACTCAGACTGAGTCCTTTCTTTACATTTCATGTGTTTGTTTAATATTGGCCACGTCAAGGGTCATTCTAAATTTCCATTCTCTTGGCGAGACACAAACCCAGCAAACTGTGTGTGTGTGTCTCAGTGCTGTGCATGACTGTCTGTGCTGTAGGTCATGAATTAAGAAAATGTATATTGCCAATGACAAATATGAGAGGAGACAGTATTGCTAGCCCTTTCTTTGGTCTGAGGTCGGACCTCTCAATATGATTTAGTTATGAAACCATTGAAGTAAATCCAGGTACACAGCCATTGACCTGCTTGCACAGAGACCTGTGTGTGTGTGTGTTTGAACCAGTTGGGCCTTTTTCTGTTATTGTGCAACTTGATCTGGAGGGGGCACAAGGTGAAAGGTCAGAAGTTGTTGAAATCAAACTGATCAGCTTGGCTTTCAAAACAAAATGCAGCTGTAGTAAACAAACTACTCTTGGAACATTTAAGTCTGCAGAACTTCACTGTAGGTTATATTGGGGACATTGTTTGATAACATTCTAGTTTACCTGATGCATAGTTAGATTTCTCAGCAATTCAACATATTTCTAGTGATCGGCTATCAGTAGCACATATTTACGGTTTACAGCTTCTATTTCCTCAGAAAGGTGTAAGTGTGTCAGCTGTGAGACAGAACCTGATGGGCTTGTTCCAGTGCTCATGTTCTGTCTGTATCCTGTTTGCTGTGTGTGTGAGCTGTATTTTCTGGCTTATTGGACTAGTGTCCACATGGAAGTGGTGGTGACAGGGTTAATTTACTACAGGTAAACACAGGCATCCAGAGATGTGGTCAGTGGTGCCTGTAATCAGATGAGAAAGAGCAGCAGGTGTGTGTGTGTGTGTGTGTGTAAACACAGCTCCATCTCTTTCCCCATTCCATGTGGAACCGAGGACCCAGAGCCCTAAAGAGCAGGAGTAAAAGGTCTCCCATTTAAGCCCTGGTTCCTAGAAATCTGCTTATTTTAACACTTCAGTGCGGTGCTCTGAGCTGTCTGACTAGAATGCATTCAGTAGCACACACAAGGTCTGTCATATTGAGTGATATCACTTACATTAGGCAGGTTTCCATTGACCCAGGTTACTGCGACAAAATCCTTGCGAAATGTGTAATGGAAACGGCAGATATAGGATACATTTGAAAATAAATCAACAATTTGTATCTGTTCGACAGGGGTGGATTTTTCTTTGGTTGAACTTTATTGCGACCAAATGACGATGGAAACGGTGTTTTTGAATAAATTATGATTAGAGAACAATTTTGAAGGTATGCAGGGTAAGTCATCACGTATCTATAAAGCTCCACTTAATATTTAATTCTAAATATTTAGGCAACGTCTTGCTAAATACATGTTTTCTGCAATCAAAAAAGGCCCAACTGGCACCAATCATTCTCATGTGCCAACATATCGGCACAGTCCATGCCATGGTAAAACTGGCACTCCTGTAGAGTTAAATCATTGGATGGGGAAACTTGCATCCAGCCAACCAGAAAAGCAAGACAAAGCAATTCAGGCATTCTTGAAGGTCAGGACAACGATTGGCACATGAGCATGATTTGAATATGGCAAATATTAGTCCATTTTGCTTTCTCTCCATGCTGGCTACCTGAGACATGAAACAGATAGGTGGGAGGGCATTATTAACACATCATTTGCCTAAATTGATAATGGAAACAATTCAACCACTTAATTATTCTTCGACACTCTAGGTTTTTATGAATGAATCTATTTATTTTGGTCTACCGTCATTACGTTCAGTTGTTTTTATCATCACAACATGCACAATAGCAGGTAATTGTCACATCTTTTCTATGCAAATGTTCTAAATGTTGACAAGAAATCACTGGACAAGTTAATGGAAACAGCTACTACGGGAAATACGGGTTCAAGTCCGGGCTCTGGCTGGGCCACTCAAGGACTTTCAAAGACTTGTCCCAAAGCCAGTCTTGCATTGTCTTGGCTGTGTGCTTAGGGTCATTGTCCTGTTGGAAGGTGAACCTTCACCCCAGTCTGAGGTCCTGAGCACCCTGGAGCAGGTTTTCATCAAGGATATTTCTGTACTTTGCTCCATTCATCTTTGCCTCGATCCTGACTGGTCTCCCAGTCCCTGCCGCTGAAAAACATCCCCACAGCATGATGCTGCCACCACCATGCTTCACCATAGGGATGGTGCCAGGTTTCCTCCAGATATGACGCTTGTCATTCAGGCCAAAGAGTTCAAGCTTGGTTTCATCAGACCAGAGAATCATGTTTCTCATGGTCTGAAAGTCTTTAGGTGCCTTTTGGCAAACTCCAAGCGGCTGTCATGTGCCGTTTACTGAGGAGTTACCTCCGTCTGGCCACTCTACCATAAAGGCCTGATTGGTGGAGTGCTGCAAAGATGGTTGTCCTTCTGGAAGGTTCTCCCATCTCTACAGACGAACTCCAGAGCTCTGCCAGAGTGACTATCAGGTTCTTGGTCACCTCGCTGACCAAGGCCCTTCTTCCCCGATTGCTCAGTTTGGCCGGGTGACCAGCTCTAAGAAGAGTCTTGGTAGTTCCAAACTTCTTCTATTTAAGAATGATGTAGGCAACTGTGTTCTTGGGGTCCTTCAATGCTGCAGGAATGTTTTGGTACCCTTCCCCAGATCTGTGCCTCGACACAATCCTGTCTCGTAGCCCTATGGACAATTCCTTCGACCTCATGGCTTGGTTTTTGCTTTGACGTGCACTGTCATCTGTGGGACCTTATATAGACAGGTGTCTGCCTTTCCATCTGTGGGACCTTATATAGACAGGTGTGTGCCTTTCCAAGTCATGTCCAGTCAGTTGAATTTACCACAGGCAGACTCCAAGTTGTAGAAACATCTCAAGTAAGATATTTGTTTTTTATTTTTAATACATTTGCAAACATTTGTAAAAACCTGTTTTCGCTTTGTCATTATGGGGTATTGTGTGTAGATAAATAATCATTTGTTTTATTTAATATATTTTAGAATAAGGCTGTAATGTGGTAAAAGTCAAGGGGTCTGAATACTTTCCAAATGCACTGTAGGGTGATTTCCACTTGCTCCCTAACATGTTCTGGCATATTCTGCCAATCACTACTGTGTTCCCCTCTTCCTTTTTGTTTTAAAAACCAAAACACCAGGGACAGACAGACACATGACCAGGGTGATGTGAGGAGATTGGGCGGGTGGGCGGGCGGGCGGGTGGGCGGGTGGGGGTTTTTGAAGCATGTGCTGGATGTGTGACACTACTTCCTCTTCTTAGCCCCGCCTTCAGGGTCCCACTTCCTCTTTCTGGGTCTGAGATTTTGTGGTCTGGGTATCACCTCTTTGCTTGGTAGTAGTCATTTCTGGAGCCTGCTGGAGTTTTTCCTGACCACATGATCATAAAACATTTTGGGCCCACATTATAGTCTACAACGAGCGCTAAGAGTTATTCCTGGCCAGCTCATATGGTCACTAGAAACTCCTGACCCTGTAGACTTTTCATAGTGCCCCTTAAAAAAATCCATGCCTTTTGCGGCCAGTGGTCGTTCTGGCCTTGGGCTGAATATAATAATTATAATTCCCTTCTCCTGGATGCATGCCGAAGCACCTCTCACTCACAGGGCTCTCCGTCACGTGATCGGGTCTTTCTCACAGGCTACAAGTAAAGACAGATACATCTGGGATGCAACTGTGTGCGTCCTTATCCAATTCTGAGGTGTATATTGAAGATATTGGAATAACTGTCCACATTTACTTTCGTCAGCCAGCAAGATGAGTAGGCCCAACGAACAGCAAAAGCATTAGCCTATGTCAATCTACTATCTCCCATAGTACAAAAGTTGACCTATTCTATTCAGTGCGAGAAATAAATATTCCAAACATAGTCTGGAACAGTTGTGGGATGCGATAGATCCCAAATTAATACAACTAGCATAAAAACTGTTTTAAGCAATGAACCTGACGCAACAGATGAGAACATTTAGCTTAAAATGTTGATAAACTATCAGTCTATTTCTTCACAATATAAGCGCAGCAATGCACACGGCTGTAGGCTATAAGCGTGAATGTTCCATTAGCAGGAAAACACCATTCTCAAAAGTGACCACAAATGTGATTATGCATGCAATGTTATTATGAAGGTGCATTTTTATGGTGAAATGATCTCCCCCACACTGGAAACTCACGCACTACATATGCATGCCAGTTAGGCTCTACACCACCAGTTGTAAAGCGGATTAATGTGCTTCATTTTAAGAAATGATCTGGCCACTAGTTGTGATACAGACCTTATCTAAACATATAGGCCTATGGGCTGGGCTACAAGAAGAGTGGGACTATGATTTGAAAAAGTCGCAAAAAAAGCATGTGCATCATTCACTAACAATAGTAGATCATTCTCAAGCGATAGTAGATCATTCACAAGCGATAGTAGATCATTCACAAGCGATAGTAGATCATTCACAAGCAATAGTAGATCATTCACAAGCAATAGTAGATCATTCACAAGCAATAGTAGATCATTCACAAGCAATAGTAGATCATTCACAAGCAATCGTAGATCATTCACAAGCAATAGTAGATCATTCACAAGTGATAGGCTAGTATTGTCACCAATTCTTAATTGAATGTTGTCTTTACATATACTAAATAATTGTGTGTGAAATTTGTGTTGATTTAGAATGGACCATTATCCTGCACCTGTCTCAACGGGCAGGGGAAACACATGTAATCTACAGTATGCACTTAAATAGAGAATGGAGGACGCTTTTCCTGTGGTTCAGGCAGGCAGGTAGCACGTTGGTAGGCTACTAATGGCCTGTCAGCATCAGGGCCTGGAGAAACCTAATTACTGTGAATAAACAGTCAAGTGAAATTTGACTGCCGTCATGACTCGTGACCGCTGGTGTGGCGGTCATACGGTCGCCATAACAACCCTATCTGAGTCCATATTTCCTCCTAAATGCTGCAGAAACCTGCAGGCCTCAATCCCAAATGAATTGACTCTGTCCAATCCAACACCACTTTATTGTCAGGAAAAACATGAACAACATCACCAAAGCAGAACGATAGGAATAGATGAGGAAATAGCCTACTGAATATGGATTGATTATATATCACACTCAATCAGCCTGTTATGTGAATGGGATGACGTAAAGACAAACTCTACTATATCCTACACACACACACACACAGTATTCACACACACTTTCTCCCAGGCCGCTAAGTGAGGGTGAAGACACTGTAAACACTATCTGTCTGTCCTACCATCCCTCCAGCTCAGTACCCAGACAGAAAAAACGTTCTCTAAGGTGCTTAAAGCTGTTTGATATCAGCACTTCCGTCAGTGTTTAAATGACTCCTTCCCTTAGTGTTGATAGCAGTACCTCAGCTCGCTGTCCTCCCTCCTCTCTAAGCTCAGTCTCAGCAGAACACTTCTCTAGCAGGATTAGTAATGCTGGAAATCACAGCTATACGACACGGATATGCTTTATTTGATAAAAACCTTCATCTTTTACTCACAGGGAGTTATTCACAGGCGCTGACACATGTTCTGTGCGATGGTGGGCTTGATTGTGCTTGTTTAATGTGTGTGCAGCATTCCTGTCTGGTGTTAAATTCACCAGAAACCCCTTCATGTTTGGTGATTGTAAAGGTGTTGATTTGCTGAGCAGATCCTGAGTTGGCATTTCTGTTCTAGTGACTCCCATGATGATGTCACCAGTATTAGCACCTTGAGATATGATGCATGTACACTGTTTATTATTCTATCAGCATTTACCGACACGGCCCCCATCAGCAACGGCCCTCTACGCTCACTGACTAAGCTCCCAAAACATCCTACCCCTTCTCTCTCGCTCTCCCTCAGCCTTCCTCGCTTCCCTGTTCTTCTCTCTGTCTATCCCTGCTAGCACATCTCTCTGTCTCTCTGTCTCTCTGTCTCTCTGTCTCTCTGTCTCTCTGTCTCTCTCTCTGTCTATCCCTGCTAGCACATCTCTCTCTCTCTCACTGTCTCTCTCTCTGTCTGTCTCTCTGTCTCTCTCTCTGTCTATCCCTGCTAGCACATCTCTCTGTCTCTCTCTCTCTCTGTCTCTCTCTCTGTCTATCCCTGCTAGCACATCTCTCTCTCTCTCTCTCTCTGTCTCTCTCTCTGTCTGTCTCTCTCTCTCTCTGTCTCTCTCTCTGTCTATCCCTGCTAGCACATCTCTCTCTGTCTCTCTCTCTGTGTCTCTGTGTGTGTGCATGTAGATGCCAGCTAGGTCAAAGGCAGGCATAGTTGTTATACTTTTTAAAGTGAGCAGCCCCTGCTAACCCCCCCCCTGATGTGGCGAGAGGGGGAGGGACAGAGATTGGGAGAGAGAGAAAGCGAGTTGCAAAGACAGAGAGAGAGACCCCTCGGACAGCAACCCAATTAGACCCAACCATGAGAAAGCAAAAAGATAATTACTTGATACATTGGAAAGAATTAACCAAAAAACATGGCAAACTGGAATGTTGACCCTAAACAGAGAGTACACAGTGGAAGTATACCTGACCACTTTGACTGACCCACAATTAAGGAAAGCTTTGACTATGTACAGGCTCTGAGCATTGCTATTGAGAGAGGTTGCCGTATGCGGACCTGCCTCTCAAGAGAAGACAGGCTATGTGCACACTGCCCACAAAATGAGATGAAAACTGAGCTGCACTTCCTAACCTCCTGCCAAGTATATGGCCATATTAGAGACACATATTTCCCTCAGATTACACAGATACACAAAGAATTCCAAAACAAATCCAATTTTGATAAACTCCCATATCTACTGGGTGAAATACCACAGTGTGGCATCACAGCAGCAAGATGTTTGACCTGTTGCCACAAGAAAAGGGCAACCAGTGAAGAACAAACACCGTTGTAAATACAACCCATATTTGGGTTTAGTTATTTTAACTATTTGCACATCGTTATAACACTGTATATAGACATAATGACATTTTAAATGTTTCTATTCCTTTGAAACTGTGTAATGTTTACTGTTCATTTTTTATAGTTTATTTCACTTTTGTTAATCTATTTCACTTGCTTTGGCAATGTAAACATGTTTCCCATGCCGATAAAGCCTTTTGAATTGAGAGAAAGGAAAGAGCGCGTGAGAGGGAGGTGGAATATCAGTAAATGTTGGGTATTTAGTCCGTGACGTCAGTGAGAGTATGTGGCCGCCCAGACGTATCCTCATCTCCCAAACGCCTGTCATTCCAACTCTGCCAGCATTCCGACTTTCACCCAGGGTCAAGAAATATCCAATAAAATTGTATTTGTCAAATGCGCCGAATACTGCTGGTGTAGACTTTATCGTGAAATGCTTGCTTACGAGCCCTTCCCAACGATGCAGAGTTTCAAAATAAAATAGTAACACGAGGCATAAAATAAATACCCATGAATGGCGCTATATACAGGGAGTACCAGTACCAGGACGCTTGGGCCAGTTGCTGGGGGTGTGCAGGGCTGTTGGCCGGGGTTGGGGTAGATCCCCGCCAATAGGCACATTTATAGGTCTACATTTGATTTATAGGTTTACATTTGATTTCTAGGTCTACATTTGATTAATAGGTCTTTATTTGATTTATAGGTCTACATTTGATTAATAGGTCTACATTTGATTTATAAGTCTATATTTGATATATAGGTCTACATTTGCAGGCAGGCCAGGTAGCCTAGGCCTAGTTCTTTGTGTAATCAAGAGTCTTTAGTTAAGATTAACAGGAGTGATCCAAACAAAAGACAATTAATAAATTGACTCAAATGGAATTAAATAAACTTTTTTTCTCAAGTTTAGCCTAGGTTGTGCACTCTGCCAACAACGTGTCCACTCCTACAATGACAACAGTAAGACTGAAATAACAATATTTTGAGTGCATTAACAGAAATTACCTTAATTACCTTAATGAATGGTAAATGTCCTACTGGTGTGCCATCCCCGCACCCTCCACAATGGATTAGTCCTCTCAGATGGGCGTGAATCAGACAGGTGTCTCGTGTGCCATCCCCGCACCCTCCACAATGGATTAGTCCTCTCAGATGGGCGTGAATCAGACAGGTGTCTCGTGTGCCATCCCCGCACCCTCCACAATGGATTAGTCCTCTCAGATGGGCGTGAATCAGACAGGTGTCTCGTGTGCCATCATTTTTATATATATTTTCCACTGTTTAGAAGAAAAAGAATTGAGGTCGACCCACAGCCTATCGACCAAACAATCGACCAGACAACTAAATGGGGTCAGCCCTACTGTTGACCATGTTAAGTCCTTAGTGATGTGGAGGCCAAGGAACTTAAAGCGCTCGACCCGCTCCACAACAGCCATGTGGATGGGGGCGTGCTCCCCTCTTTCTCCTATAGTCCACGATCAGCTCTTTGGTCTTACTGATGTTGAAAGAGCGGTTGTTGTCATGTTACCACACTGCTAAGTCTCTGACCTCCTCCCTGTAGACTGACTCATCGCTGTTGGTGATCAGGCCTACCACTGTCGTATCATCAGCAAACTTGATGATGGTGTTGGAGTCGTGCGTAGCCATGCAGTCTTGGGTGAACAGGGAGTACAGGCGGGGACTAAGCACACATCCCTGAGGGGCCCCGCTGTTGAGGGTCAGCATGGCAGATGTGTCAGCGTGGCGGATGTGTCAGGAAGTCCAGGATCCAGTTGCAGAGGGCAGGGTTCAGTCCCTGGGTCCCTAGCTTGGTGATGAGCTTGGAGGCGACTGGTGTTGAACGCTGAGCTGTAGTTTATGAACAGCATTCTCACATAGTTATTTCCCCTCTTGTCCAGGTAGGAGATTGCGTCATCTGTGGATCTGTTGGGGCAGTATGCGAATTGGAGTGGGTCTAGGGCAGGGTTCCCCGACTGGCGGTGATTTTATTTGGCCCTCCAAGTTTTCTGAGTAAAAATGTATTTTATTTTTCATTGTTGGACATAAAAGACTAAAAATACCAGCAAATCAGCTTCAAGTGATTTTAATTTTCAAAATCTGTTCCAAAGTATTCCCACGCATAATAGAGAGATATGTGATCATATACAAATGTAATCAAGGTTTGAAATTATTATGTTTTAGTCAAATATTATATCTGTTTGGGCTTCTTACAGTCTACAAATTATTTGTATTTTTTCCGGCCCCCTGACCATTCACTCAAGAAAGAATTGTCCCTGCAGCTGAATCTAGTTGATGATCCCTGATCTAGGTTGTCTGGGATGATGGTGTTGATGTGTGTCATGACCAGCCTTTGAAAGCACTTCATAATTACATAATGAGTTCTACAGGGGATAGTCAGGGGATAGTCATTTAGGCAGGCTAACTTGGATCTCTTGGGAACAGGGACAATGGTGGTCAGCTTGAAACATGTTGGGATTACATACTGGGTCAAGGAGAGATTGACAATGTCTGTGAAGACACTTGCCAGCTGGTCTGTGCATGCTTTGAGAACAAAAAATATAAAGATGACTTCATCCCATTACTTAACCGTATGAAAGCAGATCTAATTAAATGGAAACAATCTTACCATCTATCTTACAGGTAGAATAAACCTCTTCAGAATGGCATGGCTCCCAAAGTTGTTATATGTATTCTTGGTAATACCAATTACCCCACCGAAGACATTCTTTAAAAAAGTACTTGGTCATAAAATACTTTATATGGACAAATAAAACTCATAGAATAAAGTCAGAGGGGGGTTTTAAACTTCCAGACATGGAATTGTATCAACTCACCACCCAGGGCTTTTACTTGCCACATGTAGTTAAATGCACTAAAGAGGAACAAAGGGTACATATTGAAGATGTGCATACCCTTAGTTCCAGTGAAGGGAAATCTTAACGCTACAGCATACAATGACGTTCTAAACAATTTCTGTGCTTCCAACTTTGTGGCAACAGTTTGGGCAAGGGCCTGCACAGAGCCCTGACCTCAACCCCATCGAACACCTTTGGGATGAATTGGAACGCCGACTGCAAGCCAGGCCTAATCGCCAAACATCAGTGCCTGACCTCACTAATGCTCTTGTGGCTGAACGGAAGCAAGTCCCCGCAGCAATGTTCCAACATCTAGTGGAAAGCCTTCCCAGAAGAGTGGAGGCTGTTATAGCAGCAAAAAGGGGACCTGTTACGCGGAGCAGATGAACCCAGGAGCAGACTCAGACGAGGAGACTGGGATAAGATGACCATTTATTGAAAAACGGGGAAGATGGGGTGAAGGCCAGGGAAAGCTCTGGCGGGTTGCAGGGAGCCAGGTGCTAAGGCTGAGGCTGAGGCTGGGGCGAGGGGAGTTGGGGCTGGGTAAGCAGGTCCGGAGAAGAATCCAAGGAAGCAGTAGAGTGGGGAGTCCAGAACAGGGTAGCAGGACTGATGAGACGTGGGACTGGAGACAGGGACCAGAGTCATAGCGGACATGACTGTAGCGAAAAGGAAACCAGCACCAGGCTAAGGAAAACAGTCACAACATGAAAACAGGATCTATGCAGGAACAAACGTCTAAAAAGGCAGACTGACTGAGCAGAGGTTACGACCTGGCAGTGTGGAAGTGGCAGGACTGAGTATTTGTAGAGGTCTTGATTATGGAACAGGTGCAGCTGGTGGGGATCTGCTTTCGGCACACCTGTCTCCACACACAGAGAGAGAGAGGCGGCAGGTCAAGGAGACACAGGATGAGCAGTAGAGGGCAGGAGCAGATGTGACAGGACCAACCAATGCCCATGATTTTGGAATGAGATGTTCGACGAGCAGGTGTCCACATACTTTTGATCATATAGTGTACTATAAAGTACAAAACTTATGGGCAGAATTAGAAAGTTTGCTGTCAGAAGTATTACAATGTAAATTAAGTTTTAATCCGTCTGTCAGCATATTTCAAGACATGGCATATGAGTGCTGGAAATCAACCAACCAATTGCTAACACAATGGAAAGGTCACATGCTTTATTATCTAAATGTTGAACGTGCGTGGGTGACAGAGAGAAACAATAGTTTAAAGTGATGAGAGTGATGCGGGAGATGGGGTGTGAGCAGGTGGGTCTGGGCAGGGGTGATGTTGTTGTTTCTATGTGTATGTTATGTATTGTAAAAAAAGTATTATAAAAAAACATAGAAAAAAAAGAACATGTCCTGGTATTCCGTCTGGCCCTGCGGCCTTGTGATTGTTAACATGTTTAAAAGGTCACATCAGTGTTAATGAGACAATGACTATGAGGTTAATGATACAATGGCTATGAGGTTAATGATACCATGACTGTGAGGTTAATGATACAATGGCTATGAGGTTAATGATACCATGACTGTGAGGTTAATGATACAATGACTGTGAGGTTAATGATACAATGACTGTGAGGTTAATGATACAATGACTGTGAGGTTAATGATACAATGACTGTGAGGTTAATGATACAATGACTGTGAGGTTAATGATACAATGGCTATGAGGTTAATGATACCATGACTGTGAGGTTAATGATACAATGGCTATGAGGTTAATGATACCATGACTGTGAGGTTAATGATACAATGACTGTGAGGTTAATGATACAATGACTGTGAGGTTAATGATACAATGACTGTGAGGTTAATGATACAATGACTGTGAGGTTAATGATACAATGACTGTGAGGTTAATGATACAATGACTGTGAGGTTAATGATACAATGACTGTGAGGTTAATGATACAATGACTGTGAGGTTAATGATACAATGACTGTGAGGTTAATGATACAATGACTGTGAGGTTAATGATACCATGACTAGGTTAATGATACAATGACTATGCGGTTAATGATACAATGACTGTGAGGTTAATGATACAATCACTAGGTTAATGATACAACGACTATGATGTTAATGATACGATGACTATGAGGTTAATGATACCATGACTATGAGGTTAATGATACCATGACTATGCGGTTAATGATACGATAACTATGAGGTTAATGATACAATCACTAGGTTAATTATACAATGACTAGGTTAATGTTACAATCACTAGGTTAATGATACATTGACTGAGGTTATGTCACGTCCAGGCCTGGGTTAGCAGGCTGGCGTGTTTAGTTTGTGTTTTGTTTAGGAGGGTTTTTTGTTCTAGGTGATATATTTCTATATTGGGTTGATGGTTCCCAATTAGAGGCAGCTGATTGTCGTTACCTCTAATTGCGAACCATATATATCTTTGTGCTTTTCACTGGGGTTTTGTGGGTCATTGATTATGTTTACATGTTTATTGTCTTTATATGTTTATTGTTTTGCCAGTTACGTTACGTTAAAATAAAGTATGTACACTGGAAACTTCGCTGCATCTTGGGCCGCTCCTTTACAAGACCGTGACAGGTTAATGATACAATGACTGTGAGGTTAATGATACAATGACTGTGAGGTTAATGATACAATGACTGTGAGGTTAATGATACAATGACTGTGAGGTTAATGATACAATGACTGTGAGGTTAATGTTACAATCACTAGGTTAATGATACAATGGCTGTGAGGTTAAACCTCAGACAAATCATAATTGAACCTACTAGGTACAATCCCAAAGCTGTACACATGGGCACCCTCCATAGATGTCATCTTAACTAACTTGCCCTCCAAATACACCCCCGCTGTTTTAAACCAAGATCTCAGCGATCACTGCCTCATTGCCTGCATCCGTAATGGGTTTGCTGTCAAACGATCTCCCCTCATTTCTGTTAAACGTTCCATAAAACACTTCAGCGATTCAGCGATCAGGCTTTTCTAATCGACCTGGCCCGGGTATCCTGGAAGGATATTGACCTCACCCCGTCAGTAGAGGATGCCTGGTTGTTCTTTAAAAGTGCCTTCCTCACCATCTTAAATAAGCATGCCCCATTCAAGAAATGTAGAACCAGCAAGAGATATAGCCCTTGGTTCTCTCCAGACCTGACTGCCCTTGACCAGCACAAAAACATCTTGTGGCATTCTGCATTAGCATCAAACAGCCCCCGTGATATGCAACTTTTCAGGGAAGTCAGGAACCAACTAACTCAAAAAAGTTCCGGGACACTGTAAAGTCCATGGAGAATAAGAGCACCCCCTCCCAGCTGCCCACTGCACTGAGGATAGGAAATGCTGTCACCACCGATAAACCCACAATAACTGATAATTTCAATAAGCATTTTTCTACGGCTGGCCATGCTCTCCACCTGGCTACCCCTACCCCGGTCAACATCCCTGCACCCCCCTCAGTAACTCGCCAAAGCCTCCCCCATTTCTCCTTCTCCCAAATCCAGTTAGCTGATGTTCTGAAAGAGCTGCGAAATCTGGACCCCTACAAATCAGCCGGGCTAGACAATCTGGACCCTTTCTTTTTATAATTATCTGCCGAAATTGTTGCAACCCCTATTACTAGCCTGTTAAACCTCTCTTTCATGTCGTCTGAGATTCCCAAAGATTGGAAAGCAGCTGCGGTCATCCCCCTCTTCAAAGGGGGAGACACTCTTGACCAAAACTGCTACAGACCAATATCTATCCTACCCTGCCTTTCTAAGTTCTTTGAAAGCCAAGTTAATAAACAGATCACCGACCATTTCGAATCCCACGTACCTTCTCCGCTATGCAATCTGGTTTCAGGGCTGGTCATGGGTGCACCTCAGCCACGCTCAAGGTCCTAAATGACCACCATCGATAAGAGACATTACTGTGCAGCCGTTTTCATTGATCTGGCCAAGGCTTTCGACTCTGTCAATCACCACATCCTTATCGGCAGACTCGATGGCCTTGGTTTCTCAAATGATTGCCTCGCATGGTTCACCAACTACTTCTCCGATAGAGTTCAGTGTGTCAAATCAGAGGGCCTGTTGTCCGGGCCTCTGGCAGTCTCTATGGGGGTGCCACAGGGTTCAATTCTTGGGCCGACTCTCTTCTCTGTATACATCAATGATGTTGCTTTTGCTGCAGGTGAGTCTCTGATCCACCTCTACGCAGACGACACCATTCTGTATACTTCTGGCCCCTGTTTGGACACTGTGTTAACTACCCTCCAGACGAGCTTCAATGCCATAAAACTCTCCTTCCGTGGCCTACAACTGCTCTTAAACGCAAGTAAAACTAAATGCATGCTCTTCAACCGATCGCTGCCCGCACCTGTCCCCACGTCCAGCATCACTACTCTGGACGGTTCTGTCTTAGATTCTGTGGACAACTACAAATATCTAAGTGTCTGGTTAGACTGTAAACTCTCCTTCCAGACTCACATCAAACATCTCCAATCTAAAATTAAATCTAGAATTGGCTTCCTATTTCGCAACAAAGCATCCTTCACTCATGCTGCCAAACATACCCTCGTAAAACTGACGATCCTACCGATCCTCGACTTCGGTGATGTCATTTACAAAATAGCCTCCAATAGTTTACACTCGTCGCCATACCCACTGGCTCCAGGTCATCTACAAGCCCCTGCTAGGTAAAGTCCCGTATTATCTCAGCTCGCTGGTCATCTTAGCAGCACCAACCCGTAGCACGCGCGCTCCAGCAGGTATATCTCACTGGTTACCCCAAAGCCAATTCCTCCTTTGGCCGACTCTCCTTCCAGTTCTCTGCTGCCAATGACTGGAACGAACTACAGAAATCTCTGAAACTGGAGACACTTATCTCCCTCACCAGCTTTAAGCACCAGCTGTCAGAGCAGTTCACAGACCCCTGCACCTGTACATAGCCCATCTGTAAATAGCCCAACCAACTACCTCATCCCCTACCGTATTTATTTATTTATCTTGTTCCTTTGCACCCCAGTTTTTTCTACATTGCACATTCATCTACTGCACATCTACCATTCCAGTGTTTAAATGCTATATTGTAATTACTTTGCCACCATGGCCTATTTATCGCCTTACCTTCCTTATCCTACCTCATTTGCACACATTGCATATAGATTTGTTTTTCTACTGTATTATTGACTGTATGTTTGTTTACTCCATGTGTAACTATGTGTTGTTGTTTGTGTCGAACTGCTTTGCTTTATCTTGGCCAGGTCGCAGTTGTAAATGAGAACTTGTTCTCAACTTGCCTACCTGGTGAAATAAATAAAAATGAATAAAAATACAATGACTATGAGGTTAATGAGACAATGACTATGAGGTTAATGAGACAATGACTATGAGGTTAATGATACAATGACTGAGAATGATACAATCACTAGGTTAATGATACAATGACTAGGTTAATGATACAATAACGATAAGGTTAAATTGCAGACTGTCAGCTTTAATTTGAGGGGATTGACATCTGTATTGGGTGATCCGTTTAGAAATTACAGCACATTTTGTGCATAGTCCTCCCCCAAATTCACTTATGTGTATTAAAGTAGTCAAAAGTTGAGTTTTTGGTCCCATATTCCTAGCATGCAACAATTCCATCAAGCTTGTGTCTCTACAAACTTGTTGGATGCATTTTCTGTTGTTTTGTTTGTGTTTCAGATTGTGTTGTGCCCTGTAGAAATGAATGGTGAATAGTGTATTGTGTCATTTTTAGAGTCCCTTTTATTGTAAATAAGAATATAATATGTTTCTGAACACTTCTACATTAATATGGATGCTACCATGAATCCAGATAGTCCTGAATTAATCATGAATAATGATGGGGGAGAAAGTTACAGATGCACAAATATAATACCCTAAGACATGCTAACCTCTCACCATTACAATAACAGGGGAGGTTAGCATTTTATATAATACCCCTAAGACATGCTAACCTCTCACCATTACAATAACAGGGGAGGTTAGCATTTTATATAATACCCCTAAGACATGCTAACCTCTCACCATTACAGTAACAGGGGAGGTTAGCATTTTATATAATACCCCTAAGACATGCTAACCTCTCACCATTACAATAACAGGGGAGGTTAGCATTTTATATAATACCCCTAAGACATGCTAACCTCTCACCATTACAATAACAGGGAGGTTAGCATTTTATATAATACCCTAAGACATGCTAACCTCTCACCATTACAATAACAGGAGGTTAGCATTTTATATAATACCCTAAGACATGCTAACCTCTCACCATTACAGTAACAGGAGGTTAGCATTTTATATAATACCCTAAGACATGCTAACCTCTCACCATTACAATAACAGGGGAGGTTAGAATTTTATATAATACCCCTAAGACATGCTAACCTCTCACCATTACAATAACAGGGGAGGTTAGCATTTTATATAATACCCCTAAGACATGCTAACCTCTCACCATTACAATAACAGGGGAGGTTGGCATTTTATATAATACCCCTAAGACATGCTAACCTCTCACCATTACAATAACAGGGGGTGGATGATACAGTATTTGTACGTCTGTAACTTTCTGACTCAGCATTTGGTCCCCACGAGGATAGTAAAACTAACTTGTGTGTGGGCCCAGCCTCCTCTCTCCATAGGCCATTGTCAGGAGCACAAGGCTTTCTTGGTCATATTTCCATCCCACACAGACGCTTAGGGATTGATCAACAACAACCGGCATGCAGCTGCTCTAGCCAATCAGCAGGCTGCCTGCCCCAGCCCTGCCCCTGGCCCAAAATAACACTGTAAAGACACTGCTGTCTCTATCAGGCTATTAAAGGTGCCCCAGTGTGTTTGCAAACAAGGCCTTGTTGTTAGCACGTATGGATGTGGGAACCATGCCTCCCAGTGTTTCAGTGAGCCTTTGAGACGAGAGTTCAGTGGAACTCTGTCTCCTCACACCCCTGAAACTGATGTGTAAGAATATATCCAGTAGGTTTGGATGGAAACCATAGGCTGGGGATGGAGAGATCCCAGCAGAGAGGTGAGGAGGAGTGGAAGAGGGGAAACATTAGGTGCGCTGGCCCTTTTAAAGCACAACACGCTTCCCCTTAAAAAAGCCTAACTAAATCAGCCTGCTGAATCTCTCTCTCTTTCTCTATCTCTCTGTTGTTGTTGTGTCGCCCTGGGGCAGAATCTGATTGATTAGTCAAAGGCCACATTCTAAAACACACTGACCCACCAATCAATATGCTCGAAACAGCACTGTCCACAATGCTCCCCAGAGCCATACTGGGGTGTGAGATAGAGTTTGGCCATCACAATTTCAACCAATAGCATTAGGATAAACATAACTATATTATATAACTAGAAGACATGGCTTGAGAATACTCAGGGGCAATATTGACTTCCCAGAGAATTTGCAGAATTGTAAATCCTGTTTGATTGATGTTCCATGAAAATGTGTTGTATTGAAGAGGTCATGACCTTTCGAGAATGAACCTATGTTTACCATGCTCTTTCTCTGTCCGAGGTCACATAGCCAGGAAATGCATACAACAACTGTGTTGTTGGTTCTGATTGGTTATATATTTAGGAAATGCTGCTCAGTGACAAAATGATCTCATCAGGGTAGGAGAGACAACTGGATGTTCAGCATCTTCTTCTCCCTACTACCTAGCAACTGTCCCATTCACCTTCTTATCACTGTGATTATCACTTACTGTGGTATCACCATGGTTATCTGTATTAGTAACAGCCACAACCCAGGAGGAGTTAGCTGAAACCCACTAGTTGGTCCGGCCCACCATGTGGGAAACACTGGCCGTGTTCGAGAGAATGAAATACCGGATTTATTCTGGGTCAGTTGGGACTGACTGATCTACAAAATAGTTATTTATGATGCAAGTTTTTAATGTCACATTCAGAGTGAATTTCCTTTTGTAAATCAGTGAATCACGGCTTGCGGGCAGTGCCGTCTGCAATGTTGAACAAGCCCACTGCCTTCCTACACCAGCACTGCAGTGAGGAATTGGGTTTTTGTTTTGTCTTGATTTGTTTTGTCTGGTCGTTCCTTTGAGTGATCACATGACTTGTGGTTCATGTAAACATGAACCCTGTGACCCAGGCAATCACAGGGTCGCTCTGTGTGTGTGCACCAGTGAGTCAGTTGTTATGCAACCTCGTTTCTGGTAAAGGGAACCTCACACTTCCTGTAAAATCACTACTACATGAAGAAGGAGCTTTTCTCCTCTGTAGAGACCCTGAGAGGTTCAGCCTATCAGAGAGGTTGGTACAGAAATCTTTTGCGTTTCACCCTATCAGATGTGTCTGAACAGGATCGGTACAGAGACTCAGCTACACAGCCAATCGGAGGGGTCAGAAAAACGACCCTCAAGGACACAGCCAATCGGAGGGGTCAGGAAAAAGACCCTCAGGGACACAGACTATAAGACCTTGGCGTGGTACAGCATAGTGAAGAGGTGTGACTGGGGAGTGAACTGAGTCACTTCTCTGGGGTCAGGCTGTCGAGACACTCTTCCATCTCTCATCTGTGTGTCAACACCAGACCTGAATCGGGAAACAGGATATGATGTTGTAAAGGGGCAGAATGGGAAGTAGGTAGAAGCTGCCCTTAGCCACTGATACAGGGTCAGATGTTAATAATGATTTCGGATTGTGAGTAGGGTAATCTGGTCAAATACAACCTAGAGTGCAGAATTGCACCAGAAGAGGGGGCTAAACTATTTTCTGAACAGACTGGAGAGAAACTCTTACCTGTGTGGGGGGGTTTAAAGGACACAGACTGGAGAGAAACTCTTACCTGTGTGGGGGGGTTTAAAGGACACAGACTGGAGAGAAATTCTTACCTGTGTGGGGGTTTAAAGGACACAGACTGGAGAGAAACTCTTACCTGTGTGGGGGGGTTTAAAGGACACAGACTGGAGAGAAACTCTTACCTGTGTTGGGGGTTTAAAGGACACTGACTGGAGAGAAACTCTTACCTGTGTGGGGGGGTTTAAAGGACACAGACTGGAGAGAAATTCTTACCTGTGTGGGGGGGTTTAAAGGACACAGACTGGAGAGAAACTCTTACCTGTGTGGGGGGGTTTAAAGGACACAGACTGAGTGAACGCAGTGCACAGTTCCTGAAATCCCTGAATTTACTATTCACATAGTAAGCTATCATTCAACCAGTATCAACCCCTTTTGACCTACGTTTCCTTGGACGGACATTATTATTATTGTTGTCATGGTATGGGAAATCTTTGATTCCGTTTCTTGTGGTTGTTCACCTATTGCATTTTTCTAAATGGTTTGGGCAAAGTTTGATTCTGCCTCTGTACTCATTCCTTTATGTCTCAGCAATGTCATTCCTTAGGCTGGTAGCTGATGGAAAAGGCCCTCATTCATCTCCAGTCTGTCATTGTTAATAGCAGAGGGAGTTGTTGCTCACATGGTTGAACAGCACTCTGTCATGTAACAGACAACATGATGGTCTGCTACCATTCTGTTGAAGATACCAAAGCGCTATAAACATGTAGTACCTGCGTGTGTTATCAGAGAGCCTTATCGCTCGGAGAGCCTTATCGCTCGGAGAGCCTTATCGCTATGGAAGTGTGTGTGTGTGTGTTAGTGGCGTCTGTGCTAGTCGAGGGCGTCAGGCCCCGACTCTCAATCAGAGATGTAGCTGCCTGCTCCTTCTTGGCATGTGTGTCTGTGTTTTGTGTGTGTTTCAGGCATACAGGAAGGGGAATGGATTTCCCAGCTAGGGGGCAGAGTTGTGTGGGAGTTCTGTGTGTGTGTTTGACAGGGGGTGTCTGCTGCGGGGTTCTGGACATTGAGTCCCCTTTGTTCCTCCCACGGACAGTGATATTCTGGACACCCTGCCATTCATTTATGAGGAGGAGAGGAAACGCAGTTTGTTTGGGGAGGAAGGGGCAGTGACTAACCCTGTCCCTGTGACTCTTTGAGTGGAGAGGCACAGTGTCACGAGCAGAGACCAGAGAGAGACTAGTCTATAAGAGCTCAACCCGGCTAGCAGAGTAGTCTCTCTGAGTGTCTGTATGAATGGTGTGTAGTGGTAGAGGTGTCTGGAATACAGTAACAGACAGTATGTTGATCTGAGGATTGTTGGATTGTCCTTCTCCCTGGTAAGGATGTAGGATCATCTGTGTCGTGACCTTTCCCCCCTTCTGCCTCTGTTTCCATCTGGCTGTGGGATTGTCTCTGTTTGGATATAATACGATACAATATGACTGGACTCTGGGATTTCCTCATGTGTTGGGTTGTGCGACTGACTGTATCAGCAATTTGTGACTGGACTGTAAGCAATGAATGGGGTATAATGGTTGTTACTGTTACTGTTTCTGCCACTGTTACTGCTACGGCCACGGCCACTGTTACTGCCACGGTTACGGCCACGGCCACGGCCACGGCCACGGCCACGGCTACGGCTGCCGCTGCCGCTGTTACTGTTACTGCTACTGTTACTGCTACTGCTACTGTTACTGCTACTGTTACTGTTACTCATACTGTTACTGTTACTGCTACTGCTACTGTTACTGTTACTGCTACTGTTACTGCTACTGCTACTGTTACTGCTACTGTTACTCATACTGTTACTGTTACTGCTACTGTTACTGCTACTGTTACTGTTACTGCTACTGTTACTGCTACTGTTACTACTGTTACTGCCACTGTTACTGCTACTGTTACTGCTACTGTTACTGCTACTGTTACTGTTACCGTTACTGTGCTGTTACTGCTACTGTTACTACTGTTCACCGCTGCTACCGTTGCTGATTGCTACTGCTGTTACCGCCACCGTTACCGTTAACTGCTGCTGCCTTGTTTAGCAACAGCGTTTGCTGTTTAGCCACGCTTACGCCAGCCTTGATTTAGTAACTGCTGTTGCTGCTGCTGATTTGCTTGATTTAGCTGCGCCAGCTGGTAAGCTGCCAACATGTTTAGCAACTACTGTGATTTGCTGCCAGTATGCCTTAGTGATTTAAGCTAACCTTGATTTAGCGCTGCTTAACAGCAACCGTTAGCCAGCTCAACTTAGCGATTTGCTGATTTAGCTTAACCTTGATTTATGCTGTAGCAACCTGCTGTTTAGCTTAACTTGCTGTTGCTTAGTAGCAGCTTAGCCATGCCCTATGCTGTTGCTGTTGCGCGATTTGCGGTTTGCTCATTGCGCGATATCGTACTAGATGTTTATCTGATACTCGCTTGTTTGCTGTTGCATCGTAGCTGCTTAACAGCATGTTTGCCAACAACTGCGATTTGCTGCTGCTTAACCTTAACCTTGCTGCGTTTACTTGAACAGCAGCAACGATTTATAATTTAGCCTTAGCTGATTTGCTACGTTTGCTCGGTTGCTGATTTGCAGCATCATTTGCTGTTGTTACTGATTTATCATTGCTGTTATGCTTATTTATCGTAGCTACCACTGCTGTTTGCTAACAACGATTTGCCATAACAGCGTTGCTTATACTGCGAAAACCTTGATTTATGATTGTAACATGTTACTTGTTTGCTTGTTATCATGCTGCTGCTGTTGCTAACGCGGTTGCTTAACCATGATTTATGCTGCTGCTATGATTTACTGTTGCCTTAACGATTTGCTGTTGCTGTTATCATTAGCTCTAGTGCCAACAACGGTGCTTTGCCCAAACAACGGATTTGCCAACAACCTGATATGCTTAACAGCAACAACGATTTAGCTGTTGCTGCTCAACGGTTGCGGTAGCCTGTTGGCAACAGCATTTAGCGGTGCTTAACCTGCTGTTTGCTAACTGCGCCTTAACTAACGCTAAGCGGTTGCGCTGCTAACAGCTGCTGCTGCATGCCATTTGTATAGCCAACTTAATGCAGCAGCTGCTGATTTAGCGATGTTTATCATTGCTGATTTGCTGGTTGCTTAGCTGCAACCGTTACTGATTTATGCTTAACTATGATTTATCGCAACCTGTTGCTCAGCTCCTGTTGCTGTTTGTGCTGTAGCAACCTTGTTTAGCTTGATTTAGCAACAACCTGATTTGCTTGATTTGTTGCTTAACGCTTAATAACGCTATGGTGCTGAACAGCGCTGTAGCATAACGATTTGCTGATTTAGCAAGCAACCTTTGATTTGAACTTATGCTGAATTTATGTTGTAACTAGCCTTGCTTAACAGCAACAAATGATTTACTGCTTAACACTAGCATTTGCTGCTAGCTGCTGATTTATGGTGCTTATACGCGCTCTAACCTTGTTTGCTTAGCTGTAACTAGCGATTTAGCTGTTGCTTAGCAGCTTTGCTGGTTACTAACAACAGCCAGCAGAACACTGATACGTTTACCGTTATGAACGACTGTTACTGCTTAGCGGCTGTTTAGCAACCATATGCATGATTTAGCCTTAGCAGTTTGCGACTCGGCGACGTTTCTGCTGCACAAGCAGCTGGAACCCTGTTGGAACTCTGAACAACAACCTTTACTGGCAAACAGAACGTTGCTGTTACTGTTACTGCCACTGATTTGCTGTTACTCGTTTGCTCTGATTACTCATTATAATGTTACTGTTACTCCTTATTACTGTTACTGTTACTCCCACTGTGCTGCATATTTACTGTTGCTCACTCACATTGCAACACTCTACATACTGCAGTTGCTAGATTACTGTTGCTGCTAACCTCAATTTGCTGTTTGCTGCCACTGTTGCTGTTACTGTTACTGTTACTCATATGTACTGTTACTGTACTCATACCATTGTACTGATTTGCTCAATGCTGCTGCTGTTACTGCTACTGTACCTACTGCTGTACTATTTGCCAACTCTGTAACTGTTATACTACCATTTACTATGCTGTTACTCTATACTGCTACTGTTACTGCTACTGTTATCAGTAGCTGCTATGATTTAGCTGCTGCCCTCTATTGCACAATTGCTGCTACTGTTACTGCCAGCCAGCTAACGCCACTCAGCAATTTAGCTACTGTGGTACCGCTTAAACCTTGCCATACTGCTGTTACCGCTCTCGGTTGCTAACTAACACATTACGCCGCTGCAGCCATAGCGGTTGCCACTGTTAGCTGCAGCAGCTGTTGCATGATTATCACGGTTACGATTTGCTCTTGCCAGCTTAAGCCTTTGCTGTTTACTGCTAACGCTGTTTATCATTACTGATTTATGCTGCGGTGCTGATTTGCTGTTACTGCTGTTGCTGATTACTGCTACATAGCTACGCAATTTGCTACTGCAACAGCAACAGCTGTTTCTGTTTCAAACACTTGACGCCCAACCTGCTGTTACTGCTGCTGTTATAATGCTTAATATACTTTTACTGATTTACTCATTGCTATTATACTGCTACTGTTACTTATTACGGTTGCTCATACATGTTACTGTTTAACATCATTATGTTGCTGTTTATCGTAGCATGCTGCTGCTGTTACTGGCTGCTTGATTTACTTGATTGCTTGTTTATCATCACTGATTTGCGCTTGATTTACTCATAACTGCTAACCTTGTTACTAACTACTAGCCGGTTGTAACTGCTACTGTTTGGCAGCTATATACTGCTTATAATTGCTGTTGCTTAGCTGCGCTTACCTGCAACTAACAGCTACTGCTTTCTGATTTACTGTTGCATAACTACCAGACACTTGTTTACTCATACTGTTGCTGTTACTGCCAGCTGCTTGATTTATATTTGCTGAGCAACTGTTTATCCATGCTGTTACTGCTACTGTTACTGCTGCTGTTACTGAGACATATTGCTACTGCCACTGTGCATTTCTGACTCTGCCTGCCGCTGCCATATTACTGTTACTGTTACTGTTACTCAATACCTCATGCTGTTACATTTACTCCTTACCTGTTACTAGTACTCAATACTGCTACTGTTACTGCTACTATTTACCTCTACCTTACTGTTACTGTACCATACCTACTACTGCTCTACTGTTACTGCTGCTATACTCTGCTATATATTTACTGTGCTATTCCTCATGCATATATTTACTGTTACTACTACTGTTACTGTACTACTATACTGTTACTCATGCTGTTACTGCTACTGTTACTGTTGCTGCTACTGTTGCTGTTACTGCTGCTGCTACCAACTGCTGTTGCTGCTACTGCTATACTTGCTATTTACTGTTGCTGTTACTGTTACTGTTACTGTTACTGTTACTGTTACTGTGCTGCTGCTGTTGCTACTGCTACTGCTGTTACTGTTACTGCTACTGTTTACTGTTCTGCTGCTACTCAATACTGTTACTGTTACTGCTACTGTTACTGTTACTGCTTATTACTGTTGCTGTTACTGCTACTGTTACTGTTTCTGTTTCTGTTACTGTTTCTGTTTCTTACTGCTACTGTGCTCAATTTCTTAGAACTCAGTTTACACAGTATAATACGCACTACTGTTACTGTTGCTGTTGCTCAATTTTTTCTGTTACTGCTACTGTTACTTAACCTGTTACTCCTTCTATTTACTAATACTATATTTACTGCTATGTTACTCTTGCTGTACTGCTACTGTTACTATTTATAAGCTACTGTTACTGTTGCTGCTGTACTGCTACTGTTGCTGTTACTCATAATTGTTACTGATGCTGTTGCGCTACTGTTACTGCTCTGCTCTGTTACCTCCATGCTGCTATAATTATACTTTGCTGCCACTGTTTACTGTTACTACTGCTGTACTTACTGCTACTGTTTATACTCTGTTACCTCTTACCAAATTCTGTACTACTAATCACTGTTACTTGTGTACTGCTGTTTGCATTTACTGCTGCTACCATGCCACTGTTGCGACTCACATTTCTGACTACTGCGCTGCTGCATGCCATGTTGCACATTGCTGTGTGCCTGTACTCATGCTGTACATGCTGCTCATGCTATTTATATTCTCATACTGCTGCTACTATTACTCAATACTGCTACTGTTACTGCTGCTGTTACTGCTACTGCCACTATTTGCTGCTACTGGTACTATTTATACACTGTTACCTGTTCAACTGCCACTGTGCTGTTACTGTTATTTACTCATGCTGTTGCTGTTGCTCATAGCTGTTACTGTTACTCATACTGCCTGTTACTGCTACTGTTACTGCTGCTGTTACTGCTACTGTTACTGCTACTGTGCTGTTATATTGCTGCTGTTACTGTTGCTGTTACTCATACTGCACATGCTGCTGACTGCCCAACTGTTATTTGCTGCTACTGTTGCTGCTACTGCTAACTGCTGTTACTGTTACTGCTACTGTTACTGTTACTGCTACCTGTTACTGCTCTGCTCTGTTATATTAACTAACTACCAAATATAGCTACTGTTACTGCTACTGCTACTACTGCTATATTACTGCTATACTGCTCAGCTACTGTTACTGTTACCTCATACTGTTACTGTTACTGCTACTGTTACTGCTACTATTATATGCACAATTACAAGTGCTACTGTTACTAACTCGTGCTATTTATAACCTTGTTGCTCACTGTTTACTGCTACTGTACTGTTCTGCTAACTGTTTACTGTTGCTAACAGCTATAATTTCAGTTCTATGTTTCTGCTACATATATTTACATTTATTAATTTACTGTTATACTGCTTTATAAATTTACTCATACTGTTACTGCTGCAAATTATACTACTGTTATCACTACCTGATTACTGTACTCATGCTGTTGCTGTTTACTCATGCTGTATACCTGTTATCGTCCATATACTCTGTTACTGCTACTGTTACTGTTGCTATTTACTCATGCTGTTACTGTGCTACTCAGCCTGCTATAAGTACTGCTGCTGTTTACTGCTACGCTCTGTGCTGTGCTGCTGCTACTGTTACTGTACTGTATAATATATACTACTGCCAACATACTGCTGCTCTGCTCACTGTTGTATTGTTGCTGCTATTGCAATTACTGCTCTGTTCTGTACTGTTACTGCTGCTGTTACTCATGTTGCCACTGCTGTAATTTACCAATTGCTGCTCTGCCACTATTGCGACTCTGACTCATTATTCTGCTGCTGCATTTAGCATCTACTGTTACTGCTTTACTGTTGCTGTTTACTCATGCTGTTACTGTTACTCATTGCTGCCATGCTGTTATATTATGTCACTGCTATTACTGCTGCAAGTATATTTAGCCTTCTGGTTGCTGCTGACTGTTTACTGCATACTGCTGCTGCTGTTGTAGCTGCTTAATATATAGCTAGTTACTGGTTGCTGACTGTGTTGCTGTTACTCATATGCATAACGTTGCTGTTACCATATATTTACTCAATATAATTTACTGCTGCTTAGTTTATCTGAACCATTTGCTGCTCTGTTACTGATTGCTCTTCTGCTCTGCTCTGCTCATGTTACCTGGAACATGGACATGCCAGTTGCGTTTCATGCAGTTTGCTATATTTGCGCCGACATTGCGATTTGCTGTTGCTGTTGCACCTTGTTGCTAACAAGCTGCATGTTTAGCAGCAACGATTTGGCTGCTGCGTTCAGCAGCTTAGCTGCTGTTTATATGTTGCTTAACATGTTAACAGATTTGCGCGATTATGCTGCTCTTTAGCTGACAACTATGATTTACTGATTTACTGATGTTGCTCAGTTAGCTGCTGCAGTTGCTGATTACGCTTGGCAACCTGTGCTGCGATTTGCTCAGTTATTTTGTAACCTTGTTGCTTGCTGTATTTAGCCTTAGCAACAGTGACATGTGCGCTGTTGCTGTTGCTGCTGCTCAGATTTGCTGTTTGCTTAGGACAGCTGCTGATTGCTGATTGCTTAGCTTGATTTGCTCAACCTTGGTTACTTAACGTTGATGTTTGCTGTTGCTGCTGCACCATTTACTGTTTACTTAGCTCAACTGATTATGCTTAGTTCAAACTGACCTGCTGCTGCTGCTTAACCTAGCTCACCAACTATGCGCCTGGAACAACTGAGACTTAAGCCTTGTTTGCTGTTGCTGTTTACTTAATCAGTACTTAACAGCTTGCCACTTTATGATCTATCATTGCTGTTGCCAACCTTGATGCTGTTGCTGCCATAATTGCTTAGCAAGCAGCGTATTTGCTAACTGCTGTTGCGCAGTTGCTGCTGCTGCAATCATAGTTTAGCACCCTATATGCTGATTGCTGTTGCATTTGCTTAATATAAGCTGCTACCATTTGCTGTTACTGCCTTTGCTGGCAGCTGCTGTTGCTGTTTGCTCAATATTAGCATGCTGTTCATGTTGCGCTCAACTATGCTGCTGATTTGCTGAATGCATGCTGCTGTTTAAGCATTTACTGTTTACTGGTACTGTTTATGTAACTTGCTGGTATGATTTGCTAACAAACTCATTTTAGCTCAGTATTCCTCATGCCGATTATTTCACTAATTTGCTCACTGTTTATAGTATAACTCTGTTGCTGCTGTAACTAGCTTGCACGCTGTATCGAACCACGACTCGATTTCACTTAATAACTGCTGCCTCATGATTGTACTCATTATGCTGTTACTGTTGCTGTTTATATTTGCCAACTATGTTATCATTACATTTAACAACCGTTGCTGTTAGCAACTATGTTGCTGTTTGCTAGCTGCTGTAGCTGCTGTTGCCACTGCAACAGCCAGCTGCTGATTTATCATGCTGTTGCCGCAAGCAGCGTTAATCATTGCTTGTTATCAGCTACATATATGTTGCAATAACTGATTGCTAGCGAACAGCTTGTTTGCTAACCGCGCCGCATGTTGCTGATTTGCTTGTTTGCTGGCAGCGTTTGCCCAACAGCTGCTGCAACTAGCATTTACTGCCTTAGCGGTTGCTGCAACGTTGCAACCTTGTTCGCGACACAGCCAGAACTAGCGACAGCTGCCGCATGATTTGCTGTTGCTGTTGCTGATTTATCGTACCTGTTGCTGTTGCTCAGTTGCTGCTTATTTGCCCAACGTTGCTGCTGCTGCTGCTAACTGCAGCTAGCAGCAGCTTATGTGCTGTTGCTGTTGCTGTTGCTGCTGTTGCTTAACCTTGTTTATCGTGCTGTTGCCATGCTTGTTATGATTTGCTAACTTGTTTATGATTTGCTGCTGCTGCTGCTGCTGCTGCTGTTGCTGCTCGCCAAGCAACTGTTGCCTTTGCTATTCGATTGCTGCTCGACAGCGCTTGGCATTTGCTGTTGTTCGTTTTATCTGTTATCGTCTGTTGCTGATTTATCATGCTGGTATGATTTGCTCATTAGCTGTTACACTGCTGAAACAGCGATTACTGCTGCTGTTACTTAGTAACAGCATGTTATGCCAACAACAACAACCACTGTTTAACTGATTTAGCCAGCAGCAACGCTGTGTTAGCATGTTTTAGCCAACCGTTGATTTGATTTATCAATGTTGATTTGCTGTTGCTAACTGCTGTTGCTGTTAGCACCTGTTATCATTAAAGTTTGCAACCTTGTTTAACTGCTGTTGCTTTGCAGTTATGATTGCTTTATAGCCGCTGTTTGCTTAACAACTGTTTGGCATTCCGCTAGTTGGCAGCAACTAGCAGCAACCTGTTGCTAACAGCAACTAGCGTTTAGCAACGCTTAACTGCTTAACCTTACTTTGCTAACAGCAACCTTGATTTGCTGCTGCTGTTTGCTGTTTATCATTGCTGTTGCTGTTGCTTAACCGATTTATGTTGCTTAACCTTGTTATCATTGCTGATTTAGCAACAACGTTTGCTGTTGGCTAACAACATTTGCTGTTGCAGCTTAACTGCCTTAACTGCTGCTGTTTCTGTTTCTGTTCTGATTTCTGCTACTGCTACTTGTTACCATTTGCTGCTAAGCACTGCCATTTATCATTGCTGTTACTGCTACTGTTACTGCTGCTGTTACTGCTACTGTTACTGTTACTGCTACTGCTACTGTTTACTGTTACTGTTACTGTTACTGTTACTGCTACTGTTACTGTTACTGTTGCTGCTACTGTTACTGTTACTGTTACTCATACTGCTACTGTTGCTGCTACTGCTACTGTTACTGTTACTGCTACTGTTACTGTTACTGTTACTGCTACTTTACTGTTACTGTTACTCATACTGTTACTGCTACTGTTACTGCTACTGTTACTGCTGCTGTTACTGCTACTGTTACTGCTACTGTTACTACTGCTACTGTTACTGCTACTGCTACTGTTACTGTTTACTGCTACTGTTACTGCTACTGCTACTGTTACTCTGTTACTGTTACTGCTGCTGTTTACTACTGCTTACTATTACTCATACTATTTATTACTGCTGTTGCTGTTTAACTACTTAGTCTTTCGTTGTCCCAGTCAGTGAGAAAATGTATATTTTGAAGCCTGATGTTATCTTCTGTAATTTATACCGAAATTGGTAGTGTCCACTGGCTACTGATACTGCTGTATTAGGGCTATTATGTGTGTCTGTTGTATTTGGAAGTGAAATAGTCATTTATATGGTAAATGCCTAAACCTGCAGGTTTTCTCATACTGGCTTAGTGATAATAATTCAAATGTAGAACCTGAAAGCCAGAGAGTCCACTCACCAGCGAGGTGTCCCAGGTCTGAATCAGTTCCTGATTAGTGGGGCAGGGTGAAAACCTGGAGTTCTGTGGACCTGAATGTGAATAGCCCTTGTTTATGATTTGTGGTTGATATGGATGTTTTCCTGGTCTGGTGTAACAGGAAGTTGTTGCCTCACTCCTGACCTTAGGAGTTGTGAAATCCAAGGCGATGAGGAAGGGAAACAGAGTTGTGGTTGTTTTGGTGCTCTAGCTCTTTTGTCTTTACCGAAGACATGGAAAGGACAGCACCTCTCATTTCAAAGTGTCTTTCTCTCTTCGTCTTTTCCACTGACATAAAGATGTGGGCAGATGAAAGCAACATCCTGGTAACTTACATGCTGAGCTCCTGCTATTCACTCCCTGTAAAGCATAAGGCCGCAGAACGCCTCCGTCATGCCGGGCGACCCTCCGCTTGCCCTCTGCCTTCTGATCAGTGCCAACGAGGGAGATGAAGCTGCTCTGGGACTCTTGAGATCTACCCCATTTAAGTAATGTGCTGAGCTCATGGTTTGGGAGGGTGGGGCATTTTTTGAGTTCTGTTGACTCCAAACTAACAGAACAGGAGATGAAGGGATGAATGCGTTATTAGTGATTGTGTGTGTCATTTCCACGTCTGTCAATGTCTGCTAGTTCACTGAAATGGATTTCAAAACCTTACATGTTAGGCCATAATAGATGAGCAGCTTCATAAATCACACCCTCCTCAGGTGTATGTCCCGTTGTGATGAATGCTTTCAAGAACTATTGCAGCGATATGGAAACTCCTCATCACATCATGCACATACACACCCACACGGTCCATTGCATCAATTGCTATCCACCTGTTGCCTCAGCGTGGCCTATGATGCCAGAACACCTGACTAGAACAGTTCCTTCTACTACTGTACTATCAACATGTACTACTGTAATATCACCTTGTACTACTGTAATATCACCATGTACTACTGTAATATCACCATGTACTACTGTAATATCACCATGTACTACTGTAATATCACCTTGTACTACTGTAATATCACCATGTACTACTGTAATATCACCTTGTACTACTGTAATATCACCTTGTACTACTGTAATATCACCTTGTACTACTGTAATATCACCATGCACTACTGTAATATCACCATGTACTACCATGTACTACTGTAATATCACCTTGTACTACTGTAATATCACCATGCACTACTGTAATATCACCATGTACTACCATGTACTACTGTAATATCACCTTGTACTACTGTAATATCACCATGTACTACTGTAATATCACCATGTACTACCTTGTACTACTGTAATACCACCATGTACTACCTTGTACTACTGTAATATCACCAGGTACTACCTTGTACTACTGTAATATCACCAGGTACTACCTTGTACTACTGTAATATCACCAGGTACTACCTTGTACTACTGTACTAGCTGGATGTGTACTGCTGTGTCTCATTGGTTTCTCTCTCTCTGTCTGTAGTTTGCAGCCCACCGTCTCCAGGGTCTCCAGAGATGTAGAGAGCAGCGTGAGGAGCACAGACCCATCTTTCCCAGCAGCACTTTCTCACAAAGAGGTAACATTATGTGTGGATGTGTGTTAGGTACTGTATTCAGAGAGAAGGGGAGAAGCAGGGCTCATTTAAACAAGGAATGCTATGTGAATGTGACTTCCCTGGTTAAATAATGGATAAAAAAGAGAAGGTGAGAGATTGAGATATTCCTGGTCAGGTCATGTGGTATGAAGTGCTAGTTGTCAATGTTAAAGGAACTGGTGCCTGGGGTCACCTGGATTTACCTGCTCCTGACTCCTAACCTGTCCCTGTCCCTGTCCCTGTCCCTGCCCTGTCCCTGTAGAGAAGCAGGGAAACACTTCAACTCTCTGTTCCCTCTCGGGACTCTCTGTGGTTGAGTCTTCTCAAACCACCTCTCTTCTCACAGAGTGGATACAGGCCGGGTTTGTCTGTGATCTCAGACAGCGGTCGGTGTGTGTTTACAGTGTATTAGGTGTATCTGCTCGGAGGGGGAGCGGCAGCTATATACCATGCACTGTCTCTCACAGTAAAGGAGGGAACCGCAGAGGAGGTGGTGAGGTGTGTGTGTGTGTGTGGTTCTCACTACCTACAGGAGTGTCTTGTATTGGATGACACTACATCTGATGTAACCAAAATAAGATTCAGTGACATTTCCCTAAAAAGGACATCAGACATCAGCCAAAGCTTCAGACTGAAAAATAATGGTTTTCAAATACCTGTGAATCAGATACAGTCGGTATTCAATTATATTGAATATCTGTTTTTTGATTTAGCTACAGTATATCAAAACAGACCCTAGATCAGAAAGGTCAGTGGCTGTACAGGAGCAGGGTTATGGTGTGTGTGTGTGTGTGTCGTTGGGGAAGTGTTGGTGGTCTGTGGGATTGTCATTTGGAAGTTTAAGGTTAAGTTGTGTGTGTGTGTGTGTGTGTGTGTAGTCAGAATCAGGGTGTGTATCCATGGTCGTCGGATGCAGCTGTTTGTGTGCGTGAGACCAAACGGGAAGGGACAGGGCACTCACACTGTCACCATAGCAACTCTGACACATGACACCCCACCCTGACACCCCACACCGTCTGAGGTGTGTATGTCTGACGGTAACGGCTGTGTACCGGCTGTATTCTGGCATGCCACAGACACACTAGCGGAAGGCTCTGTGTTCTGGCATGCCACAGACACACTAGCGGAAGGCTCTGTGTTCTGTGACTAGTGTTCCTCACGCACGAGACACAACACACAAGTAAGGGGGACTGGCACAGGCTCCAAATCTGACAGAACTCTCCCCCACTCCTTCCTACTACCACATGTACACACACATACACACACACATGCACACACACATGCACACACACAGGGCTCAGGGGAACAGGGTGTTCCTCAAAAGGGGAACAGAGAGTGAGGAGTTATTTTGAGCTTTAGGTCGGGCCGGCAGACATTTCACAGCGGAAAGGCTTGTGTGTGTGTGTGTGTATGGGTGCAGGCGTGTGTTTGTGGTAGTGAGAAGAGGGGTAGAAGTCTGTAAGATTTTAAACCTGTGCCCGTCCCTTACTGGACAATCCTGGAATCCCCTTACCCAGGAATGACCACTGTACTGATTGGAACCTGGCTGAGATGAGCAGGAGAGCAGGAGGGCTGATTACACTCCAGTAAGCGTACTACACTGTGTACTGGACACACATTTATGGACACACGCTCTACGTAATGCTGAGGGAGGTAAACATGCAGGATTTCATTCATACTTCTTCTGTTTGCTTGTGTTATTCATACAAATATCTTACACAGTATTTGTGATCGTTGAATGGATATCAAAGGAGGGGACCGGAAAGAGTTGTCATTGATCTAAACACGTTTTGATGCCAGTTGTTGTCACTTTGTCACATCATGAATTGGCACCCAGCCAGCCTATCAAATCATGGTTTCCTTTATATGTTCAAATATAAACAGGTGTCTGTGTGTGCTAGCATCTATATCATCTTTTATTTATGACAGTATTAAACTTCCATGAAGACTGTTGTACCAATGTCAAACTGTGTGTGTGTGTGTGTGTGTGTGGTTGTGTCTCTCTATGTGTGTCCTTCTATTGTCTATATTCATTCTTCCATTCATGTGGGTACCTCCAGGTGTGTGTGTCATGTGGGTACCTCCAGGTGTGTGTGTCCTCCTCCCATTCCTCCTCCTGCAGCATTGCTGTGTCCCTGCCATGGAAATAGACAGCTGCCTTCAGATTACCCACAATCCAGTTATAAGCGTGTCTCTTATTTAGCTCCTGCCCTGGGCAGAGACTGTAGTAAGGAGTGAGTGAGTGAGTGAGTGAGTGAGTGAGTGAGTGAGTGAGTGAGTGAGTGAGTGTGTGTGTGTGTGTGTGTGTGTGTGTGTGTGTGTGTGTGTGTGTGTGAAATCAAGGGTGTGTGTGTGCAGCCCTGATTTAGCTGCTGAGGGATGGCTGTTATAAGGAGCTAGTGGCTATAGCACCACCAGAACTATAAATACACTCACACATATTAACAACCTGAGCTGATGTTCCAGCTTCTGTTCTCTCTGTCTGTCTGTGTGTCCGTGTGTCTGTCCGTGTGTGTGTGTGTGTGTGTGTGTGTGTCTGTGTGTACGTCTCTGCACATGTATAATGTATGCTGTGTGTCTGTGTGCACTTGTATTTCTATTAGTAGGTAAGTATCTGCATGAATATCAGTGAGTAAATGTTTGTGTGTTTTGTGTTCACTTCTAACCCCTGACCCTGCCCCCTCCTGTCTGTCCCCACCCACTCTCTGATGATAGAGAGCTTTGAAGCCAAGCCACTGTGACATCACAGCGCCTGGCACACAATGGCTGCTTTTTGCACCCACCGTGTCACAGATGCCTGCAAAACTGAGTGTATGCCAGGCAACTGGAGGGCCATGTGGGAGAACCAACTGCCGGGTAGCAGTTTGTCAGTAAGTGAGATGTGGAAGGAAATGAAACCATGTGTGTCAGCAGCAGGAGAGGGGAAGTAGAGAGGTGCCTATGTACAGTATATTAATCTATGTATTACATATCAGTGCCACCATGCAAAGTTACAGGTACAGTGCATTTGGAATGTATTCAGACCCCTTGACTTTGTCCACATTTTGTTATGTTACAGCATTACTCAAATGTATATAAAAAAAAAAATCTCCCTCATCAATCTACACGCAATACTCCATAATGACAAATTAATATAAAATGTAAAACCATGAGAATCTTGTTTCTCATGGTCTGAGAGTCTTTAGGTGCCCTTTGGCAAACTCCAAGCGGGCTGTCATGTGCCTTTTACTGAGGAGTGTCTTCCGTCTGGCCACTCTTCCATCGAGGCCTGATTGGTGGAGTGCTGCAGAGATGGTTGTCCTTCTGGAAGGTTCTCCCATCTCCACAAAGGAGCTCTAGAGCTCTGTCAGAGTGACCATCGGGTTCTTGGTCACCTCCCTGACCAAGGCCCTTCTCCCCCGATTGCTCAGTTTTGCCGGACAGCCAGCTCTAGCAAGTCTTGGAGGTTCCAAACTTCTTCCATTTTAGGAATGATGAAGCCCACTGTGTTCTTGGGGACCTTCAATGCTGCAGAATTGTTTTGGTACCGTTCTCCAGATCTGTGTCTCTACACAATCCTGTCTTGGAGCTCTACAGACAATTCCTTTGACCTCATGCCATGGTTTTTGCTCTGACATGCACTGTTAACTGTGGGGCCTTATATAGACAGGTGTGTGCCTTTCCAAATGATATCCAATCAATTGAATTTACCACAGGTGGACCCCAATCAAGTTGTAGAAACATCTCAAGGATGATCAATGGAAACAGGATGCACCTGAGCTCAATTCCGAGTCTCATAGCAAAGGGTCTGAATACTTACGTAAATAAGTTATTTCTGTTTTTATTTTTTTATAAATTTTCAAAATGTATAAAAAAACTACTGTTTTCCGTTAGTCATTATGGGGTATTTTGTGTAGATTTCTGAGATTTTATATATTTAATCAATTTTAGAATAAGACTGTAACGTAACAAAATGTGGAAAAAGTCAAGGGGTCTGAATACTTTCCGAATGCACTGTAAACTGCCAAAATAACTGGTCATTATTATACATCACCCTTAGCATGATGAGATGTTAATTGCTTAATTAACTCAGGGACCACATCTGTGTGGAAGCACCTGCTTCCAATATACTTTGTATCCCTCATTAACTATGTCATCACGGTGGGCGTGAACAGAGTGTGTATGAGGGAGAGAGAATGCACTGGCAGCACTGAGCATTGACTGAGACCGTGTCCATGTGTCCCGTGGGGTAGCTCAACCAGACAGAAGTTTGCCATTTTTGTATAATATTTCCAATCGTTTACCTTGGGGTAGGAGTAAAAAGTCTTCTTTTTAACTGAACATGATAAACTATGTTGAGAGTGTTAGCATGCATTAGCATTAAACGTGCTTCTACACCTGCATTGCTTGCTGTTTGGGGCGTTTAGGCTGGGTTTCTGTACAGCACTTTGTGACATCAGTTGATGTAAGAAGAGCTTTATAAATACATTTGATTGATTGATTGACTAAGCTAAACCAGCTAGAGCACATTGAGACATGCTGGGAGACTAGCATGGTGAACTAAACCAGCTAGAGCACATTGAGACATGCTGGGAGACTAGCATGGTGAACTAAACCAGCTAGAGCACATTGAGACATGCTGGGAGACTAGCATGGTGAACTAAACCAGCTAGAGCACATTGAGACATGCTGGGAGACTAGCATGGTGAACTAAACCAGCTAGAGCACATTGAGACATGCTGGGAGACTAGCATGGTGAACTAAACCAGCTAGAGCACATTGAGACATGCTGGGAGACTAGCATGGTGAACTAAACCAGCTAGAGCACATTGAGACATGCTGGGAGACTAGCATGGTGAACTAAACCAGCTAGATTACAATAAGATGTGCTGAAATCATTGGCATGCTAACATGAAGGGCCAATTCGTCAGGGCATTTTTTCTATTGTTTTATTGACTGTACGTTTGTTTGTAACTCTGTTGTTGTTTGTGTCGCACTGCTTTGCTTTATCTTGGCCAGGTCGCAGTTGTAAATGAGAACTTGTTCTCAACTGGCCTACCTGGTTAAATAAAGGACTAGCCTACCTGGTTAAATAAAGGACTAGCCTACCTGGTTAAATAAAGGACTAGCCTACCTGGTTAAATAAAGGACTAGCCTACCTGGTTAAATAAAGGACTAGCCTACCTGGTTAAATAAAGGACTAGCCTACCTGGTTAAATAAAGGACAAGCCTACCTGGTTAAATAAAGGACTAGCCTACCTGGTTAAATAAAGGACTAGCCTACCTGGTTAAATAAAGGACAAGCCTACCTGGTTAAATAAAGGACAAGCCTACCTGGTTAAATAAAGGACTAGCCTACCTGGTTAAATAAAGGACTGGCCTACCTGGTTAAATAAAGGACAAGCCTACCTGGTTAAATAAAGGACAAGCCTACCTGGTTAAATAAAGGACTAGCCTACCTGGTTAAATAAAGGACTAGCCTACCTGGTTAAATAAAGGACAAGCCTACCTGGTTAAATAAAGGACTAGCCTACCTGGTTAAATAAAGGACTAGCCTACCTGGTTAAATAAAGGGGAAATAAAAAAATAACAATGAAGCTCAACTAGATCACCAAGATGTGCAGGAAATATCATCACGCTAAGCTAAACTTTGGAGTGGACACTTGTCCCTCTGGCTGGCATTCCTAGGCGAGCCGATTGAGTTTGAAAATGTAATCACCCAATTCGTCGGGGCCTATAATTACATCCTGAGGCATTGTGTCTGTCAGTGTGTAGGTAGTGGTAGTAGTAATGGAGTTTTTCTTGGTCATGTTTCTGATGTACTGTATTTGAGGAAGTAAAAGGGATTAGAATTAGAAGTACAAGTAATGGTATAATAGTGTTAATAGTAGTAGTATAATAGTGTTAATAGTAGTAGTAGTATAGTGTTAATAGTAGTAGTAGTAGTTTAATAGTGTTAATAGTAGTAGTGGTATAATAGTGTTAATAGTAGTAGTGGTATAATAGTGTTAATAGTAGTAGTGGTATAATAGTGGTAATAGTAGTAGTAGTATAATAGTGTTAATAGTAGTAGTGGTATAATAGTGTTAATAGTAGTAGTGGTATAATAGTGTTAATAGTAGTAGTAGTATAATAGTGTTAATAGTAGTAGTGGTATAATAGTGTTAATAGTAGTAGTAGTATAATAGTGTTAATAGTAGTAGTAGTATAGTGTTAATAGTAGTAGTGGTATAATAGTGTTAATAGTAGTAGTAGTAGTAGTGGTATAATAGTGTTAATAGTAGTAGTAGTTTAATAGTGTTAATAGTAGTAGTGGTATAATAGTGTTAATAGTAGTAGTGGTATAATAGTGTTAATAGTAGTAGTGGTATAATAGTGTTAATAGTAGTAGTAGTATAATAGTGTTAATAGTAGTAGTAGTATAATAGTGTTAATAGTAGTAGTAGTGGTATAATAGTGTTAATAGTAGTAGTGGTATAATAGTGTTAATTAGTAGTAGTAGTATAATAGTGGTAATAGTAGTAGTGGTATAATAGTGTTAATAGTAGTAGTGGTATAATAGTGTTAATAGTAGTAGTAGTATAATAGTGTTAATAGTAGTAGTGGTATAATAGTGTTAATAGTAGTAGTGGTATAATAGTGTTAATAGTAGTAGTAGTATAATAGTGTTAATAGTAGTAGTAGTAGTATAATAGTGTTAATAGTAGTAGTAGTATAATAGTGTTAATAGTAGTAGTAGTATAATAGTGTTAGTAGTAGTAGTGGTATAATATAATTGTGTTAATGGTAGTAGTAGTAGTATAATAGTGTTAATAGTAGTAGTGGTATAATGAGTGTTAATAGTAGTAGTGGTATAATAGTGTTAATAGTAGTAGTAGTGGTATAATAGTGTTAATAGTAGTAGTGGTATAATAGTGTTAATAATAGTAGTAGTATAATAGTGTTAATAGTAGTAGTGGTATAATAGTGTTAATAGTAGTAGTAGTAGTAGTAGTATAATAGTGTTAATAGTAGTAGTGGTATAATAGTGTTAATAGTAGTAGTAGGTATAATAGTGTTAATAGTAGTAGTAGTATAATAGTGTTAATAGTAGTAGTATTAGTGGTATAATAGTGTTAATAGTAGTAGTGGTATAATAGTGTTAATAGTAGTAGTAGTGGTATAATAGTGTTAATAGTAGTAGTGGTATAATAGTGTTAATAGTAGTAGTGGTATAATAGTGTTAATAGTAGTAGTGGTATAATAGTGTTAATAGTAGTAGTAGTATAATAGTGTTAATAGTAGTAGTGGTATAATAGTGTTAATAGTAGTAGTGGTATAATAGTGTTAATAGTAGTAGTGGTATAATAGTGTTAATAGTAGTAGTAGTAGTGGTATAATAGTGTTAATAGTAGTAGTAGTAGTAGTAGTATAATAGTGTTAATAGTAGTAGTAGTGGTATAATAGTGTTAATAGTAGTAGTAGTGGTATAATAGTGTTAATAGTAGTAGTAGTATAATAGTGTTAGTAGTAGTAGTGGTATAATAGTGTTAATAGTAGTAGTGGTATAATAGTGTTAGTAGTAGTAGTAGTAGTATAATAGTGTTAATAGTAGTAGTAGTGGTATAATAGTGTTAATAGTAGTAGTAGTGGTATAATAGTGTTAATAGTAGTAGTAGTATAGTGTTAATAGTAGTAGTAGTAGTTTAATAGTGTTAATAGTAGTAGTAGTAGTAGTATAATGGTGTTAATAGTAGTAGTAATAGTAGTAGTGGTATAATAGTGTTAGTAGTAGTGGTATAATAGTGTTAATAGTAGTAGTATAATAGTGTTAATAGTAGTAGTAGTATAGTGTTAATAGTAGTAGTAGTAGTTTAATAGTGTTAATAGTAGTAGTGGTATAATAGTGTTAATAGTAGTAGTGGTATAGTGTTAATAGTAGTAGTGGTATAATAGTGTTAATAGTAGTAGTAGTATAATAGTGTTAATAGTAGTAGTGGTATAATAGTGTTAATAGTAGTAGTAGTATAATAGTGTTAATAGTAGTAGTGGTATAATAGTGTTAATAGTAGTAGTAGTATAATAGTGTTAATAGTAGTAGTAGTAGTATAATAGTGTTAATAGTAGTAGTGGTAGTATAATAGTGTTAGTAGTAGTAGTATAATAGTGGTAATAGTAGTAGTGGTAGTATAATAGTGTTAATAGTAGTAGTGGTATAATAGTGTTAATAGTAGTAGTGGTATAATAGTGTTAATAGTAGTAGTGGTATAATAGTGTTAATAGTAGTAGTGGTATAATAGTGTTAATAATAGTAGTAGTATAATAATGTGTTAATAGTAGTAGTGTAGTGGTATAATAGTGTTAATAGTAGTAGTAGTGGTATAATGGTGTTAATAGTAGTAGTGGTATAATAGTGTTAATAGTAGTAGTAGTAGTATAATAGTGTTAATAGTAGTAGTGGTATAATAGTGTTAATAGTAGTAGTAGTAGTAGTAGTATAATAGTGTTAATAGTAGTAGTGGTATAATAGTGTTAATAGTAGTGGTATAATAGTGTTAATAGTAGTAGTAGTATAATAGTGTTAATAGTAGTAGTATTAGTGGTATAATAGTGTTAATAGTAGTAGTGGTATAATAGTGTTAATAGTAGTAGTAGTGGTATAATAGTGTTAATAGTAGTAGTGGTATAATAGTGTTAGTAGTAGTAGTAGTAGTATAATAGTGTTAATAGTAGTAGTAGTGGTATAATAGTGTTAATAGTAGTAGTAGTGGTATAATAGTGTTAATAGTAGTAGTGGTATAATAGTGTTAATAGTAGTAGTGGTATAATAGTGTTAGTAGTAGTAGTAGTAGTATAATAGTGTTAATAGTAGTAGTAGTGGTATAATAGTGTTAATAGTAGTAGTAGTGGTATAATAGTGTTAATAGTAGTAGTAGTATAATAGTGTTAGTAGTAGTAGTATAATAGTGTTAATAGTAGTAGTAGTAGTATAATAGTGTTAATAGTAGTAGTGGTATAATAGTGTTAATAGTAGTAGTGGTATAATAGTGTTAATAGTAGTAGTGGTATAATAGTGTTAATAGTAGTAGTTGTATAATAGTGGTAATAGTAGTAGTGGTATAATAGTGTTAATAGTAGTAGTAGTAGTATAATAGTGGTAATAGTAGTAGTGGTATAATAGTGTTAATAGTAGTAGTAGTGGTATAATAGTGTTAATAGTAGTAGTAGTATAATGAGTGTTAATAGTAGTAGTAGTATAATGGTGTTAATAGTAGTAGTAGTAGTATAATAGTGTTAATAGTAGTAGTGGTATAATAGTGTTAATAGTAGTAGTGGTATAATAGTGTTAATAGTAGTAGTGGTATAATAGTGTTAATAGTAGTAGTGGTATAATAGTGTTAATAGTAGTAGTGGTATAATAGTGTTAATAGTAGTGGTATAATAGTGTTAATAGTAGTAGTAGTATAATAGTGTTAATAGTAGTAGTATTAGTGGTATAATAGTGTTAATAGTAGTAGTAGTATAGTGTTAATAGTAGTAGTGGTATAATAGTGTTAGTAGTAGTAGTGGTATAATAGTGTTAATAGTAGTAGTGGTATAATAGTGTTAATAGTAGTAGTAGTGGTATAATAGTGTTAATAGTAGTAGTAGTGGTATAATAGTGTTAATAGTAGTGGTATAATAGTGTTAATAGTAGTAGTGGTATAATAGTGTTAGTAGTAGTAGTAGTAGTAGTATAATAGTGTTAATAGTAGTAGTAGTGGTATAATAGTGTTAATAGTAGTAGTGGTATAATAGTGTTAATAGTAGTAGTAGTGGTATAATAGTGTTAATAGTAGTAGTGGTATAATAGTGTTAATAGTAGTAGTGGTATAATAGTTTTAATAGTAGTAGTGGTATAATAGTTTTAATAGTAGTAGTGGTATAATAGTGTTAATAGTAGTAGTGGTATAATAGTGTTAATAGTAGTAGTGGTATAATAGTGTTAATAGTAGTAGTGGTATAATAGTGTTAATAGTAGTAGTAGTATAATAGTGTGTTAATAGTAGTAGTAGTAGTATAATAGTGTTAATAGTAGTAGTGGTAGGTATAATAGTGTTAATAGTAGTAGTGGTATAATAGTGTTAATAGTAGTAGTGGTATAATAGTGTTAATAGTAGTAGTAGTATAATGAGTGTTAATAGTAGTAGTGGTATAATAGTGTTAATAGTAGTGGTATAATAGTGTTAATAGTAGTAGTAGTATAATAGTGTTAATAGTAGTAGTAGTAGTATAATAGTGTTAATAGTAGTATTAGTGGTATAATAGTGTTAATAGTAGTAGTGGTATAATAGTGTTAATAGTAGTAGTGGTATAATAGTGGTAATAGTAGTAGTAGTGGTATAATAGTGTTAATAGTAGTGGTATAATAGTGTTAATAGTAGTAGTGGTATAATAGTGTTAATAGTAGTAGTGGTATAATAGTGTTAATAGTAGTAGTGGTATAATAGTGTTAATAGTAGTAGTGGTATAATAGTGTTAGTAGTAGTAGTGGTATAATAGTGTTAATAGTAGTAGTAGTAGTATAATAGTGTTAATAGTAGTAGTGGTATAATAGTGTTAATTAGTAGTAGTGGTATAATAGTGTTAATAGTAGTAGTAGTATAATAGTGTTAATAGTAGTAGTAGTATAATAGTGTTAATAGTAGTAGTGGTATAATAGTGTTAATAGTAGTAGTAGTATAATAGTGTTAATAGTAGTAGTGGTATAATAGTGTTAATAGTAGTAGTGGTATAATAGTGTTAATAGTAGTAGTGGTATAATAGTGTTAATAGTAGTAGTAGTATAATAGTGTTAATAGTAGTAGTGGTAGTGGTATAATAGTGTTAGTAGTAGTAGTAGTGGTATAATAGTGTTAATAGTAGTAGTGGTATAATAGTGTTAATAGTAGTAGTAGTATAATAGTGTTAATAGTAGTAGTAGTGGTATAATAGTGTTAATAGTAGTAGTAGTAGTAGTATAATAGTGTTAATAGTAGTAGTAGTAGTAGTATAATAGTGTTAATAGTAGTAGTGGTATAATAGTGTTAATAGTAGTAGTGGTAGTAGTAGTAGTATAATAGTGTTAATAGTAGTAGTGGTATAATAGTGTTAATAGTAGTAGTAGTATAATAGTGTTAATAGTAGTAGTGGTATAATAGTGTTAATAGTAGTAGTAGTATAATATAATAGTGTTAATAGTAGTAGTGGTATAATAGTGTTAATAGTAGTAGTGGTATAATAGTGTTAATAGTAGTAGTAGTATAATAGTGTTAATAGTAGTAGTGGTATAATAGTGTTAATAGTAGTAGTGGTATAATAGTGTTAATAGTAGTAGTAGTATAATAGTGTTAATAGTAGTAGTGGTATAATAGTGTTAGTAGTAGTAGTAGTGGTATAATAGTGTTAATAGTAGTAGTAGTAGTATAATAGTGTTAATAGTAGTAGTGGTATAATAGTGTTAATAGTAGTGGTATAATAGTGTTAATAGTAGTAGTGGTATAATAGTGTTAATAGTAGTAGTAGTATAATAGTGTTAATAGTAGTAGTGGTATAATAGTGTTAATAGTAGTAGTGGTATAATAGTGTTAATAGTAGTAGTGGTATAATAGTGTTAATAGTAGTAGTAGTGGTATAATTAGTGTTAATAGTAGTAGTGGTATAATAGTGTTAATAGTAGTAGTGGTATAATAGTGTTAATAGTAGTAGTGGTATAATAGTGTTAATAGTAGTAGTAGTGGTATAATAGTGTTAGTAGTAGTAATGGTATAATAGTGTTAATAGTAGTAGTGGTATAATAGTGTTAATAGTAGTAGTAGTAGTAGTATAATAGTGGTAATAGTAGTAGTGGTATAATAGTGTTAATAGTAGTAGTAGTAGTGGTATAATAGTGTTAATAGTAGTAGTAGTATAATAGTGTTAATAGTAGTAGTGTTATAATAGTGTTAATAGTAGTAGTGGTATAATAGTGTTAATAGTAGTAGTAGTAGTATAATAGTGTTAATAGTAGTAGTAGTATAATAGTGGTAATAGTAGTAGTGGTATAATAGTGTTAATAGTAGTAGTAGTAGTAGTGGTATAATAGTGTTAATAGTAGTAGTAGTATAATAGTGTTAATAGTAGTAGTGGTATAATAGTGTTAATAGTAGTAGTGGTATAATAGTGTTAATAGTAGTAGTGGTATAATAGTGTTAATAGTAGTAGTAGTAGTATAATAGTGTTAATAGTAGTAGTGGTATAATAGTGTTAATAGTAGTAGTGGTATAATAGTGTTAATAGTAGTAGTGGTATAATAGTGTTAATAGTAGTAGTAGTAGTATAATAGTGTTAATAGTAGTAGTAGTAGTATAATAGTGTTAATAGTAGTAGTAGTATAATAGTGTTAATAGTAGTAGTAGTGGTATAATAGTGTTAATAGTAGTAGTAGTGGTATAATAGTGTTAATAGTAGTAGTGGTATAATAGTGTTAATAGTAGTAGTGGTATAATAGTGTTAATAGTAGTAGTGGTATAATAGTGTTAATAGTAGTAGTAGTAGTATAATAGTGTTAATAGTAGTAGTAGTAGTATAATAGTGTTAATAGTAGTAGTAGTATAATAGTGTTAATAGTAGTAGTAGTGGTATAATAGTGTTAATAGTAGTAGTAGTGGTATAATAGTGTTAATAGTAGTAGTAGTGGTATAATAGTGTTAATAGTAGTAGTGGTATAATAGTGTTAATAGTAGTAGTGGTATAATAGTTTTAATAGTAGTAGTGGTATAATAGTTTTAATAGTAGTAGTAGTATAATAGTGTTAGTAGTAGTAGTGGTATAATAGTGTTAATAGTAGTAGTGGTATAATAGTGTTAATAGTAGTAGTGGTATAATAGTTTTAATAGTAGTAGTAGTAGTATAATAGTGGTAATAGTAGTAGTGGTATAATAGTGGTAATAGTAGTAGTAGTATAATAGTGTTAATAGTAGTAGTGGTATAATAGTGTTAATAGTAGTAGTAGTATAATAGTGTTAATAGTAGTAGTGGTATAATAGTGTTAATAGTAGTAGTGGTATAATAGTGTTAATAGTAGTAGTAGTGGTATAATAGTGTTAATAGTAGTAGTGGTATAATAGTGTTAATAGTAGTAGTAGTGGTATAATAGTGTTAATAGTAGTAGTAGTGGTATAATAGTGTTAATAGTGTTAATAGTAGTAGTGGTATAATAGTGTTAATAGTAGTAGTGGTATAATAGTGTTAATAGTAGTAGTGGTATAATAGTGTTAATAGTAGTAGTGGTATAATAGTGTTAATAGTAGTGGTATAATAGTGTTAATAGTAGTAGTGGTATAATAGTGTTAATAGTAGTAGTGGTATAATAGTGTTAATAGTAGTAGTAGTATAATAGTGTTAATAGTAGTAGTAGTATAATAGTGTTAATAGTAGTAGTGGTATAATAGTGTTAATAGTAGTAGTAGTAGTATAATAGTGTTAATAGTAGTAGGTGTATAATAGTGTTAATAGTAGTAGTGGTATAATAGTGTTAATAGTAGTAGTGGTATAATAGTTTTAATAGTAGTAGTAGTATAATAGTGTTAATAGTAGTAGTGGTATAATAGTGTTAATAGTAGTAGTGGTATAATAGTGTTAATAGTAGTAGTAGTGGTATAATAGTGTTAATAGTAGTAGTAGTATAATAGTGTTAATAGTGGTAGTGGTATAATAGTGTTAATAGTAGTAGTAGTAGTATAATAGTGTTAGTAGTAGTAGTGGTATAATAGTGTTAATAGTAGTAGTGGTATAATAGTGTTAATAGTAGTAGTGGTATAATAGTGTTAATAGTAGTAGTAGTGGTATAATAGTGTTAATAGTAGTAGTAGTGGTATAATAGTGTTAATAGTAGTAGTGGTATAATAGTGTTAATAGTAGTAGTGGTATAATAGTGTTAATAGTAGTAGTAGTATAATAGTGGTAATAGTAGTAGTGGTATAATGGTGTTAGTGTTAATAGTAGTAGTGGTATAATAGTGTTAATAGTAGTAGTAGTATAATAGTGTTAATAGTAGTAGTGGTATAATAGTGTTAATAGTAGTAGTGGTATAATAGTGTTAATAGTAGTGGTATAATAGTGTTAATAGTAGTAGTGGTATAATAGTGTTAATAGTAGTAGTGGTATAATAGTGTTAATAGTAGTAGTAGTATAATAGTGTTAATAGTAGTAGTGGTATAATAGTGTTAATAGTAGTAGTAGTAGTATAATAGTGTTAATAGTAGTAGGTGTATAATAGTGTTAATAGTAGTAGTGGTATAATAGTGTTAATAGTAGTAGTGGTATAATAGTTTTAATAGTAGTAGTAGTATAATAGTGTTAATAGTAGTAGTGGTATAATAGTGTTAATAGTAGTAGTGGTATAATAGTGTTAATAGTAGTAGTATAATAGTGTTAATAGTAGTAGTAGTGGTATAATAGTGTTAATAGTAGTAGTAGTATAATAGTGTTAATAGTGGTAGTGGTATAATAGTGTTAATAGTAGTAGTAGTAGTATAATAGTGTTAGTAGTAGTAGTGGTATAATAGTGTTAATAGTAGTAGTGGTATAATAGTGTTAATAGTAGTAGTGGTATAATAGTGTTAATAGTAGTAGTAGTGGTATAATAGTGTTAATAGTAGTAGTAGTGGTATAATAGTGTTAATAGTAGTAGTAGTGGTATAATAGTGTTAATAGTAGTAGTAGTAGTATAATAGTGTTAATAGTAGTAGGTGTATAATAGTGTTAATAGTAGTAGTGGTATAATAGTGTTAATAGTAGTAGTTGGTATAATGTAGTGTTAATAGTAGTAGTAGTAGTGGTATAATAGTGTTAATAGTAGTAGTAGTGGTATAATAGTGTTAATAGTAGTAGTAGTGGTATAATAGTGTTAGTAGTAGTAGTAGTGGTATAATAGTGTTAATAGTAGTGGTATAATAGTGGTAATAGTAGTAGTGGTATAATAGTGTTAATAGTAGTAGTGGTATAATAGTGTTAATAGTAGTAGTGGTATAATAGTGTTAATAGTAGTAGTAGTATAATAGTGTTAATAGTAGTAGTAGTGGTATAATAGTGTTAATAGTAGTAGTGGTATAATAGTGTTAATAGTAGTAGTGGTATAATAGTGTTAATAGTAATTGGTATAATAGTGTTAATAGTAGTAGTGGTATAATAGTGTTAATAGTAGTAGTGGTAGTATAATAGTGTTAATAGTAGTAGTAGTATAATAGTGTTAATAGTAGTAGTGGTATAATAGTGTTAATAGTAGTAGTAGTTTAATAGTGTTAATAGTAGTAGTGGTATAATAGTGTTAATAGTAGTAGTGGTATAATAGTGTTAATAGTAGTAGTGGTATAATAGTGTTAATAGTAGTAGTGGTATAATAGTGTTAATAGTAGTAGTAGTATAATAGTGTTAATAGTAGTAGTGGTATAATAGTGTTAATAGTAGTAGTAGTATAATAGTGTTAATAGTAGTAGTAGTGGTATAATAGTGTTAATAGTAGTAGTGGTATAATAGTGTTAATAGTAGTAGTGGTATAATAGTGTTAATAGTAGTAGTGGTATAATAGTGTTAATAGTAGTAGTGGTATAATAGTGTTAATAGTAGTAGTGGTATAATAGTGTTAATAGTAGTAGTAGTATAATAGTGTTAATAGTAGTAGTGGTATAATAGTGTTAGTGTTAATAGTAGTAGTAGTTTAATAGTGTTATTAGTAGCAGCAGTAGTGGTAGTTGATGTAGTAGTAGTCTGTTTTTGGCTGGTCCTGGTTAGGTGTTGATTCTCTGTGTGCTGCCATGCTAGAGATGGCTCTTGTAGTCCAAATGTTGTGCGTGCCTTTGGACCAGCCAGTGGGCACAAATTGGGCACTGAAGTGTACACAGCGGACAACAGGCGGCCTCAGTCCTTCTCAATAGGAGCTGCCCTTCTTATTGTACCTCACACACAGTGAGCTTCTCTCTCTCTCTTTCCCTTCTGTCTCTCCATGCCCATGTATGGCCTGTGTATCTGATGAAGGTTGAGAAGTCTGCTCTGATTGGTTGATGTCTCTCTGGCATGGCTTCTTATTCTGCATCTGGATGAAACGGTAGAAACATACACTCAGGCCACGACTGCACTTTTATTCACATTGACCTACATTTCATTTGTCTGAAAGGAACAGTCCCAGAGAGTAGAATAGCACCAGATCAGATGTAGTTTTAACACTGCTGTAAGGGGAACTCTGGGGCCCTCCTAAGTGAGAGAAGGGTGAGTTGGAGGTGGAGGAGGAAGGGTGTGGAGGTGGGCGATGTTGAGGGTGTTCCCCCTCAACAAGGCTGCTCACATGACCTCCACACAACAACCGGACCACATGACTCCCACATGACTTCCACAATGGTAACCATGGGAATGCTCCTAGGCCCTGGCTTGGGCCTGGAGGGGGTTGGTCTGATGTGCCCACACCACCATCCTACCCCTCCCTTCTCCCCAAACCTCCTCCACCCAGCCTCCACTGCCTCCTAATGCACAGTGTTATTCAATCTAAACCACAGCAAGGAAAAGGCATTAAAAGTAGCATGCACTTGAGATTCCTTTTAGTTTCAAACTGTAAATATTCTGATGTTTTTTGTCTTATCCTGGAAACCAGGTTTCTATGATTGAATACGGCCCTTACGCTACTCTTAAGATGCCTAAAGACTTACTGTATTATCATGCTGAAAGACTGGCTACTGTGCTTGTCATACACTGAAGGGACAAGGTCATTCATCATAGTGACATTTGTTTCATTAGTCACTTGATTATGTTTTCACACACTTTAACGTTACATGATGTGACCACATAGACAGTACTGATAGTGCATGACCTGGGATCCAGTTGTCCTCCCGTCCCCCCTGTTCCAAAGCCATAGGGTAGTTGCTAGTTAACAGACAGTGAATATATGGCATTGTCTGTGTCTGATATGGAAACATTTAGTGATGTTATTCATTATGTACTGGCCAGACATCATATGACCTGCTAATACAGCCTAAACAGACTGATGTTTTGTGGTCTACTGTATTGTACATTTACTTTATGTTCCACGTGTCCTGACAGGGGTACAGACAGACCTGGAGGGCTGTGGTTGTGGATTATATCCTTGTTGATTACACTAACTGATTAGTTGGTAAGAAATGTAATGTCTAGTTTTCCAGGTCTGACTGAGATGATTAGAAGGTAAAAGGACATGGTTGAGTTGGTGACGTCGGGGACCACAGTGACACATGAGGCCTTACACCTGATGCACCTGTTTGACTTTCTAACATAGTGTTCTAACATCACCTTTACTCTCCCTCTTCCCTCAGCTTCCTCACTCTCTCCCTCTTCCCTCAGCTTCCTCACTCTCTCCCTCTTCCCTCAGCTTCCTCACTCTCTCCCTCTTCCCTCAGCTTCCTCACTCTCTCCCTCTTCCCTCAGCTTCCTCACTCTCTCCCTCTTCCCTCAGCTTCCTCACTCTCTCCCTCTTCCCTCAGCTTCCTCACTCTCTCCCTCTTCCCTCAGCTTCCCTCCTCTCTCCCTCTTCCCTCAGCTTCCTCCTCTCTCTCCTCTTCCCTCAGCTTCCTCCTCTCTCCCTCTTCCCTCAGCTTCCTCACTCTCTCCCTCTTCCCTCAGCTTCCTCCTCTCTCCCTCTTCCCTCAGCTTCCTCCCTCTCTCCCTCTTCCCTCAGCTTCCTCACTCTCTCCCTCTTCCCTCAGCTTCCTCACTCTCTCCCTCTTCCCTCAGCTTCCTCACTCTCTCCCTCTTCCCTCAGCTTCCTCACTCTCTCCCTCTTCCCTCAGCTTCCTCACTCTCTCCCTCTTCCCTCAGCTTCCTCCTCTCTCCCTCTTCCCTCAGCTTCCTCACTCTCTCCCTCTTCCCTCAGCTTCCTCACTCTCTCTCTCCCTCTTCCCTCAGCTTCCTCACTCTCTCCCTCTTCCCTCAGCTTCCTCACTCTCTCCCTCTTCCCTCAGCTTCCTCACTCTCTCCCTCTTCCCTCAGCTTCCTCACTCTCTCCCTCTTCTCTCAGCTTCCTCACTCTCTCCCTCTTCTCTCAGCTTCCTCCTCTCTCCCTCTTCCCTCAGCTTCCTCCTCTCTCAGGGCTGGACTGCAGTGCGTCTGGGTCGGCTCGCCCCCTCCCCTAGTCCCCAGCCAGGCCTCACGAATAGGGCTGCGGCTGCAGGTAAACACATTTTGGACTGATTGATTTATTGGTTAATTGATTGATTGGTTAACAGACAGATGTACAATATTACTGTATACAGTAGATGTATTAATTGACTGACTGACTGATGGCTTGACTGACTGACTGACTGATTGATGTATTGACTGACTGATTGAAGTATTGACTGACTGATTGATATATTTATTGACCCAGCCCAAGCTGATGTATTGACTAACTGATGTATTTGACTAACAGCTGATGTATTGCCAACTGAGATGATGCTTATAAACAGGCCCCAACTGAATCTGATGTATTGACAGCCAGCCAGCTCATTCATGTATTGACTGGCCTGATTGATGTATTTGGTGACTGACGGCGAATTGGTTAAGTACATGACCCAGCTAATTTGATGTATTGACTAGTAACTGAGTATTAACTGAACTAATTGATGTATTAACAGCTAGTGCGTAAGCTGGTGATCTGAAGTATTAAGCCCAGCTGATTGATGTATTGAACTTAACTGAGCTGATGTATTGACTAACTAATTGGTGCCAGCTTCAGCTAATTGTGTATTTGACTTCAGCTGAGTGTATTGACCAACGGCTGATTGATGGATGTATTTGACTGACCCAGCAGACTGACTAGGTGATGTATTGACTGGCTGACCCCAGCTTGTAACAACTAACTAGTGATGTATTGACTGACTGACTGAAGTGACGGCAATGTATTGACTGACTGACGGCTGACTGATTGAGATGTATTTGCCCCGGCTGATTGATGGATGTATTTGACTGACTGACTGATGTATGTATTGTCAGCTGATGCGAGACCAGCTGCAGCAGGAAAGCAGCGGGAGCGGCAACTGCAGCAGAATGCGGCGCTGCAGTACATGAAACAGCAGCGTATGTCTGCCCCAGCACCCAGCCCTGCCATCAACGCTCCACAACACTGCCAGAGCATGCAGGTGCCTGTGGAGGTCCTCAAGGTAAGACCGAGAGAGGAGGTGTGTGTGTGTGTGTCCTCAGGGATTGCACACATTCAGTCGACACCCACATTCAGTCGACACCCACATTCTGTCAACACCCACATTCAGTCAACACCCACATTCAGTCAACACTCTTTGCATGGTCTCTGTGTGCAATAATGATGTTTAAGAGGATCTCTGTACCCCACACATACAGTTATGTTTAAGGTCCCTCAGTCGAGCAGTGAATTTCAAACAGATTCAACCACAAAGACCAGGGAGGTTTTCCAATACCTCGCAAAGAAGGGCACCTATTGGTAGATGGGTAAAAAAATCAGACATTGAATATCCCTTTGAGCAAGGTAAAGTTACTAATTACACTTTGGATGGTGTATCAATACACCCAGTCACTACAAATATACAGGCATCCTTCCTAACTCAGTTTACGGAGAGAAAGGAAAGACTTAGGGATTTCACCATGAGAGCAATGGTGACTTTAAAACTGCGGATGGATCAACAACATTGTAGTTACTCCACAATACTAACCTAATTGACAGAGTGATAAGAAGCAAGCCTGTACAGAATACAAATATTCCAAACCATGCATCCTATTTGCAACAGGGAACTTAAGTAATACTGCTAGAAATGTGGCAACGCAATTAACCTTTTGTCCTGAATACAAAGAGTTATGTTTGGGGAAAATTCAATACAACACATTACTGAGTACCACTCTCCATACTTCAAGCATAGTGGTAGGTCCATCATGTTATGGGTATGCTTATAATTGTTAAGGACTGGGGAGTTTTTCAGGATAAAAAATTAACAGAATGGAGCTAAGCACTGGCAAAATCCTAGAGGAAAACCTGGTTCAGTCTGCTAACCACCAGACACTGGGAGATTAATTCCCCTTTCACCAAAACAAGAACCTAAGACAGGCCAAATCTACACTGGGGTTGCTTACCAAGAAGACAGTGAATGTTCCTGAATGTCCGAGTTCCAGTTTTGACTTAAATCTTCTTGAAAATGACAATATGTCAATTTTAACACAACAAAATGTGGAAAAAGTCAAGGGGTGTGAATCCTTATTGAAGGCACTGTAGGTGAAAAACACAATCCATACTGGAGAGGATAGTGACAGAGATTCAGGCAGAGAAAGAGAGGGGGATTTAGGAGAAGGGGTCATCACGTGTTGCTGAGGGTCAGCCAGCCTCTCTGAGCTCCTCCTGGGTGCAGTGGAGGTGGTCAGGGCTGGATCACTTCGGCTAGGTGGACTGGACTAGAAAGAGGCAGAAACAGCAAAGACAGAGAAGGAAACGGAGAGGGAAAGAAATACAGAGATAAAGAGACTGAGAATAAAATGCGGTGGAACAGCAACAAGGTAGGGTGACGGAGAATCAGTCTTCATCATGACATGGCACGCAGTGTGAGTGGAGAGATATGACTGACAGAAGTAAGATACTGTACTGACAGCAGGAGATAAAGGTTATCTGACATGATGTTTGATTCCACAGATGACAGTGAATGTTCTTATCAGTGTGTGTGAGTGGAGTGTACATTCTGTCTTTCTGTCTGTCTCTTTGTCATTGTCTCTCTGTCAGTATATCTCTGTTTCTGTCTCTCTGTGTGGTGGGTTCATACTGTGTTTGTGTGTATGTAAGTGTGTGTACATTTCAGGGGAGGCGACGGTGGGTGATTAGAATTATACAGACGTGTAGAAGTTAACTTCCTCCAAGTAGTGAGGAAGTCTGCTCTATATCTTAACCTCTGGTGGCAACTGTTGGTCGAAACCTATATTAGTCTTCCTGTCATTCCTTTCACTTAGTGCATGTGGAGATTATTTGTTCTGACAGAGACTTGAGTTATGACAAATAGATCTGACTGCTGTTACTGTTTTGTCCCTGTGGGCCCATAGCAATGTGTCACTGACAGTTTTTCAACTGTAAATAAACAGACCCACACTTACTCACGGGCAAGCACACATACAGTAAGAGTGTACCATACTCAACTCTACCATACTCTACCATACTCTACTCTACCATACTCTACTCTACCATACTCTACCATACTCTACTCTACCATACTCTCTCTACTCTACCATACTCTACCATATTCTACTCTACCATATTCTACCATACTTTACTCTTAACTTATTCTACACTACCTTACTCTACCCTATTCTACTCTACCCTATTCTACCCTATTCTACTCTACCCTGCTATACCCCCATCCTCAGCCCTATTCTTCTCTGCCTGTTCTACCTATTCTCTACTCTACCCTGTTTGCCTATTCTACTCTACCCTACTCTGCCATCTACTCTACTCTACCATATTCTACTCTACCCTATTCTACTCTACTCTACTCTACCCTATTCTACTCTGCCTGTTCTCTCTACTCTCTCTACTCTACTCTCTACTCTACTCTACTCTACTCTACCCTACCCTGTTCTACTCTATCCTGCTCTACACTCTGTTCTACTGTACAGTATTCTACTCTACTCTGCCATCAGCTGTTCTCTCTACCTATTTCTGCCTACCTACTTTGTTCTCTCTACCCTACCCTATTCCTGCTCAGCCCCCTATTCTCTCTGCCTATTTCTCTACCCCTCTCTGCTCTAACCTGTTCCTCTACTACCTTACTCTACTCTACCATACTCTACTCTACCAAACATTATTCTAACCTATTCTTCTCTACCTTACTCTACTCTACCCTACCCTATTCTACTCTACCCTATTCTACTCTACCATACGCTATTCTACTCTACCCTATTCTACTCTACCTTATTCTACTCTACCATACTTTATTCTACTCTACCCTACCCTATTATACTCTACCCTATTCTACTCTACCTTGTATTTCTCTACCAGTAGCTTTATTCTACTCTACCCTACCCCTGCCTATACTCTACCTATCTCTACTCTACCATCGCTGTTCTCTACCTATTCTACTCTACCTTATTCTACTCTACCATACTTTATTCTACTCTACCCTACCCTATTCTACTCCAGCCTACCCTATTCTACTCTACCCTATTCTATTCTACCCTACTCTACCCTACGCTACTCTAACCTATTCCACTCTACCTTACTCTACTCTACCATACTCTATTCTACCATACTCTCTCTACCAAGACATTTGTTCTAGCCTGTTCCTCTCTGCCCTACTATACCATGCTCTGTTCTGCTCTACCATATGTACTGTTCTGCTCACTCTCTCTACTCTGTATATTCTCTGCCCTGTTCTGTCTCTCTCTGTCTACTATGTTCTGCTCTGCCTCTACCCTACCCTCTCTGCCCCTCTCTCTCTCCTCTGCCCTCTCTGCCCTATTATACTCTACCTATTCTCTGCCATGCTATGTTCTCTGCCTGCACATTCTGCCTGCCCTGCCTGTTCTCTCCAGCCTGCCCTGTTCTCTCTACCTGTTCTGTTCTGCCCTACTCTGCCCTACTCAACTCGGCCTATTCCTCTACCCTCTCTCTCTACCATACTCTATTCTAACCTATTCCACTCTACCTTACTCTACTCTACCCTACTATACCATACTCTATTCTACTCTACCATACTGTACACTATTCTACTCTACCATACTCTACCCTATTCTACTCTACGCTACTCTACTCTACCCTATTCTACCCTATCCTACTCTACCATACTCTTCTACTCTACCATATTCTACTCTACCCTATTCTACTCTACCCTACTCTACCATACTCTATTCTACTCTACCCTATTCTACTCTACCATACTCTATTCTACTCTACCAAACCCTACCCTACTCTATTCTACTCTACTCTACCTATTGTACTCTACCATACTCTACCATACTCTATTCTACCTACTCTACCCTATTCTACTCTAACCTATTCTACTCTACCTTACTCTACTCTGTACTCATGTCCTATTCTGATCTCTCTCTACAGCATTATTCTAACTATGTTCCTCTCACCTGTTCTACTCAGCCCTCTCTGCTGTTCTGCTCTGCCTCTCTGTACTCATGTCTGCTCTGCCTGTTCTCTCTGCCATGCTCTGTTCTGCTCTGCCATGCTCTACCCTGCCTATTCTGCCCTACCCTGTTCTACTCCAGCCTGCCTGTTCTCACTCTGTTCTCCTGTTCTGCTCTGCCATACTCTATTCTGCCTCTCTACCCTCTCTCTCTGGCCTGTTCTACTCTACCCTGTTCTACTGCTCTCTACTCTACTCTGCTGTTCTCTCTGCCATGCTCTGCCCTACCCTACTCTGCCTCTCTGCTCTCACTCTACCCTACTCTACCCTATTATACTCTACCCTATTCTACTCTACCATACTCCATTCTACTCTACCCTACTTTATTCTACTCTACCCTACCCTATTCTACTCCAGCCTACCCTATTCTACTCTACCCTATTCTATTCTACCCTACTCTACCCTACTCAACTCTAACCTATTCCACTCTACCCTACTCTACTCTACCATACTCTATTCTAACCTATTCCACTCTACCTTACTCTACTCTACCCTACTATACCATACTCTATTCTACTCTACCATACTGTACACTATTCTACTCTACCATACTCTGCCTATTCTGCTCATCTCTACTCTACTGTTCTACCTATCCTACTCTACCATACTCTTCTACTCTACCATATTCTACTCTACCCTATTCTACTCTACCCTACTCTACCATACTCTATTCTACTCTACCCTATTCTACTCTACCATACTCTATTCTACTCTACCAAACCCTACCCTACTCTATTCTCTCTCACTATTGCTCTGTGTACTCTGCCACTCTATTCTCTACCTGCTCTACCTGTTCTACTCCTAACCTGTTCTGCTCTGCCTCTCTCTGCCTCTGTTCTGCCATACTCTGCTCTGCAGGCATTATTCTAGCCTGTTCCTCTCTGTATTCTGCTCAGCCCCTCTCTACATATGTTCTCTCTACCCTCTCTGCCATACTCTGTTCTCTACCTGTTCTCTACCATGCTCTATTCTACTCTGCCATATCTACCCTACCTATTCTACCCTACCCTATTCTACTCCAGCCTACCCTATTCTACTCTACCTATTCTACTCTACCATACTCTATTCTACCTCTACTCTACCCTACTCTACTCTAACCTATTCTACTCTACCTTACTCTACTCTACCATACTCTACCCTACTCTACCATACTTTACTCTAACCTATTCCACTCTTCCTTACTCTACTCTACCATACTCTATTCTACCATACTCTACTCTACCATACTTTATTCTAACCTATTCTACTCTACCCTATTCTACTCAAACCTACTCTACACTATTCTACTCTACCTTACTCTACTCTACCCTACTCTAACATACTTGACTCTACGCTACTCTACCCTACTATACCATATTCTACTCTACCCTACCCTACTCTACTCTACCATACTCTACTCTACCCTACTCTACCCTACTCTACTCTACCCTATTCTACTCTACCATACGCTTTTCTACTCTACCCTACTTTATTCTACTCTACCCTACCCTATTCTACTCCAGCCTACCTGATTCTACTCTACCCTGTTCTGTTCTGCCCTCCTCTGCCCTCTCTCTAGCCTATTCACTCTACCTTACTCTCACACTATTCTACTCTACCTATTCTACTCTACACTGTTCTCTCTACCTATTCTACTCTACACTGTTCTGCTCTACCTATTCTCTACTGTTCTGCTCTGCCATACTCTGCCCCCTATTCTACTCTCATTCTCTGCCTATTCTGCTCTCGCCTTCTCTCCACCTGTTCTGCTCTGCCCTGCACCATGCTCTGTGTTCTCTCTACCATATTCTACTCTACTGCCATATTGTACCCTATTCTACTCTACCCCATTCTACCTATTCTACTCCCTACCCTACCCTATTCTACTCTACCCCATTCTCTCTTCCCTACTCTACCCATACTCTATTCTACTCTACCATATTCTACCCTACCTATTCTACTCTACCTATTCTACTCTACCATATTCTACTCAGCCCTACTCTACTATTCTACCCCACCCTACTCTACCTATTCTACTCCTACCCTACTCTACCATACTCTACCTATTCTACTCTATGCTCTCTACTCTGCCCTATTCTACTCTACCTAGTCTACCATACTCTATTCTACTCTACTCTGCCCTATTCTACTCTACCCCTACTCCACCCTACCCTATTCTATAAGCTCTGATAGTATGCTACACTCTACCCTATTCTATTCTACTCTACCCATATTCTACCCTACCCTATTCTACTCTACCCCATTCTACTCTTCCCTACTCTACCATATTCTATTCTACTCTACCATATTCTCCCTCTACCTATTCTCTACCCTATTCTACTCTGCCATATTCTCTCCAGCCCTACTCTGCCCTATTCTCCACCCACCTACTCTACCCTATTCTACTCTACCCTACTCTACCATGTCTACCCTGTTCTACCATCTCTACTCTACCATACTCTATTCTAACCTGTTCCACTCTGCCTTACTCTGTCTGCCCTACTCCCTGTGCTCTGTTCTACTCTGCCATGCTGTGCACTGTTTCTCTCTGCCTCTGCCCTATTCTGCTCTCAGCTGCTCTACTCTGCCCTATTCTACCTATCCTGCTCTACCATCTCCTCTCTCTGTATTCTCTACCCTATTCTCTGCCCTCTGCACCATATCTCTATTCTCTGCCATGCTCTGCTCTGCCATTCTCTCTCTACCTCAGAGCCCTACCCTACTCTGTTTCTGCTCTACTCTGCCTGTTGTGCTCTGTACTCTATTCTGCCTACTCTGCCCTATTCTACTCTAGCCTGTTCTACTCTGCCCTCTCTCTACTCATCTCTGTTCTACCATCTCTACTCTACCCAAACATTATTCTAGCCTATTCCACTCTGCCCTATTCTCTCAGCCCTGCTCTGCACTATTCTCCTCTGCCCTCTCTACCATGCTCTGTTCTACTCTACTATTCTGCTCTACCATACTCTATTCTGCTCTACCTGTCTGCCCTGCCTATTCTGCCCTACCTGTTCTGCTCAGCCTACCCTATTCTACTCTACCTATTCTACTCTACCATACTCTATTCTACTCTACCGTCTACTCTCTATAACCCTGTTCTGCTCTACCTCTGCACTCTACACCATACTCTACCCTACTCTACCATACTTTACTCTAACCTATTCCACTCTTCCTTACTCTACTCTACCATACTCTATTCTACCATACTCTACTCTACCATACTTTATTCTAACCTATTCTACTCTACCCTATTCTACTCTACCCTATTCTACTCAACCCTGCTCTACACTATTCCTCTCTACCTTACTCTCTACTCTACCCTACTCTACCCTCTCCTCTACCTATTCTCTCTACCATACAGCTATTCTCTCTACCCTACTGTTCCACTCTCTACCCTACCCTATTCTACTCCAGCCTACCCTATTCTACTCTACCCTATTCTATTCTACCCTATCTCTACTCTACTCTAACCTATTCCACTCTGAGCCTCTACTATTCTACTCTACCCTATTCTACTCTACACTATTCTACTCTACCCTATTCTACTCTACACTATTCTACTCTACCCTATTCTACTCTACACTATTCTACTCTACACTATTCTACTCTACCTATTTCTGCTCTGGCTCTCTACCCTATTCTACTCTAGCTTCTCTCATACCCTATTCTACTCTACCCTGCACACCATACTCTATTCTACTCTACCATATTCTACTCTACCATGTGTACCTATTCTACTCTGACATTCTACCCTATTCTACTCTACCCTACCTATTCTACTCTACTCCCATTCTCTCTTCCCTCTCTACCATGTCTATTCTGCATCTACCATATTCTCTGCCTACCTATTCTACTCTGCCTATTCTACTCCCCCCCCTACTGCCATGCTCTATTCTCTCCTGCCATATTCTACCCTGCCCTATTCTCTCTGCCCATTCTCTCTTCCCTATACCATATTCTACTCTACCATATTTTACCCTACCCTATTCTACTCCACCCTATTCTACTCTACCCTACTTTACCATACTCTATTCTACTCTACCATATTCTACTCTACCATATTGTACCTATTCTACTCTACCCCATTTCTACCTATTCTACTCTGCCCTACCCTATTCTACTCTACCCCCATTCCTCTTCCCTACTCTACCATACTCTATTCTACTCTACCATATTCTACTCAGCCCCTACTCTACCCTATTCTACCCACCCTCTCTCTATATTCTCTATATACCCTGTTCTACTCTACCATGTTGTGCCCTATTCTGCTCTACCCCATTCTACCTATTCTACTCTACCCTACCCTATTCTCTCTACCCTATTCTACTCTTCCCTGCTCTACCATACTCTATTCTACTCTACCATGTTCTACTACCTACCTATTCTACTCTACCTATTCTACTCATATTCTACTCAGCCCTACTCTACCCTATTCTGCCCCCACCCTACTCTACCCTATTCTCTCTACCCTACTCTACCATGCTCTGCCTATTCTACTCTGTGCTACTCTACTCTACTATTCTACTCTGCCTAGTCTACCATACTCTATTCTACTCTACTCTGCCTATTCTGCTCTACCCTCTCCCCCCTACCCTATTCTGCTCTGTTATAGTATGCTGCATCTGCCTCTATCTATTCTGCTCTCTGTGTTCTGCCCTACCTGTTCTACTCTGCCCCCATTCTACTCTTCCCTACTCTGCCATGCTCTATTCTACTCTGCATGTTCTGCCCTGCCTATTCCTCTCTGCCCTATTCTGCTCTGTATTCTCACTCTCTACCCTCTCTGCCTATTCTGCCCACCCTACTCTGCCCTATTCTCTCTACCCTGCTCTGCCATGCTCTACCTATTCTACTCTATGCTACTCTACTCTACCCTATTCTACTCTACCCTAGTCTGCCATACTCTGTTCTACTCTCTACCCTATTCTACTCTACCCTAGTCTACCATACTCCTGTTCTCTCCTCTACCATATTCTCTCTACCATACTCTACACTATTCTGCTCTGCCTATTCTACTCTGCCCAGCTCCCCTATTCTGCTCTCATTCTCTACTCCACCTATTCTCTCTGCCCTACACCCATACTCTCTATTCTGCTCTACCATATTCTACTCTACCATGTGCCCTATTCTACTCTACCCAGACACATTCACCTATTCTGCTCTACCCTACCTATTCTACTCTACCCTATTCTACTCTCCTTCCTCTACTCACCTATTCTACTCTACCCTACTTTACCATACTCTATTCTACTCTACCATATTCTACTCTACCATATTGTACCCTATTCTACTCTACCCCATTCTACCCTATTCTACTCTACCCTACCCTATTCTACTCTACCCCCATTCATCTCTTCCCTCTCTACACCTGCCTCTATTCTCTCTGTATTCTGCCCTACCTGTTCTGCTCTGCCTGTTCTCTCTGCCCTCTCTGCCATGCCTCTGTTCTGCTCTGCCATATTCTGCTCACCCTACCCTGTTCTGCTCTGCCCCATTCCTGCTCTTCCCTCTCTACCATGCTCTGTTCTGCTCTGCCATATTCTCTGCCATGTTTTGCCCCTACCCTATTCTACTCCACCCTATTCTACTCTACCCTACTTTACCATACTCTATTCTACTCTACCATATTCTACTCAACCCTACTCTACCCTATTCTACCCCACCCTACTCTACTCTATTCTACTCTACCATATTCTACTCTACCATATTGTACCCTATTCTACTCTACCCCATTCTACCCTATTCTACTCTACCCTACCCTATTCTACTCTACCCTATTCTACTCTTCCCTACTCTACCATACTCTATTCTACTCTACCATATTCTACTCAACCCTACTCTACCCTATTCTACCCCACCCTACTCTACCCTATTCTACTCTACCCTACTCTACCATGCTCTACCCTATTCTACTCTATGCTACTCTACTCTACCCTATTCTACTCTACCCTAGTCTACCATACTCTATTCTACTCTACTCTACCCTATTCTACTCTACCCTACTCCACCCTACCCTATTCTACTCTATTATAGTATACTACACTCTACCCTATTCTATTCTACTCTACCATATTCTACCCTACCCTATTCTACTCTACCCCATTCTACTCTTCCCTACTCTACCATACTCTATTCTACTCTACCATATTCTACCCTACCTATTCTACTCTACCCTATTCTGCTACCATATTCTACTCTACCCTACTCTACCTATTCTGCCCCACACCCTACTCTGCCTATTTCTACTCTACCCTACTCTGCCATGCTCTATCTGCCTATTCTACTCTGTGCTCTCTACTCTGCCTATTCTACTCTGCCCTAGTCTGCCATGCTCTGTTCTACTCTACTCTGCCCTATTCTCTCTGCCTGGTCTGCCATGTCTGTTCTGCTCTACTCTACCATATTCCTACTCTACCATACTCTACACTATTCTACTCTGCCTATTCTACTCTACCCAGCTCTACCTATTCTGCTCTCATTCTCTCCACCCTATTCTCTCTACCCTGCTTTGCCCATGCTCTATTCTACTCTACCATATTCTACTCTACCATATTGTACCCTATTCTACTCTACCCCATTCTACCCTATTCTACTCTACCCTACCCTATTCTACTCTACCCTATTCTACTCTTCCCTACTCTACCATACTCTATTCTACTCTACCATATTCTACCCTACCCTATTCTACTCTACCCTATTCTACTCTACCATATTCTACTCAACCCTACTCTACCCTATTCTACCCCACCCTACTCTACCCTATTCTACTCTACCCTACTCTACCATGCTCTACCCTATTCTACTCTATGCTACTCTACTCTACCCTATTCTACTCTACCCTAGTCTACCATACTCTATTCTACTCTACCCTACCCTATTCTACTCTACCCTAGTCTACCATACTCTATTCTACTCTATTATAGTATACTACACTCTACCCTACTCCACCCTACCCTATTCTACTCTATTATAGTATACTACACTCTACCCTATTCTATTCTACTCTACCATATTGTACCCTATTCTACTCTACCCACATTCTACCTATTCTACTCTACCCTACCCTATTCTACTCTACCCCATTCTACTCTTCCCTACTCTACCATACTCTATTCTACTCTACCATATTCTACCCTACCTATTCTCTCTACCCTATTCTACTCCTGCCATGTATTCTACTCTACCCTACTCTGCCTATTCTACCCACCCTACTCTACCCTATTCTACTCTACCCTTTCTCTACCATATCTGCCTATTCTACTCTGTGCTACTCTACTCTACCCTATTCTACTCTACCCTAGTCTACCATACTCTATTCTACTCTACTCTACCCTATTCTACTCTACCCTAGTCTACCATACTCTATTCTACTCTACTCTACCATATTCTATTCTACCATACTCTACACTATTCTACTCTACCCTATTCTACTCTACCCAACTCTACCCTATTCTACTCTACGCTACTCTACTCCACCCTATTCTACTCTACCCTACTTTACCATACTCTATTCTACTCTACCATATTCTACTCTACCATATTGTACCCTATTCTACTCTACCCCATTCTACCCTATTCTACTCTACCCTATTCTACTCTACCCTACTCTACCATGAACTACCCTATTCTACTCTATGCTACTCTACTCTACCCTAGTCTACCATACTCTATTCTACTCTACTCTACCCTATTCTACTCTACCCTACTCCACCCTACCCTATTCTACTCTACCCTATTCTACTCTATTATTGTATACTACACTCTACCCTATTCTATTCTACTCTACCCTACTCTACTCTATTACTCCCCCTATTACTCCCTGGTCAGGCCTGGGGACTACAGGCTTTACTATGGCTCTACTGTAGGATTACAGAAACAATGTTGGGGTTCCATGCACAACAAACTGTTGTGCCATTGTGGATCATACCAATGGACAACCAGCACGCAATGGTAAATGAAGCTGTTGACATAGTTCAGAGAGAATTCAGTAATATATGTCTGATATGATGAGCAGTTTGTCTGATTATGATGTCAACTGTGTGTTTAACTCTTGGTGTGGTGTGTTACCTGTGTGTGTTCAGGTGCAAACTCACCTGGAGAACCCTACAGACTACCACATCCGCCAGTCCCAGAGACAACAGGTGAAGGAGTACCTCTCCACCACCTACGCCACAAAGCAGGTACCTCGCAGTCTGCCTCTTTCTCTCTGTCTCTATCTGTCTTGGTCTCTCTCTCCCTCCGTCTCTTTCTTCAACACACCTCTCTCTCTCTCCTCTCTGTGCAGATGGTGCATGCAGTAACAGGGGTGGTGCAGCCCTCCCCTCCCCCCACCCTGGCCCCACCGGGGGCCTCTTCCTCGGCCCCCCCACCTCTCCACTCCCCCCGGCTCCGTACGGAGCAGCTCATCACAGGAAACAGCGCCCCCAACAGCCCCATGGCCATGCTCAACATCGGCTCCAGCCACGAGAACGAGGTACACGAGGTACTTACACACGCACTTACACACATACAATCCATACACACACTCACACACACACACTCACACACACACACTCTCACACTCACACACTCTCACACACCTCCCACTCACACACAGTAAATACACACAGGGATCTCCAACGATTCTGGAGGGCTACTGGGTTGGAGACTTCAGGAATACCATTCATGAACACACAGATGCAAATGGCAAACGACTTATGCACACAATCACAACACAGATATACTCTCTCACACTCAACACAAACACACACTGTTGTACTAAAGCTCATGTCTAGACAAACATAAAAGCCCGTCTCAGCTGTGATAATCTGTGAGAAAGTGATGTTCTGTAATTCACTGTATTTCTGAGTTGGTTGACCTGACCTCAACAAGACATGTCAGAAATCATGGACACATTCCCTTGGTCCATAAAGCCTAGAACGTGTGGGATTGAACATATAACCCTGCAATATCTCCTATACAACTTGATTACCAGGCTGTATAAAGAGAGGGCTTAGGGATTACATTCAATTCTATTCACAGTTTATGAAGGCATCATTATGACAGCATTGCACCTTATTATGATTGATTGCAACCTACCGTGTGTGTGTGTGTGTGTGTGTGTGTGTGTGTGTGTGTGTGTGTGTGTGTGTGTGTGTGTGTGTGTGCGTCGCGTCGCGCGTCGGCGTGTGTGCGTGCGTGCGTGGCGCGTGCGTGCGTGCGTATGCGTGCGTGCGTGCGTGCGCAAAGACTGCCTATTGATCTCGGTGGCATCCACAGACCCAGGGCCAGCTCTATACAGCAGTGTGCACCCAAAGGTCGCTGTGTTAGCTAACTGAGGCTAACTAGCTCTGATTATCATTGCACTTTAAATGCTCCATTATGGCCTCGCTAAAGTAATTACAACTTAACGCATGACAGGGGGATAACACACACTGCAACGCCCTTTGAACCCCACAGACTTTGGTCCACGCACACACACACACACTGGCCTAGCAACACATGTAGGTTAACTTCACCAGCATCTTCTACAGACCTGAGCAGACCAGCAACTGCAGAGTTCAGAAGTGCATCACTCAACTACAACGGACCAACAACAGAACAGTTAGTTAACCTCAACTAGCCTCAACCTCAAGTCAGTTACCAGAACAGTTAACCATCAGCTGAGAGGCTCTAGTCCTGTTAGAGAGGAACATAGACCATTCCATTTGTTGCAGTCTGACCAAGGTGCATACTGTGGATTGAAGAGGCTTACTGTACAAGGTGCATACTGTGGATTGAAGAGGCTTACTGTACAAGGTGCATACTGTGGATTGAAGAAGCTTACTGTACAAGGTGCATACTGTGGATTGAAGAGGCTTACTGTACAAGGTGCATACTGTGGATTGAAGAGGCTTACTGTACAAGGTGCATACTGTGGATTGAAGAGGCTTACTGTACAAGGTGCATACTGTGGATTGAAGAGGCTTACTGTACAAGGTGCATACTGTGGATTGAAGAGGCTTACTGTACAAGGTTTATACTGTGGATTGAAGAGGCTTACTGTACAAGGTGCATACTGTGGATTGAAGAGGCTTACTGTACAAGGTGCATACTGTGGATTGAAGAAGCTTACTGTACAAGGTGCAAGAGATGGTCAATAAAAGGTTAATGATAACTGTTCACGTAATTCATTTTAACAGCCTTGTTTCAGAGAGCTGGCTCACACTTCAGTGTTAATGCATATTATATAGGGAACTTCATTCACCACCGATGTGTAGTACTTCTCTGCAAAAAACGTCTCGAGTGATAATTAAGTTGATCTATTCAGTTTTCACAACATGGCTGCCTTGGTCTGTCTGTATATGAGTTGGTGTCACTGATCTAAGTGTACATGAATGTATAAAGTATTTAAACCGTTTTTCCCTCCTTGTTCTTGGCACAGATGGATGAGGTCATCGATGACATCATCAGCATGCAGTCGAGCTATGATGACATCCAGCAGTATATTGACCCTGTTCAGATGTCCAACACAGTAAGTAGGATACCATACAGTCACTACATTTTCAACCTGGGTGGGATTGTCAAGGATTGAACACTTCTGAACTGGGTTGAAATGCCTATTCCAGGGATTAGGTGGGTTAGGTGGATTAGGTGGGTTAGGTGGATTAGTTGGGTTAGGTGGGTTAGGTGGGTTGGGTGTTGAGATGGATAAATAGGACTAATATACTGAAGAAAAATATAAACACAACATGCAACCATTTCAACGATTTTAGTTACAGTTCATATAAGGAAATCAGTCAATTGAATTTAATTAATTAGGCCCTAATCTATGGATTTCACATGACTGGGCAGGGGTGCTTCCATGGATGGGCCTGGGAGGGCATAGGCCAACCCACTTGGGAGCCAGGCCCACCCACTGGGGAGCCAGGCCCAGACAATCAGAATGAGTTATTTCCCACAAAAGGGCTTTATTACAGACAGAAATACTCCTTAATTTCATCAGCTGTCCGGGTGGCTGGTCTCAGACAATCCCACAGGTGAAGAAACCGGAAGTGGAGGTCCTGGGCTACCATGGTTACATGTGATCTGCGGTTGTGAGGCCGGTTGGACGTACTGCCAAATTCTCTAAAATGACGTTGGAGAACGCTTATGGTAGAGAAATGAACATTCAATTTTCTGGCAAAAGCTCTGGTGGACATTTTAGAGTGACCTTTTATTGTCCCCAGTACAAGTTGCATTTATATTTTTGTTCAGTAGAGTTTATGATCAGTCTTCCAGTAGAGTTTATGATCAGTCTTCCAGTAGAGTCTCCCAGTAGAGTTTATGATCAGTCTTCCAGTAGAGTCTATGATCAGTCTTCCAGTAGAGTCTCCCAGTAGAGTTTATGATCAGTCTTCCAGTAGAGTCTCCCAGTAGAGTTTATGATCAGTCTTCCAGTAGAGTTTATGATCAGTCTCCCAGTAGAGTTTATGATCAGTCTTCCAGTAGAGTTTATGATCAGTCTTCCAGTAGAGTCTCCCAGTAGAGTTTATGATCAGTCTCCCAGTAGAGTTTATGATCAGTCTTCCAGTAGAGTCTCCCAGTAGAGTTTATGATCAGTCTTCCAGTAGAGTCTCCCAGTAGAGTTTATGATCAGTCTTCCAGTAGAGTTTATGATCAGTCTCCCAGTAGAGTCTCCCAGTAGAGTTTATGATCAGTCTTCCAGTAGAGTCTCCCAGTAGAGTTTATGATCAGTCTTCCAGTAGAGTTTATGATCAGTCTTCCAGTAGAGTCTCCCAGTAGAGTTTATGATCAGTCTTCCAGTAGAGTCTCCCAGTAGAGTTTATGATCAGTCTTCCAGTAGAGTTTATGATCAGTCTCCCAGTAGAGTTTATGATCAGTCTTCCAGTAGAGTCTCCCAGTAGAGTTTATGATCAGTCTCCCAGTAGAGTTTATGATCAGTCTCCCAGTAGAGTTTATGATCAGTCTTCCAGTAGAGTCTCCCAGTAGAGTTTATGATCAGTCTTCCAGTAGAGTTTATGATCAGTCTTCCAGTAGAGTCTCCCAGTAGAGTTTATGATCAGTCTCCCAGTAGAGTTTATGATCAGTCTCCCAGTAGAGTTTATGATCAGTCTTCCAGTAGAGTCTTCCAGTAGAGTTTATGATCAGTCTCCCAGTAGAGTTTATGATCAGTCTCCCAGTAGAGTCTCCCAGTAGAGTTTATGATCAGTCTTCCAGTAGAGTTTATGATCAGTCTTCCAGTAGAGTTTATGATCAGTCTTCCAGTAGAGTCTCCCAGTAGAGTTTATGATCAGTCTTCCAGTAGAGTTTATGATCAGTCTCCCAGTAGAGTTTATGATCAGTCTTCCAGTAGAGTCTTCCAGTAGAGTTTATGATCAGTCTCCCAGTAGAGTTTATGATCAGTCTCCCAGTAGAGTTTATGATCAGTCTCCCAGTAGAGTTTATGATCAGTCTTCCAGTAGAGTTTATGATCAGTCTTCCAGTAGAGTTTATGATCAGTCTCCCAGTAGAGTTTATGATCAGTCTTCCAGTAGAGTTTATGATCAGTCTTCCAGTAGAGTTTATGATCAGTCTTCCAGTAGAGTCTTCCAGTAGAGTTTATGATCAGTCTCCCAGTAGAGTTTATGATCAGTCTTCCAGTAGAGTTTATGATCAGTCTTCCAGTAGAGTTTATGATCAGTCTCCCAGTAGAGTTTATGATCAGTCTTCCAGTAGAGTCTCCCAGTAGAGTTTATGATCAGTCTTCCAGTAGAGTTTATGATCAGTCTCCCAGTAGAGTTTATGATCAGTCTTCCAGTAGAGTCTTCCAGTAGAGTTTATGATCAGTCTCCCAGTAGAGTTTATGATCAGTCTCCCAGTAGAGTTTATGATCAGTCTTCCAGTAGAGTTTATGATCAGTCTTCCAGTAGAGTTTATGATCAGTCTCCCAGTAGAGTTTATGATCAGTCTTCCAGTAGAGTTTATGATCAGTCTTCCAGTAGAGTTTATGATCAGTCTCCCAGTAGAGTTTATGATCAGTCTCCCAGTAGAGTTTATGATCAGTCTTCCAGTAGAGTTTATGATCAGTCTTCCAGTAGAGTTTATGATCAGTCTTCCAGTAGAGTTTATGATCAGTCTCCCAGTAGAGTCTTCCAGTAGAGTTTATGATCAGTCTCCCAGTAGAGTTTATGATCAGTCTCCCAGTAGAGTTTATGATCAGTCTCCCAGTAGAGTTTATGATCAGTCTTCCAGTAGAGTCTTCCAGTAGAGTTTATGATCAGTCTCCCAGTAGAGTTTATGATCAGTCTCCCAGTAGAGTTTATGATCAGTCTCCCAGTAGAGTTTATGATCAGTCTTCCAGTAGAGTCTTCCAGTAAAGTTTATGATCAGTCTCCCAGTAGAGTTTATGATCAGTCTTCCAGTAGAGTTTATGATCAGTCTCCCAGTAGAGTTTATGATCAGTCTTCCAGTAGAGTCTTCCAGTAGAGTTTATGATCAGTCTCCCAGTAGAGTTTATGATCAGTCTTCCAGTAGAGTCTCCCAGTAGAGTTTATGATCAGTCTTCCAGTAGAGTCTCCCAGTAGAGTTTATGATCAGTCTTCCAGTAGAGTTTATGATCAGTCTCCCAGTAGAGTTTATGATCAGTCTCCCAGTAGAGTTTATGATCAGTCTTCCAGTAGAGTCTTCCAGTAGAGTTTATGATCAGTCTCCCAGTAGAGTTTATGATCAGTCTCCCAGTAGAGTTTATGATCAGTCTTCCAGTAGAGTTTATGATCAGTCTTCCAGTAGAGTCTTCCAGTAGAGTTTATGATCAGTCTCCCAGTAGAGTTTATGATCAGTCTCCCAGTAGAGTTTATGATCAGTCTCCCAGTAGAGTTTATGATCAGTCTCCCAGTAGAGTTTATGATCAGTCTTCCAGTGGGCTGTTTTAGGTGTGTACCCTCTCTGCCCTTTACTTACTCCTCTTGACCTTCCTCTACCCATCTCTCACCACTTTCTGCCTCTCCTGTGTCCTCTCTCACCCCTCTCTCACCTCTCTCTCACCCCTCTCTGTCCCTATCTACCTCTCTCACCCGTCTCTCACCCCTGTCTTACCCCTCTGTTCTATTTTGGTCCCAGTCCAGCCCTCCCTGTGTGAGTCAATGGGGTGATTATGCCGACTCATCAGTACTAAGGCTGTGACTGGGCTCTGAGGGGAGAAAGAGACTCCTTGTTCCGTTTATCAGAATCCCTCCATCTTAAGCTACAGACTCCTCTGTATGTTTGTGTCTTATCTGAGAACTACTGTTGTTGTTATTGCTGTTGCATTTAGCTTCCCAAACTTCCAAATGGCCGATATTTGATGTTGGCGGGGGGCAGTGGGCCTGTGGTTGTTTGTTCCTCAGTGTTTAATGAATAACTGCTGATCTATATTGGCTTCAATCAGCTGTCTGGTGCTGCCTTCCCACCTCAGGGGAAACCTTCAGTTGTCTTAAAGGACTCTAAGTATTTCATTGATTTTAAATGATTGACGTGAAGTGCTGCGGCTTTAAAAGAGAGAGGAAGAGAGGCATTCCCCTAAAAGGCTGTGGTCTGAGAGCAGTAGCACAGAGCTCTGTGTTTAAAAGGAATGGCTCCGAATTAACAATTAAACAACCGCTAGTTAGAGTACAACTTGTTTACAAGGCATTTGGAAAGGGAGGAAGAGGGAAGGAGAGGTGGAGGAGAAGGAGGAGGGGAATGGGGCATGAGGGAAAAACAGGCTGAAAGTCCAGTTAGGGGAAAGTTCACTGTATAGCAGAGAGTCTCTGAGGAGGGCTGGAGCGAGTCAGTGAGTCGGTGTGAGAGAGTAAGAGGGAGAGTGCACGTACCCAGAGAAGGAAGAAAGGATGAAGGAGGTGAATAAGACGTATGCCATCGTGGAGGTGATAGATGGGGAACAGATCCAACTGGTAAGAGCTCTGCGCTCTGGGTTGTGTGTGTGTCTGTGTGTGTGCGTGCATTTGTGTGTGTGGTTGGGAAATATGAGGTTTGTGTATTTGTTCCCCCATCTTGGTCAGTAGTTATGCCCCCCTCCCTCATGACCCCTCTCTGGATTGGCTGGGGCTGGGGCAGGGCGCGTCATCTCTAACTCCCAGCCTCGGGTCTCTGATTAGGGGATGAGTCTAGTCCTCAGGCCCCTGGGGCTGGTGCTGCAGGCTGGAGGCTGGGAGGAAGCAGCACTTTGATATGGGAGCGGTTGAGCTGAGCCCTATCGCTGTGGGCAAACTTCCAGTGAGGGACACGCTCGGCCATTAGAGAGAGAACTGCATGGGACATTAACTGACTGGTGTGACGCTCGGCCATTAGAGAGAGAACTGCATGGGACATTAACTGACTGGTGTGACGCTCGGCCATTAGAGAGAGAACTGCATGGGACATTAACTGACTGGTGTGACAGCGTAAAGGTCACTGCTGGCTTCTCCCCTGTCTCCCTGCTCTATCCCGTGTGTGTGTGTGTGTGTGTGTGTGTGTGTGTGTGTGTGTGTGTGTGTGTGTGTGTGTGTGTGTGTGTGTGTGTGTGTGTGTGTGTGTGTGTGCGCGCGCATGCAGCAAAGTGTGTCAGCACAATGTGGCTGAGTGGAATAGAATGGCATTCTCTGGGTTTATCTCTTGGTGATTCTGGTTCAGTTGATTGGCTCTTGATCACTCAGTACTGTGTGTATTGTGTCATGTTGTGTTGGGTGTATGTGATTAGATATTGTTCAATATCATAGTCATTGATTAGATGTAGTTATCTGGGACAGAGGTATAAAGTGGCTCTGTGCATGGATTCAGCTCTCTGTATGGAGTATTGATGGTGAGGGAGACAAGGTATTCCCATCGCATTGCTACAATTTTGCACCAGATGTGCAACAAATCAGCGAAAAATATGTGCTTTTTTTTGTTCTGTAGAGTCTGACTTAATATACAGACCTCTAAACAGTTATGCTGTTCTCTCTCTCTCTCTCTCTCTCTCTCTCTCTCTCTCTCTCTCTCTCTCTCTCTCTCTCTCTCTCTCTCTCTCTGTCTCTGTCTTTCTCTCTCTGTCTCTGTCTCTCTCTCTCTCTCTCTCTCTGTCTCTCTTTCTCTCTCTCTGCCAGGTCAAGGTCCCTAATGAGATGCCTCAGGACTAATGTTAGTTACCTTACAAATCTCCTCTCTGCTTTTGGAGGTTCTTTCCTCGTTAACTTTCCTTAAACACTGAGTTTTCCCCCTAATGAATGAAACTCATCTGCTAATCCGTGAGCAGGATTATCACGATAAACTCCCTGGAATCTGTGGGAATCTGGGAGTTTAAGGAAAGCTTGGGAACGCTGCTGAGAGAATGCCAGGCATGACGGACCTGCGAGAGTGAGAGTTTGTTATAAATGGACGGTCATGGTCTCTGATTGTGTGTGATGGGAGACAGTCACAGAGAGGGGAGAGGACGAGAAGAGGAGAGGGTTACACCTAACTCTTAACTTCATGTCCCAGATTTAAGATAAAGGAGAGGAAGACCCTACTGATCAGTGTACTGTAGATCTGTTTGCTTGATGAGTGATCAGAGAGCGGTCTGTTTTGAGCCTGTGGTTTAACTGAGACCTGGCTTCAGTAGTCTCAGTGATAAGGTATCTACCTCTCTTATCCGTCAAGCCTCATTAGTATTGCAAAGGAGATATTCAGCCACGTCCTCTTGACTAGTAGTGGCCCATAGGGCCTGCTACGTAACAGCTACACAACCTCTACAGAGGAGACTGCTAGTCTTCCAGACAGAGGCTGGGTTAGAGAATACAGCTATAGATAATAAGAGAGCAGGACCGATAGACAGGTGTCTGTCAGAGCAGAGCAGTTCGAGGCAGTAGTTTCCAGGTGTGATATTGGCCTGTTATCTTCTGCTATCTGCTCTTTACAGCCACTAAACATGTACCACGCTGTGTGTTTAGTTCCCTCAGGCTCAGAGGGCTAACCAGGGTTACGCACAATATGATGCCATATAACTCCCAGGAGACACTGACTTCACCAAGTCTTCAAACTTTCTCTGACACTCCCTCTGTCTCTGTCTCTGTCTCTCTCTGTCTCTCTCTCTGTCTCTCTCTCTGTCTCTCTCTCTGTCTCTCTCTCTGTCTCTCTCTCTGTCTCTCTCTGTGTCTCTCTCTCTGTCTCTCTCTCCCTTTCTCTCTGTCTCTGTCTCTGACTCTCTCTCTGTCTCTGTCTCTCTCTGTCTCTGTCTCTCTCTCTGTCTCTGTCTCTGTCTCTCTCTCTGTCTCTCTCTCTGTCTCTCACTCTCTCTGTCTCTGTCTCTCTCTCTCTGTTTCTGTCTCTCTCTCTGTCTCTCTCTCTCTCTCTGTCTCTCTCTCTCTCTCTCTGTCTCTCTCTCTCTCTCTGTCTCTCTCTCTCCCTTTCTCTCTGTCTCTCTCTCCCTTTCTCTCTGTCTCTGTCTCTGTCTCTCTGTCTCTCTGTCTCTCTCTGTCTCTCTCTGTCTCTCTCTCTGTCTCTCTCTCTGTCTCTCTCTGGGTCTCTCTCTCTGAATTCAAAGGGCTTTATTGGCATGGGAAACATATATGTTTACTTTGCCAAAGCAAGTGAAATGGATAATAAACAAAAGTGTAATAAACAATAAAAATTAACAGTAAACATTACACTCCAGTTCCAAAGGAATAGAGACATTTCAAATGTCATGTTATGGCTATATACAGTGTTGTGACAATGTGCAAATAGTTAAAGTACAAAATGGAAAATAAATAAACATAAATATGGGTTGTATTTACAATGGTGTTTGTTCTTCACTGGTTACCCTTTTCTTGTGGCAACAGGTCACAAATCTTGCTGCTGTGATGGCACACTGTGGTATTTCACCCAATAGATATGGGAGTTTATTAAAATTGGATTTGTTTTCAAATTCTTTGTGGGTCTGTGTAATCTGAGGGAAATATGTGACTCTCAGTCTCACTGTCTCTCTCTCTCAATCAGTTCATTGAGGGTGAACTCAGGAAACAGTGTTTATGGGGAAAGAAAATGTTCCTAGGTTGTGTTTCATGCATGGATTCCGGAATTCTGTTGTGTATCAAACAACCGCAAGAGCTTAAAGTGGGGTCTAAACTTGGAAGGATAGTTTATCTAACTATCATCTCCCCATCTGAAGGATAGTTTATCTAACTATCATCTCCCCATCTGAAGGATGTGCTTGGTGGCATTGTTGGAACCCATTCTTCATTGAACTTGATATGAGAGTAAGTGACTAGTCATTTGTAAGAGATGAACTGACGATTCTTCATCTGAAGTATAAACATGCATAACCCCTGTTTAACCCTTCAATCTCTTCTGGGGAAAATATTGATTCTCTTATTTACCATGGATTCTCTTATTTACCATGGATTCTCTTATTTCCCATGGATTCTCTTATTTCCCGAATGACACATCCTCTGTGTTATTGATATTATGGAGTGGATGTAGGTTATGCGGTGCTCATTCTGATGTGTGTCCCCTCCCCAGCTCCCTCTGTCCAGCAGTCACCTGGACGTGTACACGGGCCCTGGGATGACCGGTCAATCCATTCCCATGACCAGCAACTCCTGCCCTGCCAACCTGGCCATCAAACGAGAGCTGACGGGTAGGACCAATCACAGCCGCACGCACAGCCATGGCCACCAATCAGAGACAAGCGTAAACACACAGCAACCACGCAGCTCTCAGAGAAATGGCAACCAATCAGAGAGAGACTTGCAGTTCCAAAATGGTTTCCTACCAGTTTTCCCACCTGGTTTCCGAGGTCTCAGTCAGATGCTGAGTTAACCAGGGTATAAGAGGAGGCTGGTGGGAGGAGCTATAGGAGGACGGGCTCGTTGTAATGGCTGGAATGGAACTAATGGAACAGGGGTCAAACGTATGGAAACCACATGTTTCACTCCATGCCATTATAATGAGCCCGTCATTTTACAGATCCTCCCACCAGCCTCCTCTGCAGGGTATATGTTTCTCAAAACGATGGGTTCATTGAATGTAATTTCTGCTGTGATGGAATTCAATGAATAAATGAAGCAATGTAGTTCCTCATTGACAGTTCCGGGGAAATGCTGTATCCCAGGCAGGAACTGAATCTCAGAGTTGACTGAGTTGAGGTGATCTGAAAACTCTCCCCCAAACTAGAAACAGAAATCACACTCACTATAGACTCTTCCACACATGTGCATCCTAATGCACATTTCACACACACACACAAATGAATATGCATGCTTCACACGCTCAGCAGAGGAGATAGCACCACATAAACATCCCAGTGGGTTCATGACTATCAACATCAAACAGTGTTTTTCTGAAGCCACATGTCATTTCACCCTTGTTTGCGATCGTGTGTGTGTTTGTGAGGGTCAGCCTGTGAGTTACATCAATCAGCCCAGGCTTCCTTTAGTAATGTTTCACAGGACACGCCGTCTCATAGGGACAATCAGATTCATTAGAACCTCCACTCTCTCCAAACACATCCCAGCACAGATCCCATTCTATACTTCAGTTATTCCTAGGGTTTTCTGTTGGGTTGTGTGAGGACAGTGTTAGTTCATTGCTTGTTGTTTTTGTCAAGATGCAGAAGCCCGTGCGATGGCCAAGGAGAGACAGAAGAAAGACAACCACAACCTGAGTGAGTTCATTCCGCCCTTTCCCCTCTCCTTTTTACTGTCTCTCTCTGTTTAAAGTACACCTCTCTCTCTGTCTCTCTCTGTTTAAAGTACACCTCTCTCTCTGTCTCTCTCTGTTTAAAGTACACCTCTCTCTCTGTCTCTTTCCCTCTTCACACACACTGTGGTAGTTCAGCTGATACAGGGCAACCCACAGGTGAATGTTTAACCCACAGCTTTCTGCTGCTCTAAAGTCTAATTGCCTGTCACTGTGTTGTTTAGGGTGTATATGTGTGGTGCCTGTGTTAAATCAAATAAAAAATGGTATTTGTCACACGTGCTGAATACAACAGGTGTAGACGTTACAGTGAGATGCTGAATACAACAGGTGTAGACGTTACAGTGAGATGCTGAATACAACAGGTGTAGACGTTACAGTGAGATGCTGAATACAACAGGTGTAGACGTTACAGTGAGATGCTGAATACAACTGGTGTAGACGTTACAGTGAGATGCTGAATACAACAGGTGTAGACGTTACAGTGAGATGCTGAATACAACAGGTGTAGACCTTCCAGTGAGATGCTGAATACAACAGGTGTAGACGTTACAGTGAGATGCTGAATACAACAGGTGTAGACGTTACAGTGAGATGCTGAATACAGCAGGTGTAGATGTTACAGTGAAATGCTGAATACAACAGGTGTAGACCTTACAGTGAGATGCTGAATACAACAGGTGTAGACCTTACAGTGAGATGCTGAATACAACAGGTGTAGACCTTCCAGTGAGATGCTGAATACAACAGGTGTAGACCTTCCAGTGAGATGCTGAATACAACAGGTGTAGACCTTCCAGTGAGATGCTGAATACAACAGGTGTAGACCTTACAGTGAGATGCTGAATACAACAGGTGTAGACATTACAGTGAGATGCTGAATACAACAGGTGTAGACCTTCCAGTGAGATGCTGAATACAACAGGTGTAGACCTTACAGTGAGATGCTGAATACAACAGGTGTAGACGTTACAGTGAGATGCTGAATACAACAGGTGTAGACGTTACAGTGAGATGCTGAATACAACAGGTGTAGACGTTACAGTGAGATGCTGAATACAACAGATGTAGACGTTACAGTGAGATGCTGAATACAACAGGTGTAGACGTTACAGTGAGATGCTGAATACAACAGGTGTAGACGTTACAGTGAGATGCTGAATACAACAGGTGTAGACCTTCCAGTGAGATGCTGAATACAACAGGTGTAGACCTTACAGTGAGATGCTGAATACAACAGGTGTAGACCTTACAGTGAGATGCTGAATACAACAGGTGTAGACCTTACAGTGAGATGCTGAATACAACAGGTGTAGACGTTACAGTGAGATGCTGAATACAACAGGTGTAGACGTTACAGTGAGATGCTGAATACAACAGGTGTAGACCTTACAGTGAAATGCTGAATACAACAGGTGTAGACGTTACAGTGAGATGCTGAATACAACAGATGTAGACGTTACAGTGAGATGCTGAATACAACAGGTGTAGACGTTACAGTGAGATGCTGAATACAACAGGTGTAGACGCTTACAGTGAACTGCTTACTTACAAGCCCTTAACCCACAATGCAGTTTTAAGAACATCAAAGAGCAGCAGTAAAATAACAATAGTGAGGCTATATACAGGGGGTACGGTACAGAGTCCATGTGCGGGGGTACAGAGTCCGTGTGCGGGGGTACAGAGTCCATGTGCGGGGGTACAGAGTCAGTGTGCGGGGTACAGGTCAGTGTGCGGGGGTATGGGTTAGTTTATGGGTGGGTTAGTGTGCGGGGTACAGAGTCCATGTGCGGAGTACATTTCCGTGTCTTGAGGTACAGGTTAGTGTGCGGGGTACAGAGTCAGTGTGCGGGGTACAGAGTCAGTGTGCGGGTCACGGGTTAGTGTGCGGGTACAGGTTAGTGTGCGGGGTACAGAGTCAGTGTCGGGTACAGAGTCAGTGTGCGGTACGGTTAGTGTGCGGGGGTACAGAGTCAGTGTGCGAGGTACAGGTTAGTGTGCTTGAGTGCGGGTTAGTGTGCGGTGCGGGTCGGTGCAGTGCGGGTCAGTGTGCGGGGGTACGGGTCAGTGTGCGGGGTACAGGGTCAGTGCGGGTACAGGTCAGTGTGCGGGCACGGGTTAGTGTGCGGGCGGGTTAGTGTGCGGGGGTACAGGGTCGGGGTACAGGTCAGTGTGCGGGGTACAGGTTAGTGTGCGGCACGGGTTAGTGTGCGGGGCACGGGTTAGTGTGCGGGGGTTAGTGTGGCAGTGCGGGTTAGTGTGCACGGGTTAGTGCAGTGCGGGTCAGTGTGCGAGTGCGGGTCAGTGTGCGAGTGGGTCAGTGTGGGAGTGCGGGTTAGTGTCGGGGTACAGAGTCAGTGTGCGGGGTACAGAGTCAGTGTCGCGGGGGTACAGAGTCAGTGTGCGGGAGTGCGGGGTTAGTGTGCGAGTGCAGGGTTAGTGCGCGGTACAGAGTCAGTGCGGGTACAGGTTAGTGTGCTTGGGTACAGGCAGGTGTGCGGGGTACAGGTCAGTGTGCGGGAGTGCGGGTCAGTGTCGCGAGTGCGGGTCAGTGTGCGAGTGCGGGTCAGTGTGCGAGTGCGGGTCAGTGTGCGGGGGTACAGGTCAGTGTGCGGGGGTACAGGTCAGTGTGCAGGGGTACAGGTCAGTGTGCGGGGCTACGGGTTAGTCCAGGTAAGTGTGTGTGTGTGAGTAGTAGTAGTTTGCGGGACACAATAAGCTGCAGGAATGCTGCTGTCCCTCTCTCTCTCTCACAGATTAAAGACATTTCAAATGGCATATTATGTCTATATACAGGGTTGTAACGACGTGCGAATAGTTAAAGTAAAAAAATCAGAAAATAAATATGGGTTGTATATACAATGGTGTTTGTTCTTCACTGGTTGCCCTTTTCTTGTGGCAACAGGTCAAACATCTTGCTGCTGTGATAACACACTGTGGTGTTTCACCCAGTAGATATGGGAGTTTATCAACATTGGGTTTGTTTTGGAATTCTTTGTGGATCTGAGTAATCTGAGGGAAATATGTGTCTCTAATTTCATCATACATTGGGCAGGAGGTTAGGAAGTGCAGCTCAGTTTCCACCTCATTTTGTGGGCAGTGTTCACATAGCCTGTCTTCTCTTGACAACCAGGTCTGCCTTCGGCGGCTTTTCTCAATAGCAAACGTATATCTGTCAGTTTTAACCTCCAGTAACCTCCAACACTCAGCTACTCATCTACACCAGTCTTTATTATGGCTATGCTGCACAATAACAATAACAGCCAGAGTATATAGGCACCTCATTGTGTTTGTGTGCGTGCGCCTGCGTACATGCATGCATTTGTGTTCATGTTCGTGGGTTGTCGAAGGTGGACTGCCTCACATGAAATTCCAAATGCCATTGTTGCAACACATGTTCCCATATTTTCTTCTGGTTTAGTTGAGAGAAGGAGGAGGTTCAACATCAACGACCGGATCAAAGAGCTGGGCGGTATGATCCCCAAAACCAACGACCTGTAAGTCATCTCCCTTCACTGTGTGTTGTTATTTGTTCTTCGATGTCTAAGTGGTATGATGGAATCTTACGTGGGCTTCTTCTTGTTTGCCTATGTGCAACTAAACTATGGTCATCAGAAACAAATGAGATACTTCTTAAGGTGTTCTTCTGGAATATTCTGTAGGGACGTGCGCTGGAATAAGGGCACTATTCTGAGGGCTTCAGTAGAGTACATCAAGCGGATGCAGAAGGACATGCAGAGGACCAGAGAGGTGGAGAACAACTTCAAGAGGATGGAGATGGCCAACAAACAGCTGTGGCTGCGCATCCAGGTAACACACACACACATTCATTTGTGCAACACACACTCTGTCACACACGCATACAGTACACACATTAAACAGCATGTATGAGCTTTTGAATGCCATGCAGTTCATCATCTCTTCTTCCTCTCTCCCTCTGTGTCTCTCTCTCTGTGTTTCTCTCCCTCTGTGTCTCTCTCTCTATGTTTCTCTCCCTCTGTGTCTCTCTCTCTGTGTGTCTCTCTCTCTGTGTGTCTCTCTCTCTGTGTGTCTCTCTCTGTGTGTCTCTCTCTCTGTGTCTCTCTCTCTCTCTGTGTCTCTCTCTCCGTGTCTCTCTCTCTCTGTGTCTCTCTCTCTCTGTGTCTCTCTCTCTCTCTGTGTCTCTCTCTCTCTCTGTGTCTCTCTCTCTCTGTGTCTCCCTGCTCTGTCTGTGTGTAGGAGTTAGAGATGCAGGCTCGTCTGCACGGCCTCCCCAGCTCCTCTCCCTCTGGGATGGGTTCTGGTGACCTGATGGGTTCCTACGTCAAACAGGAGACCAGCCCTGAGGAGAAGCTCCACCAGCAGCAGGCCCAGCAGCAGGCCCAGCAGCAGGCCCAGGGCCAACAACACCTCCACCACCCCCAGTCCCTCCACCTCCAGCCTCAGCAGGGCCAGCTCAGGCAGCTGCCTCCTCTGCCCCCTCACCTCCAGCCCCAGCTTCCCCTCCAGTACTCAGCCGTGGGCAGCTCCCAGCCCTTTGACTTTGCCCAGTCGCTGGACTTGTGTGACGGGATGCCTGGCTTCCCAGAGGGCCTGTCGGGGCTAGGGGAGCTGGGCGGCCTCGGTACCCAGGGTAGGAGAGGCGAGCTGGGCTTCCTGATGATGGACGAGCCCCTGTCTCCTCTGGGTGAAGACCCCCTGCTCTCTGCCATGTCCCCTGAGGCCTCGGTCGACTCCAGCCGCAGATCCAGCTTCAGCATAGAGGATGCAGATATACTGTAGATGGAGTATACACACACACACTGTAGAACCACACACATAGTGTATACACACACACACATATGGTACCTAAAGTACACAAACTAGACATACACCCAGAGCACTGATATACTGTGATATGCTTATGCTCTGTTCAACAACCCTGCCAGCATACATTTGCACTCCAAACTCCCTCACACACACTCCAAGCACGCTGTACACACACTGAAACACACACACACACACCAACTTGACATTCTCATAGATGCACACCCTTTCTTAGCACTCGTATAGATACACATTCAACAGCAATATGAGAAATGAAAAACACGTTTCAGATTGCAATAATTGTGCCCTACCACTGTAAATATCAGAGCACCTCTGAATGATAAACAATCTATTAAACACACACACACACACACACGCACACGCACGCACAGCACAGACAGCTTCTAGTTCACTCTAACACAGAAGATCCCCTGTTATTTGAAGGGAAATATGTGAGGCACTGACAGGTTTGAGACACACAGTGAGACCTCAACCCCTTACTTTGTAAAACACACTGGCATGACCTCGAGTCTGCAAGCTACTGCCTTCTCCTGTGTGACCTATGACCTTTAGCCTTGAGGGTACTGCCAAGTCCACTCCATGACCTCTGACCCCTGTGTGAACTCTGAACGTTTAGGAGAGATGGTTTGGCCTTGATTGTGAGGTGTTGTAGCGATGTAAGGTGTTATGTAGCTCCACAGGGTTCTAAGTAGTGCCACTGTGTAGCATCACAGGGTGCTATGTAGCGACTCAGGATCTTCTGTAGCCCTGACACAAACCTGCCAACGGGCCTTGTGTCAGCCACCTGAAGCCCCACTCTCTCTGGCTGAGATGGAGAGTGTGGAGTGGGGAGAGGGTTGTCTTTCAGTAAGTTGTACTGTATAGTTAGGAGAGAGAGCAGTCATAGAGATTGGCTTAGATAATCCAGTAATGTCATTATCTCCACTGTAACACACACAGCAGTGAGCCTTGAGGCTGTGTTCAAATCAAGACTTTGAGTGAGACTTCAGTACCTCACCCAGTCTGCTTGTAGAACTACCAGCTTTGGGTCAACCAGGTTAAACTACACACACTCACCAGGTACTAACCAAACCAGCTCTGTAGAAACCAAACTACGGCCGTACAATACAGAAATAAACTAACAGGTAAACAAATGCCATTCATATCTGGGTGAGGGACTGAGTGCAGCGCTTGGATTTGATATGGCTTATGATCAGTACAGAAGAAAAGGAGGAAATGATGATTCTAAAGGTGTTTGTATTCTATTCTAGTTTGTTGTTGTATTGGATTTGATCTCCCAATGCACTGGAACCTATATTATTTAATTGACTTTGTACATGAAAGAATTTTCAGTTTTATGCCACTTAAAATGTATTTTATTTGTATTTGTCCTTTTTATTTTATTCCTAAAGTACCTTTTTCTCGAATAGCCATTTAAAAGTGAAAGTATTTATTCCACTTGCGTGACAGTGTACGACCAGTGGGGAGCCATATTCTATACTTCTCTTTGTGTAAGAATTATTCACATTTCACCAGGCTTTGAAGAGATTAGAAGATCATGTACATTTACAGTATGATGCCATTTTTGTATTGATTGGGATTTTTTCTATTTTTTAACCTATAGAAATTGGAGCCAGAGACTAAGTTGGGAGGGGATTTTATTTGATTTCATGAAGTTTTAATTGTGATTTTTGTGACTGTGAAGATGGCCTGTACTGGTACCAAGCCAAACCCAAGCATCACAAGAACAGCAAGCATCACAAGAACAGCAAGCATCACAAGAACAGCAAGCATCACAAGAACAGGGTATTTTCCTTCATGGTCCCCTTTTGACCCCGACTTTGGATTCCATTTAGACTACTTCCTTCTGATGGAACTCAGAACTACCATCGAGGAGTTCTGTTGCCATAGCGTTGGCATAGCCTAGAACAAACCTGACCTTCTCGCTGTCTGCCAGAGTTGTCCAGCCAACATTTTTAAGAGCTTGTCTGCAGATAATGTGGCGTGTTGTCCCCTCTGTGACTGTCCCCCTCCCCATGTCACTGTATTCGACTGACTATGGCCGACTGGTCATGGGAAACTGGCATTCTGGTTTTGCTTTGGATATAAAATGTTTTACCAAAATCCACCCAGCGCTCCCTGAGTGTTTCTGTGATGTTTCTGTGAGATGCATGCAGATGAAGAGGGGTGTGTGTGTGTGTGTGTGTGTGTGTGTGTGTGTGTGTGTGTGTGTGTGTGTGAGATTTTGATCAGTGTCTTGGAACAACTTCATCATACTGTTAGACCTGCTGACACCAACACTGCTGTTCCTATTTTATTCCACCAGGGAGCGACAGAGACCCATCTGACAAGCCCAGCCAGGGTCCCTCGCTCTCTCGCTCTTTTTCTCTCTCAATTTCAATTCAATTTCAATTTAACCTCTACGGGATCGGTGTCCCCCCAGCTCGACGGTTGAACTAACATAGGCTAATGTGATTAGCATGAGGTTGTAAGCAACCAAAACATTTCCCAGGACATAGACATATCTGATATGGGCAGAAAGCTCAAATACGTGTTAATTTAGCTGCACTGTCCAATTTACAGTAGCTATTACAGTGAAAGAATACCATGCTATTGTTTGAGGAGAGTGCACAATTACAAACTTGAAAATGTATTAATAAACCAATTAGGCACATTTGGGCAGACTTGATACAACATTTTCAATGGTTCATTGGATCAGTTTAAAACGTCGCACATCCACTGCTGCCATCTAGTGGCCAAAATCTAAATTGCTCCTGGGCTGGAATAATACATTATGGCCTTTCTCCTGCATTTCAAAGATGATGGTACAAAAAAAAAAGTTTTTTCTTTGTATTATCTTTTACCAGATCTAATGTGTTATATTCTCCTACATTCATTTCACATTTCCACAAACTTCAAAGTGTTTCCTTTCAAATGGTATCATTAATATGCATATCCTTCCTCCAGGTACTGAGCTACAGGCAGTTAGATTTGGGTATGTCATTTTAGGCAACAATTAAAAAAATGGGTCCGATCCTTTATTGCCAAGGGAAACATATGTCAATATTGCCAAAACAAGTGAACTAGATAATAAACAAAAGTGAAATAAACAATACAAAGTAACAGTAAACATTACACTCACAAAAGTTCCAAAAGAATAAAAACATTACAAATGTCATTATGTGCAAATATTCCTCTCTATCTCTTAGCTCATTATACTCCATAACAATCACAGGAATAGAGCTGCAATTAGGGAAGAGAGGGGCTTGGAATAGGACGGGGGTAATTTCACGATGGCTCTCTTTCCACGTCTCTCAAAGCATGCACACACAGCAACACAGGTACAGCTTTACAATCATTCTTTATCTGAGAACAACAAAGACAAACTGTAACAGAGAGAAATAAAGATTGAATAGGTCCTGTAAACTTTGGATTGGCTAGGTCTCAGTATAAAATAGCCAACAACCACAATGTATAATGAAAGCCAATATTACAGTTGAGGCGTGTGTATTTGTGCAAATCCATCAATCTCAATGGGTTTGTATTTGTAAAACTTTGCCTGGGAGTTTAGAGTTCTGAGTTAGAGTTGGTGCCAATGTTTGTCTGTAGTTATTATTGGGCCTAGGGTTCTCTTTAGTTGTGAGCCATTTGGTTTCCCCCACCAACCCCTCAACACCCCAGTGGTCACCAGTCAGTGCAGTACATTAGAGCGGTCACCAGTCAGTGCAGTACATTAGAGTGGTCACCAGTCAGTGCAGTACATTAGAGTGGTCACCAGTCAGTGCAGTACATTAGAGTGGTCACCAGTCAGTGCAGTACATTAGAGTGGTCACCAGTCAGTGCAGTACATTAGAGTGGTCACCAGTCAGTGCAGTACATTAGAGCGGTCACCAGTCAGTGCAGTACATTAGAGCTGTCACCAGTCAGTGCAGTACATTAGAGCTGTCACCAGTCAGTGCAGTACATTAGAGCGGTCACCAGTCAGTGCAGTACATTAGAGCGGTCACCAGTCAGTGCAGTACATTAGAGCGGTCACCAGTCAGTGCAGTACATTAGAGCGGTCACCAGTCAGTGCAGTACATTAGAGCGGTCACCAGTCAGTGCAGTACATTAGAGCGGTCACCAGTCAGTGCAGTACATTAGAGCGGTCACCAGTCAGTGCAGTACATTAGAGCGGTCACCAGCCAGTGCAGTACATTAGAGCGGTCACCAGTCAGTGCAGTACATTAGAGCGGTCACCAGTCAGTGCAGTACATTAGAGCGGTCACCAGTCAGTGCAGTACATTAGAGTGGTCACCAGTCAGTGCAGTAGGTGGTCTCGCCACCCTCCTCCCTCTCCTGATTCATGAGGTCCAGTGCTGCCATGGGATGATCCAAACCTGCCGTCAAACAGCCTTTCTGGGCTTAAATCAGGGCAACCCCCCGCCCCACACACACACACTCTCTCCAAAGTGTGTGTGGCTGGCGTTCGTTGTCCATCTAAAGCCCCATTCTCCCAGGTCTTTATGATGCTAATGCACTCCCCAGTCTAATAAATCCCTGTAGAGCTGAAGTGCTGAGATCTTATGGCTCGTTTAGAACAGTCCCCCCTCTCTCTCAATTAAATTACATTCCATTCAAAGGACTTTATTGGCATGGGAAACATGTTTACATTGCCAAAGCAAGTGAAAGACAATAAACAAAAGTGAAATAAACAATACAAAAATGAACAGTAAATATTACACTCACCTAAGATCCAAAGGAATAGACATTTCAAATGTCATGATGTCTTGATACAGTGTTGAAATGATGTGCAAATAGTTAAAGTACAAAAGGGAAAATAAATAAACATAAATATGGATTGTATTTACAATGGTGTTTGTTCTTCACTGGTTGCCCTTTTCTTGTGGCAACAGGTCAAACATCTTGCTGCTGTGATGCCACACTGTGGTGTTTCACCCAGTAGATATGGGAGTTTATCAACATTGGGTTTGTTTTGGAATTCTTTGTGGATCTGAGTAATCTGAGGGAAATATGTGTCTCTAATTTCATCATACATTGGGCAGGAGGTTAGGAAGTGCAGCTCAGTTTCCACCTCATTTTGTGGGCAGTGTGCACATAGCCTGTCTTCTCTTGAGAGCCAGGTCTGCTTACGGCGGCTTCTCTCAATAAGAAGGCCAATAAGAAGGCTATGCTCACGGAGTCTGTACATAGTCAAAGCTTTCCTTCATTTTGGGTCAGTCACAGTGGCCAGGTATTCTGCCACTGTGTACTCTCTGTTTAGGGCCAAATATCATTCTAGTTTGCTCAGTTAAAAAATATATATATATTTCCAATGTGTCATATAATTATCTTTTTGTTTTCTCATTATTTGGTTGGGTCTAATTGTGTTGTCCTAGGGCTATGTGGGGTGTGTTTTGTTTGTGAACAGAGCCCCAGGACCAGCTTGTTAGGGGACTCTTCTCCAGGTTCATCTCTCTGTAGGTGATGGTTTTGTTATGGAAGGTTTTGTTATGGAAGGCTTTGTTATGGAAGGTTTGTTATGGAAGGTTTTGTTATGGAAGGTTTTGTTATGGAAGGTTTGTTATGGAAGGTTTTGTTATGGAAGGTTTTGTTATGGAAGGTTTGTTATGGAAGGTTTTGTTATGGAAGGTTTGTTATGGAAGGCTTTGTTATGGAAGGTTTGTTATGGAAGGTTTTGTTATGGAAGGTTTTGTTATGGAAAGTTTGTTATGGAAGGTTTTGTTATGGAAGGTTTGTTATGGAAGGTTTGGGAATTGCTTCCTTTTAGCTGGTTGTAATGAGCGGGTATCGGCCTAATTCTGCTCTGAATGCATTATTTGGTGTTTTACGTTGCACACGGGGGATATTTTTATGGTTGCACACGGGGGATATTTTTATGGTTGCACACGGGGGATATTTTTATGGTTGCACACGGGGGATATTTTTATGGTTGCACACGGGGGATATTTTTAAGGTTGCACACGGGGGATATTTTTAAGGTTGCACACGGGGGATATTTTTAAGGTTGCACACGGGGGATATTTTTTGCTGAATTCTGCATGCAGAGTCTCAATTTGGTGTTTGTCCCATTTTGTGAATTCTTGGTTGGTGAGTGGACCCCATCTCTCTCCCTCTCTTTCAGCCTGTCCCACATTCTCTTTCTGTTGATTTCATGCCACTCCCATTCTCCTCCCCCTCTTCCTCTATCTCAGCTCCTTTTCCTCCTCTCTCTTCTCTCCATCTCTGTCCTATCTGTCTTTGTGTCTATCTGTCTGTCGCTTTGCTGTGTGTGACTGTGAGTCCCAGCCCCTCTCAGGGGGCCAGCATGTCACTCAGCTCCAGGCCCAGCGAGGGGAGGTGAAAGGGAGCTGATTGAGCTAATTTAGCCCCTGGATGTGAGAGCAGGGAAGGCCTCACCCTCCACTAATAGACAGACATCAAAATGGAGATGAGGGAGGGATGACTATAAAACCAGAGTTTTGATGAATTTATCCTTTCCCCAAAGGGATGGGGAGGAGAAGCTTTTCTGAACCGTTCCGGAGTGACATTGTGAAGTTGGTAAAGGTTTATGTGTATTGCCGTGTGTTAAAACTTCTGATATTGCTTATTGATCTTTCCCCCTCCATTATGTCACCGTCAATCACTGGTCTGGTTGATGATCTTGTCCGGCCTCTGACAGCGCGTATATCCACACTGCCCAAAACCTCGGCTCTTAGTGCTGATCTGAAGGTTGGACCTGTTTTATGGATCTGCTGGTCTCAGCCATAATGACAGAAAGGCTAACAGAGACAACTGGCTGCTGAGACGTTGCTTTATGACTTTCTGATAAATCATCGGACCAAGAGGCTCGATTGCTTCTTTTAGTATTTTAAGACCGAATCCTAACTTCCATCAATCATACATGGATCTCATCAATGAGAGATTTATGTGAAAATGTGAGTTAAACGCTGGCTCTTTAGTCATTAGGTCGGCAGTCTGATGAAGGTCAGCGTGGATTATTTGTCTGAGTTTTTCTTCTACTATTTGCACAGGGCCAGGAGTGTTTCATAAACCACCTGACCAGGAAAAACTCCAGGTCGTACTCATGACCACCTGGAGGTGGGAGATTGAAGCAGACACCAAAACATCCGGCATGATCACCTGGAGGTGGGAGATTGAAGCAGACACCAAAACATCCGGCATGATCACCTGGAGGTGGGAGATTGAAGCAGACACCAAAACATCCGGCATGATCACCTGGAGGTGGGAGATTGAAGCAGACACCAAAACATCCGGCATGATCACCTGGAGGTGGGAGATTGAAGCAGACACCAAAACATCCGGCATGATCACCTGGAGGTGGGAGATTGAAGCAGACACCAAAACATCCGGCATGATCACCTGGAGGTGGGAGATTGAAGCAGACACCAAAACATCCGGCATGGGGTGGAACGAAATTGAGAAGACAGCCTAGACAGAGTGCGATGGAGAGGAGACGTCAATGGCTTCTGGTCCCTGGGGAGCGATGGACCTTAGTAAGTAACTTACTCAGGATCTGTTTCAGACTCTATCTCAAGTCAACATCCGTAGAACTAGTGTCTTCTACCATCGTCTCTCAGTCCCAGCCTTGATCTGTATTCCTGACTCGTCCTGTGTGAGGGCCTGATGGGCTTTATGTAAATGAGCACTTTGTCCCTGTCCAATGGCATGCCTCAGAAAGGTAATAATAAAGGTGGAGCTGTGACACACTGGGGGTCGTGTCACTGCGGTAACAGGCCTCTCATCTAATAAGGTTAGGAATGCTCAGTGACGGCTTCCACTGTGTCTGTCGCTGCTTCTCTTTCTTCTCCCCCTCCTTTTGACTCTTCCTTCCCTCTGTCCACCCTTCTTCCTTGTTTTCTGACTCCTCACACCTTGTCACATCTCCTCATTCCTTCACTCCTTTCCTCTTCCTTACCTCTGTCCCTTCTTTTACATATTTAATCCTCCTCTCTGACTTCACATGCCTTCATCTCTGAAAGGAGACCAAATTGGCAGGAGAGATGAATAATGTGCCCGCCATTAACACCCAGAGAGAGGGATCATTCTTTTCATGTGTGGAGGAGAGGAGAGACAAGGCAGCGAGAGGTGGAACTGAAGGGAGGACAGGGGGCTGTCATCGCTCAGTCTTGGGACATACGCACCAACACGCGCACACACACACTTTTTGTTTCAGAGAGCTGTGGCAGGAATAAGGAGAGGTGCAAGGGAAGGGGGCTGACTGGGTTCAGTCTGGTGGGGATCTTTATGGACCACAGATCAACCTGTATTCCCAGGCTGTGGCCTGCAACCTGCTGCCTGATGGAGTAACAGACAGAGAGATGGAGGAATAAGAGCTCTATAGAGCCTCTCACAGCAGCCCGATCCTCTCACAGCAGCCCGATCCTCTCACAGCAGCCCGGTCCTCTCACAGCAGCCCGATCCTCTCACAGCAGCCCGGTCCTCTCACAGCAGCCCGGTCCTCTCACAGCAGCCCGATCCTCTCACAGCAGCCCGATCCTCTCACAGCAGCCCGATCCTCTCACAGCAGCCCAATCCTCTCACAGCAGCCCGATCCAGTCATCTGATGATTGGATTTGATTGTTTCAGTGAGCTGACTAGTTATTAATAACACACTCGCTCTTCAGAAATTGTCAGCAGCTGGTTACACTGCCTCCTAAAGACGTAATTGACATGTGGAAAACAAGGTAGGCTATCAGCTGATCATAGATGTTGTTGTAAATCAATTGGCAATCAAATCTTGATCTTGCGATCTTGACGACGTCACGATGACTTGGGGGGCAGTGGGTTCAGAACAACAATGATAAAAGCTGTATTTGATTTGATTATACCACCACCCAAAAGGGCACTTGGCCAGTGGGAGGGCAAAGGGGCAGGTGCTCTTGCCTGGTATAGTGGGGGTTGAGAAACCCCTCTATCAGAGATCAGGAGGGTGCCCTGCTCTCAGATGGCCAGTAGGGGGAGTGGAAGGTCCACACACAGATCACCCTACCCAAATAAGGTGCAAGGTTTAAGAAGGAAACGGGCTTTAATGTAAAGTGTAAATAAAGTTACGTTTTAAGAGAATAAGAAGACGTGTGTGACCTTTATCCCTTTGGGGTCCTAGGGAACTCTGGGTTCTCCATACCGCGCCTAAGGAATGGGCTACAGTGAAGACTACAGGGGAGGTGACATCATTGTACTGAAGGTGAGCTACCTTTGACTAGATACCATCCACTACACTGGGAACATGTGAATTTGTCCCGCTCTAACAGACTTCAACTTAGTTGCCGTGACTTGAACTTATAGACTTTGACATCTGCTGACTATAATGCTGATCCTGCCATGCCCGGTGCTTACCTTGGAGTGACAGAGACCTAATGCTGAAAACAGTAGGCTTTGTTCCTATCACAGCCTTTTTGACATTTCTCTTTCTCACCCAAATCAGTCTCTCTTTCCTTCTCTTTTAAACTCTTATCCTTTCACTCCTTCTCTCTCTGTTCCCCTATCTCCACCCCCATCTCTCTCATGCAGAGAGCGACCCGTTGCAGAGCCAATCACGATGGCAGACCAGCAGCAAATTCCAGATTGACCCCTATCATTATACATCCTGGGCACTGCATATATCAGAAAAGAAAGGAATGTCTGCCATGGTTCTCAGAGTGTATTGTGAAGGAGTTAGTGGTTGGACTGGATGTCCTTGACGACCAGTGGGGTGTGAGGATCACAGAGTCACTATCACCCCGACACGCACAATAGAATCTATCCTAAGCTTTAAACATCTATTTGTCTATTTGTTATTATTATTACTGTTTGTCCATCCATCCATCCATCCATTCACCTGTCCAACAAGAGATGAAATCCTCTTTCATTTGTTCTGTTTCATGCTGAGGGTGTGAGCCAGAGCTGGGTCTGTTTGTTTCAGTGAGCTGAACTTTTACAGCCCCCAAACCTAGCAGAATTATACAGCCTACAGCACTTATCATTTCAACACTTCTCTTCTCCGGTTCCCAGAGACCTGTAGATAACGTCATGACGCCGTCGTCCTCCATCACTCTGGTACAGGGAGCTTTAAAGTTCTCTTCTAAAACTGACACTGTTCCAATCCTACTTAACCCCCCCCTCCCCTCCTCCTAAGTATACTACCTAACCCTTGTGAACTTCAGTCAGAGTTACAGAAGACCCACAATACCTCTGGGAGTGGGCTACCGCTGAGACAGAGACAGAGATAGACAGAGACTTAGCCGCCTGCTATTCTCTCCCTCGCTCCGGTAATAAGAAAAGTTTCTGTTCTCTCCTCTGTGGCACAGCACTGAGATAAAGCTAGGGATCACACACACACACACACACACACACACACACACACACACACACCTAACGTACGAACACACGCTGGCATGCATACATGCACACACATGCACATGCATGCACCTACACACACGCACGCACGCACACACACAAGCAAGGGATCACTCCTCCGCACAGAGCTTCACCCAAGCAGAGGACTCAGTGAAAACCTCTCCCATATTACCAAGGGAGAGGGAGAGAGAGTGCAGACAAGAAACAAGTTTAGTCTGTAAATGCAACAGAAAGCTGGTTAGAATTAGAGGGCGATTTCCAAAAAGGTCAATGTATTCAGACAATATCCTAAGAGGGAGGAAATGTAATACCCCTTTTTTGGTTGAATTAATTCATTATAATATTAGGCTAGCTCAAGGGGGCCCTTTTCACAGTGATTAAGTGAGCACATATCTTTAAAAGACTCTCTCCTGGGCCCTGTGCTTGTGAACCTGAGGTGAGTCAGGCAGCAATATACATTAGATGAGAGGGTGGAGGGATGACTGACTCACCTTCATGGCAGACCACTGGCTTACACCACTGGCTTATTTATTTACACCACTGGCTTATTTATTTACACCACTGGCTTATTTATTTACACCACTGGCTTATTTATTTACACCACTGGCTTATTTATTTACACCACTGGCTTATTTATTTACACCACTGGCTTATTTATTTACACCACTGGCTTATTTATTTACACCAATGGCTTATTTATTTACACCAATGGCTTATTTATTTACACCAATGGCTTATTTATTTACACCACTGGCATATTTATTTACACCACTGGCATATTTATTTACACCAATGGCTTATTTATTTACACCAATGGCTTATTTATTTACACCACTGGCATATTTATTTACACCACTGGCTTATTTATTTACACCACTGGCTTATTTATTTACACCACTGGCTTATTTATATACACCAATGGCTTATTTATTTACACCACTGGCTTATTTATTTACACCACTGGCTTATTTATATACACCAATGGCTTATTTATTTACACCACTGGCTTATTTATTTACACCAATGGCTTATTTATTTACACCACTGGCATATTTATTTACACCAATGGCTTATTTATTTACACCAATGGCTTATTTATTTACACCACTGGCATATTTATTTACACCAATGGCTTATTTATTTACACCACTGGTATATTTATTTACACCACTGGCTTATTTATTTACACCACTGGCTTATTTATTTACACCAATGGCTTATTTATTTACACCACTGGCTTATTTATTTACACCACTGGCTTATTTATTTACACCAATGGCTTATTTATTTACACCACTGGCATATTTATTTACACCAATGGCTTATTTATTTACACCACTGGCATATTTATTTACACCACTGGCTTATTTATTTACACCACTGGCATATTTATTTACACCACTGGCTTATTTATTTACACCACTGGCATATTTATTTACACCACTGGCTTATTTATTTACACCACTGGCATATTTATTTACACCACTGGCTTATTTATTTACACCACTGGCTTATTTATTTACACCACTGGCATATTTATTTACACCACTGGCATATTTATTTACACCTGCAACGAAGGTTCCTTCTAAATCTTTTCTCCATGGAGATGTCTCTCTCTTAGTTCTCTGGCCTGTTCTGGAACTGTATGCTGTTCTACTATCAGCTTCATCTTGAAACGTCACAGATATAGTGAATAGTTTCACTCGCTGTGGCCAGTGATGTGTGTGTGTGTCTATAAATATTAGTGTTTGGCCCTGTGGTAGTGACTTTGACTAATATAGAGGCCCCACCCTCCTTGAATGTCCCTCCCCCTCCCCTCTCTGTCTCCATGAGCATGGCTGACCTTTGACCATGCTAGAGGTGTTCTATGTCCCTCAGCTGTCAATCATACATCACCAGGGGGTTGTGTTTAACGCCTGTGTGTGTGTGTCTGTGTGAAGCATACTTAAAACATGCCATGTCTGACAAAACCCCCCACACATATGGAACCTCCCAGTTTAGAGCTGACCCACTGATCTGTCAATCAACATTCAGGATGGCCATTTTAGTTCATTTGAACAGTTCATTTGATCACTGACCTCATGATGACGTTGAACTGGCCCATCACACACGCGCACAAGCACACACACACACACTTCCCCATATGTGACACTCAGCCTTTCTTCAACATTAATGATCAAAGCCAAATGAAAGCCATGCTGGTTTCACACATGGGAGATAAGGGTAAGGAGAGGAGAGAAGGGGGTTAGGAGGTAGGAGGAAAGAGTAGGGGTGAGGAGAGGTTGTGAGGAAAGGAAGGGGTAGGGGTATGGAGATTGAGAATGAGGGAATGAGGAGAGGAGGAGAGTGAGGGATAAGGAGTGGAGGATGAGGACAACAGGATGTATGGAGGAGAGTGAGGGATAAGGAGTGGAGGATGAGGACAACAGGATGTATGGAGGAGAGTGAGGGATAAGGAGTGGAGGATGAGGACAACAGGATGTATGGAGGAGAGTGAGGGATAAGGAGTGGAGGATGAGGACAACAGGATGTATGGAGGAGAGTGAGGGATAAGGAGTGGAGGATGAAGACAACAGGATGTATGGAGGAGAGTGAGGGATAAGGAGTGGAGGATGAGGACAACAGGATGTATGGAGGAGAGTGAGGGATAAGGAGTGGAGGATGAGGACAACAGGATGTATGAAGGAGAGTGAGGGATAAGGAGTGGAGGATGAGGACAACAGGATGTATGAAGGAGAGTGAGGGATAAGGAGTGGAGGATGAGGACAACAGGATGTATGGAGGAGAGTGAGGGATAAGGAGTGGAGGATGAGGACAACAGGATGTATGGAGGAGAGTGAGGGATAAGGAGTGGAGGATGAAGACAACAGGATGTATGGAGGAGAGTGATGGATAAGGAGTGGAGGATGAGGACAACAGGATGTATGGAGGAGAGTGAGGGATAAGGAGTGGAGGATGAAGACAACAGGATGTATGGAGGAGAGTGAGGGATAAGGAGTGGAGGATGAGGACAACAGGATGTATGAAGGAGAGTGAGGGATAAGGAGTGGAGGATGAGGACAACAGGATGTATGGAGGAGAGTGAGGGATGAGGAGTGGAGGATGAGGACAACAGGATGTATGGAGGAGAGTGAGGGATGAGGAGTGGAGGATGAGGACAACAGGATGTATGGAGGAGAGTGAGGGATAAGGAGTGGAGGATGAGGACAACAGGATGTATGGAGGAGAGTGAGGGATAAGGAGTGGAGGATGAGGACAACAGGATGTATGGAGGAGAGTGAGGGATAAGGAGTGGAGGATGAGGACAACAGGATGTATGGAGGAAGAGCTAAAAGGGATTGAGGGGAGAGGAGAGAAAAGGTGAAGGCCTGGGGAAGCCAGACCAGGGTGCCTGTGGGCTCTGTAGTTCCTGCGTTCAATTCCATGTGAAGCTGTTGGTTTAGCTGTGTGTCACTAGGTTAGCTAGTGTAGCAGCTCACATCGAGGAGTCGGCCACCACCATATGACCTCACAAACACGCGTGTGCTTGCAAGGACACACACACACACACACACACACACATACTAAACACCACAGGCAGTGTGCCCAGCTGCATGATCTCACTAAACATTCAGGTACAATTAATTATTCCTTCCTGATCTAACGAACGCCGCTCGCTGATTGGACACCCCGAGGGGGCTGGGGCATTCTTTTAAAAACACTTTCTGGTCATGAATTTTAATCACCCCAAATGTATTGATTCATTATTTATTAAGTTACTAAAAGTGATGCCAGGTGGGCATGCTTTCAGAAAGAATAGTAAAATGCTTTTGGGGAGTAACTCTGTGAAGTGGAGACAGAGGGAGGGGAAGAATATTCCCTGTTAGAACTGCTGCTTTATTTAAAGGCATGTTTCCAGGCTGTTATTAAAGAGTTGGTCCTTGGTCCTGTTTGGAGTGTCTTGGAGTGGGCATTTAGAAAATGTTTCGCTCATTTGCGGGAATTAAGAGTTTTCACTCTTTGTTTTATCACAGCAGTGTGTCTGCTGAAGGCTAGACAGACAGCTTAGTATAGTCTCTCGCTCTGTGTGTGTGTGTGTGTGTGTGTGTGTGTGGTGTGTGTGTGTGTGTGTGTGTGTGCACCTCACTCAATAACCTACCACTAGATATGTACATGAGTGTAGCCAGCAGGTGTTAAGCGAAAACATAGTGTATGATAGAATCAAAGTGCTGTGTGTGTGTTTGTCCTCACACGTGTGTGTGCTATGGGTTAACCTGGCGAACAGGACCTTAGTGGGAACAGCGCAAATTACAAATTACCTGCCTTATTAGACCTGACCCCAAATTTCCTCCCCATGAATATTCATTATGCAGGCCGCTCGGCCGCCCAGAAACGACTTCCCCTTCTCCGCTGAATAAGAGTGATTAATGGAATTCTTCCCCATATGAATCCATCATTCCTGGGATGGAGGCAGGGATGGTAATAAGGATCCAATTAGTCCCTCAGTGGGTGGGACTCAGCAGGAATGCTGGGAAGACTGTTCCTGACTGCTCTCCCTCTCACGCCGGAACCACAGCCTTACAGAACACATCCCTGTGCCTCTACCGGTCTCTCTCCCTCTCCCTCTCACGCCGGAACCACAGCCTTACAGAACACATCCCTGTGCCTCTACCGGTCTCTCTTCCTCTCCATCTCACGCCGGAACCACAGCCTTACAGAACACATCCCTGTGCCTCTACCGGTCTCTCTCCCTCTCCCTCTTTATGTTTCATCCTCTCTTTCTCGATCATGCTGGGACAGTGGCTGCTCATATCACACCTTTACATTACTTGGAAAACCACAACTAATAGTAGGCCAGAGACATTGTGGGGGCTTCCTTTGGGGTTGAACCTACAAGTCAACTACTATCACTCCTCCCTCTAGGTGTGTGTCTGTTGGGTGGGCCCCCCTGCCCCCCTCTCTTCTGGTTAATTTCATGTTCTGGTGCATTCTGAGACGGCTCATCCTGCAGCCAAATATTTGTGTTGGGAGGCTGGCTAATCTAGGGACCACATGCACACACACACACACACACACACACACACACACACACACACACACACACACACACACACACACACACACACACACACACACACACACACACACACACACACACACACACACACACACACACACTGCCTCTGGAGAGTAGGTGTGGGAGGGAAGTGTGTGTGTGTACAGTGCATTCAGAAAGTATTCAACATTTTGTTACGTTGCAGCCTTATGCTAAAATAAAAAAAAATCCCTCATCAATCTACACAGAACACCCCATAATAGACCTGGTAACCCAAAACTACACACAACACCCCATAATGACAAAGCAAAAAGAGGATTGAATCAAATGTTATTTGCCACATACACATGTTTAGCAGATTTTATTGCGGGTGTAGCGAAATGCTTGTTAGGTCCTGTGCACTCTGGAGCAGGTTTTCATCAAGGATCTCTCTGTACTTTGCTCCGTTCATCTTTCCCTCGAACCTGACTAGTCTCCAAGTCCCTTCCGCTGAAAAACATCCCCACAGCATGATTCTGCCACCACCATGCTTCACCATAGGGATGGTGCCAGGTTTCCTCCAGACGTGACGCTTGGCATTCAGGCCAAAGAGTTCAATCTTGGTTTCATCAGACCAGAGAATCTTGTTTCTCATGTTCTGAGTCTTTTGGCAAACTCCGAACAGGCTGTCAGGTGCCTTTTACTGAGGAGTGGCTTCCGTCTGGCCAGTCTACCTTAAAGGCCTTATTGGTGGAGTGCTGCAGAGATGGTTGTCCTTCTGAAGGACAAGTAACTCTGGAGCTCTGTCAGAGTGACCATCGGGTTCTTGGCCACCTCACTGACCAAGGTCCTTCTCCTCCGATTGCCCAGTTTGGCCGGGGGGCCAGCTCTAGGAAGAGTCTTGGTGGTTCCAAACTTCTTCCATTTAATAATGATGGAGGCCACTGTGGACCTTCCATGCTGCAGAAATGTTTTGGTACACTTCCCCAGATTTGTTCCTCTATATTATCCTGTTTTGGAGCTCTACAGACAATTCCTTCAGTCTCATGGCTTGGTTTTAGCTCTGACATGCACTGTCAACTGTGGGACCTTATATAGACAGGTGTGTGCCTTTCCAAATCATGTCCAATCAATTGAATTTACCACAGGTGGACACCAATCGAGTTGTAGAAACATCTCAAGGTTGATCAATGGAAACAGGATGCACCTGAGCTCAATTTCAAGTCTCATAGCAAAGGGTCTGAATACTTAATTCAACAACTCTATACAGGGGACTGGATCCACACACAGACCAGGGACTTCTGACTTTGATGGCTGGGAGAGCAGTGGTAATGGAGCGATGGAGGGATTGAGAGATGGGAAGATGGGGAAGGCTGGGCAGGTCAGAGGGAGGAGTCATCTGTGGAGTATCTACGTGTCTGTCTGTCTCTCTCTATACATAGATAGCTCTATAAAGGGACTCCCGCCCATTCCAAGATGGCATGTTTAGCCTTTAGCCAACATGACATCCACTTCTTCCAACAGCTCTATTGTCTCTTCATCCCTCTCCTCTCCTCTCCTCTCCTCTCCTCTCCTCTCCGCCTGCCTTTATGATTGTATTTAATCCATATCACATCTATATTCTGAACAAATAGGAGCAGGGTGACACCTCCCCAACATCACCCTTAAAACACCAATCTCTGCTGTCGAGGAAACGTGCCAAAATGGGCCCTCGCCAGCGCACTGATGATATCCCTGATAAGCCTTTTAGCTAATTACTGACTCCTACTTGAGAGGGAGAGAGGGAGAGAGAGAGAGGGAGAGAGAGAGGGAGAGGAAGGAAGGAGGCTGTTGAAAGAAAGACAGATTAACATTTGTTCTTTTACATGCCTTCCTCAGCCACACACACAATAACTTTGCTTATACTAATTAACAATTAGCAGAGACTCGCTGGCTAATTGTGTTATTGCTCCTAATTAAGGGGCTAATTACAGGAATGTCAATTTGGATTTAATTACTAAGTGCTTTGGTAATTCCCACTGAGCATAAGTTACCCCTTTCTCTCTCCCCTCCTCCCCTCCCCTCCTCCCCCACCTTTCTGTGTGAAACCATTCCTCTGTTCCGAGGTCCTGCGCTTGGTGCTAGGATGGGAATGGAGATGTGGATGGGGGGGATGGTTTGAGCAGAGAGACCAGGGGGGTTTACAGAGTAATGAAGAGCTTTACCGTTGGCCGTCCAATTAGCCAACATCACAGAAAGCCAGTTCAACTAGGCCCCTTTAGCTGTCCCTGCCTGCCTGTCTCCCTGCCCGCCTGTCTCCCTGCCTGCCTGTCTCCCTGCCCGCCTGTCTCTCTGCCTGCCTGTCTCCCTGCCCGCCTGTCTCCCTGCCTGCCTGTCTCCCTGCCCGCCTGTCTCCCTGCCCGCCTGTCTCTCTGCCCGCCTGTCTCCCTGCCCGCCTGTCTCTCTGCCCGCCTGTCTCTCTGCCCGCCTGTCTCTCTGCCCGCCTGTCTCTCTGCCCGCCTGTCTCCCTGCCCGCCTGTCTCCCTGCCCGCCTGTCTCTCTGCCCGCCTGTCTCTCTGCCTGCCTGTCTCCCTGCCCGCCTGTCTCTCTGCCCGCTTCATACAGTCGCTGTCCTACTGGTGCTCTGCGCTGTGACGTGTGTGGCTAATATTCATCATCGTCATTTTAATGTGATCAATATGGAATATTCCTGCGCTCACACACACTGGTGATGACCAAGACTAGTAGACTAACAATTCAGTAGACACTTGTATCCAAAGCAACTTACTGTTGATACATATGTTCAGAATATGTGGCCCATATAGGAATCATCCAACAAACTCCAACCAACTGAGCGAGCAGAACTATATGAGCCTCTACACCCTGTGGTTGAAGGAAAATGCTTCTGACTACTGTTCTGTGGTTGATCTATTCTGCATGCATCCTGTTTGACCACTGTTTGGTGCTGTTGTCTCACACATACATCTCCAGGACCACTTCTAGGTGTGGAAGTAGGCCCCTATTACACACACACACACACACACACACACACACACACACACACACACACACACACACACACACACACACACACACACACACACACTGACACACACACTGACACACACCGGTCCCAAAACCTCTCTCTCTCTCTCTCTCTCTCTCTCTCTCTCTCTCTCTGTGCTCCTAACTGCCTGGCTCCTTCATAGTCCTGCCAAAATACCATAAGACGGGTTATAATATATATAATTATACCCACTTACATTAGCCATTATGCCAGTGGAGCATTGCTCGCCAAATGACACACGACCTGTCAAGACTTCATTCAGGCCATTAATAAGCGTCATTAGTGTCTAGTTTGAATACCCCTCTTGCACACTGCAGTCATTTCAACATGTCATAGATTTTAATTTGAGGGTAAAAATAGCTATGAGGATATTATGCACTCTCCCAGCCAGTCTTTGTGATCTTCTGATGGGGGGGAAGTTCACTGTGTGACCTTGGCTTTTCTCTTTATTGGAATTAAAACTATTACTGCCTCTCATATGACACCATATTCCCCATATAGAGCACTACTGTTGACCAGAGTCCTGCAGAGGTCTATGGGTCTCTGGTCAGATGTAGAGCACTACTGTTGACCAGAGTCCTGCAGAGGTCTATGGGTCTCTGGTCAGAAGTAGAGCACTAAAAAGGGAAATAGGGTGTAATTTAGAAATGTGCTTTATTGCTAGTTCTACTGCTGTCAGTACACTGAACGCCCCACGACCAGGGCTTAGCGCTGAACGCCCCACGACCAGGGCTTAGCTGGGGTTTCTCTTTATGATGCTGATCAATACATTCTACTTCCTCACAGGTCTATAGTGGTATAGACATGGAGTTGATCTTTTGATATAAAACATTTGTAATTACGCTGATTCTATTCATCATGTTTTTTTCTTTGCTTTTAAACCTCCTGAAATGTGGCCGTCAGAAATGTTCTCTAAACCTTCCCCTGCAGTGTATCAGTTATGTTGGGATCCACCTAGCTAACATCTTTTGAAGTTTTATTTTTATACAAAACAATTGTTCTGGTGTGAGAAACGACCCAAAGGGAATTGTCCGTGTCTCATCAGTGGCTCTCCACCCACACTTTGGGAAACAGATGTTTTTTGATTAGGTGATCAGAGGAAGAGTTGGTGTGTTAGTGTCTGTATTGTGGAGTAGTGGAGCATCCCACAGGTGCAAGTGTGTGTGTGTGTGTGTGTGTGTGTGTGTGTGTGTGTGTGTGTGTGTGTGTGTGTGTGTGTGTGTGTGTGTGTGTGTGTGATTGTCTCCCAGGTGTAGGTGTGTGTTCCCCTCCTGACAGGCGAGGCGTGGTGCGGTGCCTTTGATCGTTAGTGACTCTAGTTGTTTACCTCGTCTGTGTCTGCAGCAGCTGGAGGGGCTAATTAACCACAGAAAGGACTTAATCCCATTACCATGAAGCCTGCTGTCAACCACCACGCACCTTGGAATCCCACTGCACAGACATTTATGTTCCCTCTGTACCACACACACACACCCCACTCTCCATCACTGTGTTTTAGGAATCCCACTGAGAGGGTAGTGTGTGTGAGACAGGGGAATAACCTGATCAGAGCTTAGTTTCACATCTTTCTGTGATTTGCCACATTACAAAAGAAGATGTGGAGTGATAGAGGGAAAGATGGAGAGAGGCAGACTGAGGGAGGAAGGGCTGGAGTCCAGTCCACAGTGTAGTAGCGGCAGGGTAGAGAAAGCCTCTCCAGCAGAACATCAACAGCCAATTACAGCCTGTACCTTCTCCTCTTTTCCCAGCAGCCAACAGGACAACTTAACACTGTGCCCCGGCCCCCCTTTCCTCCCAGCAGCCACCTCACCTCCCAGTCACATGTCCCTGTCTGACCTACTGTAAACAACACTGAACAGGTCATTCCTGTAACCGGCCAGGTCTATGATTGTTTTCACGGCTTTCCTTTTTCATTCTCAGAACTTTATAATTAATGATAGTGTTTGGATAATTACCAAGCATACAGCTGGATATTCTCACCCTGGACTTAACCCTGGTGTGGAACAGTGAGAGAGAGGAGAGGGGTGATAGAGGGTGGAGGGAGGTCTGTGTGTCTGTGTTTAGTGTCTGTGTTTTAATTGGTGTGTGTTGTCAGTAAGGACTGCTCCTTAGTGTGATCTCTCTGTCTCCCTCTCCATCTCTCCAACCCTCTGCCCTGTTTGAATCTCTCTCTCTCTCTCTCTCTCTCTCTCTCTCTCTCTCTCTCTCTCTCTCTCTCTCTCTCTCTCTCTCTCTCTCTCTCTCTCTCTCTCTCTCTCTCTCTCTCTCTCTGCAGATACAGATCCTATTAGAGAGAAGTGGACAGAGCCAGACAGCAGCTCTCCACTTCACTGGTCCTGAGAGAGAGGGAGAGACAGAGCACCTCCCCATGTTCCCACCCACCCAGTTTCCTCCACCTCACAGTCAACATCAGAGACTACTGTGGCAAGGTAAGCCCCTCCGTGTAGGAAGAACAAACCTTGAGAGGAACTAGACTGTAGAGGAATTCATCTTCGAGAGTATTACACTGTCATTCCCCTAGCAGTCCACTGATCTGGCTTAGTAGAGGGAGGCAGGGTGGGACGGAACATCAGTTGGTTACAGTTATCTCCCACTACGACACACACACCACCCACAACAAGCATCTGTCACCCGCCTCGTCCATTACAGACCCAAATGAGCCAAGCTGGCTGCCATGAGGTCCTGTCGCTGTTAGAGATAGTGTGATCGATAGGCCTCTGGGACGCCAGGGGGCACAGAATGGCTGCCGTCTGGCATGTAATAGTGTGTTGATGATCTCTAGGGCGGCCGTCTCTCATGCCTGATCACAATCTAACTGACAGCAAAGTAAATAGAGTCAGGAAGATGAACTGCTGTGACACACACACGCACACTTGCCTAGACACACACATGCATAAACAGGCACACACATGCATACACACAGATGCACACACACTCACACACTCACACACGCAGTACATGCAGTGCCGTAGCTAGTGCTATACGTGTGATGACATGTTAAAGGACAATGGAAGAGAAGATCTACATATGAGAGAGAAGAGTAATTCCACATTGGTCATAAAACCGTCCTGTCTTTGTGGGTAATAATGACATTAATGTAAGATGGTCATCTTTAATTCACTCAACCCAGTGGGCTCAATAACCCAACACACATCCATCACTCACACACTGGATGGAGATGGTCTATGGAGAAACCTGTTTTGACTGGATGGAGATGGTCTATGGAGAAACCTGTTTTGACTGGATGGAGATGGTCTATGGAGAAACCTGTTTTGACTGGATGGAGATGGTCTATGGAGAAACCTGTTTTGACTGGATGGAGATGGTCTATGGAGAAACCTGTTTTGACTGGATGGAGATGGTCTATGGAGAAACCTGTTTTGACTGATTACACAATGAGTGTGATGCATAGATGTCCTCTTCTGTAGATCTCTTTATAGAGAGAAAGAGAGGGGAGAGAGGGAGAGATACAGAGAAAGAGAGGGGGAGAGATACAGAGAAAGAGAGGGGGGAGAGATACAGAGAAAGAGAGGGGGGAGAGATACAGAGAAAGAAAGACAGAAAAAGAGAGATAGAGGGAGAGCACGAAACAAGGGCTTGGCTGATTATGTGTGTTAATTAGAGACCGTCAGAGGGGTGTGGAGGAGGAGGGAGGGAGGAATCACCCCTTGTGCCTGTCCATCATTCATCACTCAGTGGGAAACACCATTTTAGTGGCGTTTGAACTTACCCATGGGCGGACATTTTGTGAGCATTTTGATTGCAAAAAACGGCAATCATGATGGCAATCCGCTGTGTCAAGCTCAACCTCCATGGGTCTGGCAGACTACTGTAGAAGATGCCAAAAGAAGACGGGAATGAGTCAAGAGATGGAAGGAGTAGTAGAACAGGAGGATGGGAGTGAAAGAGTGATGAAGATGTTAGTATGAATGGGGGAGGAAGAGGTAACGGAATAACAGGGGGATGAAGGAGGAGGAGGACAGTGGATGTGGTAGTAGAAAACGGAGGTATAGGTGTCTGCTCTCTCCCTCTCTCTCCTTCAGCTCTCCTCTGAATCTGGGTGATTGGCAGGGATGTTAAGTGCCGTTTGACACCTGAGCGGGAGATCTGTCTGTCTGTCTGAGAGAGAGAGAGAGAGAGAGAGAGAGAGAGAGAGAGAGAGAGAGAGAGAGAGAGAGAGAGAGAGAGAGAGAGAGAGAGAGAGAGAGAGAGAGAGAGAGAGAGAGAGAGAGAGAGAGAGAGAGAGAGAGAGAGAGAGAGAGAGAGAGAGAGAGAGGTAATGAATTGGAGTCGTCGGCACGATTAAAATGGCTGTTAATTTCTCCTGGGAGATAGGAGCCCAGAGCAGCATGAATCACACTGCCATGGGATGACTCACCATGACCTGGGAGGGAAGGAAGGAGGGACAGAGAGGGATGGAGGGAGAAAGAAGTATGGGTAGAAGATGGGAGTAAGGAGAGAGGGACGTAACGATAGAGGGAGGAAAGGGGAATGGCTGGAGAGAGGAATGGGGCATGGAGGAATAGGGAGAGAGGAATGGAAGGTGGGAGAATGGAGGGAGAGTGGTCCTCAGAAAGGAGAAGAGAGGGGGAGAAGAGAAGTGGAGAAGAGAAGTGGAGAAGAGATAAGTAGGCAGGAGGCCTTGTCAGCAGTGAAGCGTGTCTGATTATGACATCTACAGTAATAGTCGTGATTGTTCAGTTCCATCTGCCTGAAAGGGCTTTGTGTTTCTCATGCCCTCTGACAACATAAAATGAGACGTCCTCAGACAGTCCACTGAGCAGCAGCTCTCACAGAGCAGGAAAGCATGCCCACATCTTACCAAACACAACACTAACATTCAAATAGACAGGAAAAGACAATCAAGCATAAAGGATGCTGGAATACTGCAACTCTACATTGGATTGTGTTGTACAGTGATGGAAAAATGACCCAATTGTCATACTTGAGTAACAGTAAAGATACCTTAATAGAAAATGACTCAAGTAAAAGTGAAAGTCACAGAGTAAAATACTACTTGAGTAATAGTCTAAAAGTATTTGGTTTTAAATATACTCAAAAGTAAATGTAATTGCTAAAATATACTTAAGTATCAAAAGTAAAACTATAAATAATTTCTAATTCTTTATTTTAAGCAAACCAGATGGCATCATTTTATTTTTAATTTACGGATAGCCAGGGGCACACCAACACTCAGACATCATTTAGAAACAAAGCATGTGTGTTTAGTGAGTCCGCCAGATCAGAGGCAGTAGGGATGACCTGGGATGTTCTCTTGATAAGTGTGTGAATTGGACCATTTTCCTGTCCTGCTAAGCATTCAAAATGTAATGAGTACTTTTGGGTGTCAGGAAAATGTATGGAGTAAAAAGTACATCATTTCTTTAGGAATGTAGTGAAGTAAAAGTAAAAAAATATATAAATAGTAAAGTACAGATACCCCCAAAAATGACTTAAGTAATACTTTAAAGTACATTGCATCATACAATAGATTGACTGTAAAGTTTAGATCCATATACTGTAAGTTATTGTTTCCATATCTTGGACAAAGAGAGGTTACAGGATTAGTACTAATACACAGATGTGTGCATTTCAGCAATCAGGCAGAATATGTGTTTTAGGCCGGACCAGAAACAGGTTCAACTTTGACACTGCAGCTGTGTGTGCGTCACACTATTTCCTGGACAGAGAGACCAAGAGCACACGCACACATACATGTACCTCTCTCTGTTTACAGTACCTCTCTCTGTTTACAGTACCTCTCTCTGTTTACAGTACCTCTCTGTCTCTCTCTCTCCCTCTATCATTCTCTCTGTCTCTCTCTCTCCCTCTATCATTCTCTCTGTCTCTCTCTCTCCCTCTATCGTTCTCTCTGTTTACAGTACCTCTCTGTCTCTCTCTCCCTCTATCGTTCTCTCTGTTTACAGTACCTCTCTGTCTCTCTCTCTCCCTCTATCGTTCTCTCTGTCTCTCTCTCTCCCTCTATCGTTCTCTCTGTTTACAGTACCTCTCTGTCTCTCTCTCCCTCTATCGTTCTCTCTGTTTACAGTACCTCTCTGTCTCTCTCTCTCCCTCTATCGTTCTCTCTGTCTCTCTCTCTCCCTCTATCGTTGGTCGTGGTAAGTCTGTGTGGTCATGGTGAGTCTGTGGTCATGGTGATTCTGTGTGGTCTAGGTGATTCTGTGTAGTCTAGGTGATTCTGTGTGGTCTAGGTGATTCTGTGTGGTCATCGTGAGTCTGTGTTGCCATGGTGATTCTGTGTTGCCATGGTGATTCTGTGTGATCTAGGTGATTCTGTGTTGCCATGGTGATTCTGTGTGATCTAGGTGATTCTGTGTTGCCATGGTGATTCTGTGTGGTCTAGGTGATTCTGTGTGGTCATGGTGAGTTTGGGGTTTCAGGGATTTGGGATTGAGTCACAGTGGAAAGTCCCGTCTTACCATGCCAGGGCAAGAGACTGACGGATGAGGAGAACCTTTCTCCCCTTTAAAGAGGAAGCAGAAAAAGAGAAAAGAGAAGGTATGAGAAAAGTGAAAAGAGGATCCATGTTCACATTAATGCAATCCCCTCTAACTGATAATGAGGTAGAGTCCGTTCTCCTCTCCCTCCCACTGGGCCTACCTGCTGCGACACAAAAGCCCCAGACTCTATTTTTGGAGCCCCTCTCCTCATTTATTTCCTTGATTTGGTGATGATAATAATAATTGTGCTGGAGGTGCCGTATTCAAATTAACTGCCATTCCTCCGACACTATCGGCCAACCATCGCCTCCAAAAGTGTCGCCGCACCTCCCCCTCCCTTCTCTCCTTTCTGTGACTTGCTCTCTCCATCCCTCTCTCCCTCCCTCCATCAATCCCTCCCTCCTGGCAGGAACACAAAGGCCATTGAAGCAGGTCTTCCTGATATGTTTCCTTGTTGAGTTTATTCAAATCAGCTCTTTGAAAACGTACCTTGTTTGCATTGTAATGCTGCGTTGCGGCGCGTTGACAATTTACAATTTACTGATAGAGCCTCTGTCAGAGGGCCGGGCGCACCTGCTGCCTGTGAATATGAAATGAATTCCATTCCTCCCTGTCTGTATTCACATCACAGTGGAAACATGATAGCTTACACGAGTGTCTTTGAAAGCGACTCTAACTAAATAAATTTGATTTTGAAAGGGTGTATTTGTCATATGCCCCCCCTCGTCTCGCCAGGTGCTGTCAGGGATAAAGCAGCCAGTTTATTGTACATAATAGGATGCAAGGCTTCTTAAATATACATGAATTCTATTAGGAGCTGCTCGACACGGCGGGAGGCACAAAACGCTGGCAGAGAGGCGGAGAGGGAACCACACACATCCATCAGTATGCTAAAGAGGTGTGTGTGTTTGTTTGTTTGTGTGTGTGTGTGTGTGTGTGTGTGTGTGTGTGTGTGTGTGTGTGTGTGTGTGTGTGTGTGTGTGTGTGTGTGTGTGTGTGTGTGTGTGTGTGTGTGTGTGTGTGTGTGTGTGTGTGTGTGTGTGTGTGTGTGTGTGTGTGTGTGTGTGTGTGTGAAAAAGAGACCATTGCGCTGTCACTCTCACTTAGTAGCTGTTAGGAACAATGGAATGTTGCTGCAGCACAATACACCTCGGGTAACTGTCACTGTCAATCTCACTGTCACTCTCACTGTTACTGTCACTCTCACTCTCACTGTTACTCTCACTCTCACTGTCACTGTTACTCTCACTCTCACTGTCACTGTTACTGTTACTGTCCTTACTGCTCACTCTACTCACTGCTCCTCGCTAACTCTCACTGTCACCGCTACTCACCACCTCACCGTTACTGTTACCGTCACCGTCACTGGCTACCGTCACCTCACCACTGTTTCTGTCCACTCCCTCACCTGTCACCGTTACTCTCACTCTCACTCTCACTGTTACTCTCACTCTCACTGTCACTGTTACTCTCACTCTCACTGTCACTGTTACTGTTACTGTCACTGTTACTGTCACTCTCACTCTCACTGTTACTCTCACTGTCACGGTCACTGTTTCTGTCACTGTTACTGTCACTGTCACTCTCACTCTCACTGTTACTCTCACTGTCACTGTCACTGTTACTCTCACTCTCACTGTTACTCTCACTCTCACTGTCACTGTTACTCTCACTCTCACTGTCACTGTTACTCTCACTCTCACTGTCACTGTTACTCTCACTGTCACTGCTGAGAGACACCTTGGAGAGTAAGAGAGTGGAGACACGGATTGGTGTGTGTGCACGTGTGCACGTGTGTGTGTGTGTATGCTAAGTGTGTGTCTTGTCTTGAAGGGTGTTTTATGGAGACTGTGTTGCATCTGTCAACTGTGGTGTGTGTTTGTGTGGTGTGGTGTGTGTTTGTGTGGTGTGGTGTGTGTTTGTGTGGTGTGGTGTGTGTTTGTGTGGTGTGTGTGTTTGTGTGGTTTGTGTGGTTGTGTGGTGTGTGGTGTGTGGTGTGGTGTGTGTTTGTGTGGTTTGTGTGGTGTGTGTTTGTGTGGTTTGTGTGTGTTTGTGTGTGTGGTGTGGTGTGTGTTTGTGTGGTGTGGTGTGTGTTTGTGTGGTGTGGTGTGTGTGTGTGTGTGTGTGTGTGTGGTGTGGTGTGGTGTGTGTTTGTGTGGTGTGTGTGTGTGTGGTGTGGTGTGTGTTTGTGTGGTGTGTGTTTGTGTGGTGTGTGGTGTGGTGTGTGTTTGTGTGGTGTGGTGTGTGTTTGTGTGGTGTGGTGTGTGTTTGTGTGGTGTGTGTGTGTTTGTGTGGTGTGGTGTGTGTTTGTGTGGTGTGGTGTGTGTTTGTGTGGTGTGGTGTGTGTTTGTGTGGTGTGGTGTGTGTTTGTGTGGTGTGGTGTTTGTGTGGTGTGGTGTGTGTTTGTGTGGTGTGTTTTTGTGTGGTGTGGTGTGTGGTGTGTGTTTGTGTGGTGTGGTGTGTGTTTGTGTGGTGTGGTGTGTGTTTGTGTGGTGTGTGTTTGTGTGGTGTGGTGTGTGTTTGTGTGGTGTGGTGTTTGTGTGGTGTGGTGTGTGTTTGTGTGGTGTGTGTTTGTGTGGTGCCTGGAAGGTTGGAAACAGGGCAAAAAGATGAATGTCCATTATAACAGATGGACAATAAAGTACTTCATTAAGTACTATTCTTTTCTATTTGGCATTTGTCTATATAAGTGACACGTCCAATAATGACCAGTAAATGCTGTCTCCAGACTGTTTGAGTCTTGCTGTCCTCTCCTCTCCTCCCACCTCCCCTCTCCTCCACCGCTGGCTTGTTATCTGGTCCAGCTGAGCTCTTAATTACATGATGGAGCTCGTTATGTGCTTAATTAGAGAGGTTCAGCACAGGGCAGAGACAGGAAGGGAGGAGGGAGGAGAGAGAGGGAGAGAGAGAAAAAGAGAAGGGGGCTGAGACCAGTAACACAGGGTTCATGGTAGCAGATCAACAGCCCTACATAAACTCCTAACCCCCCACATGAACACATTAACCCAGCCTCTCTCTGGTCCTGCCCCTGTTAGTGGGTGTCAACACCAGACCTGCATCCAGGATGCTTTAAACACTGATTGACTCCACAGTGCAAACAGGTTTGATTTCTTTTTAACAGGTTTGATTTCTTTTTAACAGGTTTGATTTCTTTTTAACAGTTGGATTTCTTTTTAACAGGTTTGATTGTGGTATATCCGAATATATTAATCAAATAAATTGACACAATTGGTAATTACCGGATACTAAATGGTATCTAATAATATTGTATTAAAATTGGTCAGTTTACCATGTTATGCTTAAGGAAATGCCAGGTGAATAGTGGACTATTAAGTAAAGTTATGATTTTCTAAGTAACAGCACAAGCCTGAGGAGAGAAAAGGTTGACGTGTTTGTATCTCAGTCACAGAGGAGGGAGAGAGAGAGAGAGGGGGGGATGAACAATGTTTTTGTTGTTCATCTTTAAGAGTATACTTTTGGGTCAATTAACAATAAAAGATCAATTGATAGCTCCTTCTCCTTTCTTCTCTGATTTCCGCCCCTAGTAAGGAGATAAATATTTATGAAGGCAGAAAGTCCCTTGCCTCTCTTCCTCGTGTCAAACATTCCACATGATCAAAGCCATCAGCAAAAACACACGACACACTAAAAAACATCAAGGCTTTGTTGGCATTGTTGTTCCACTGTCCCATAGCACACATATCGAAAACCCAACCTCCCTCCTATCTCCTACCCTCCCTCCTATCCCCTCAAAAACAGCTGGAGACAGAGATGGTTTGGGACCGGTGCACTGTTGCTTTAAGATAGAATATTTTATCTTCTACATCATAATTATCTCCTTAAGGTTGAAATATTAGCATATCCACCAATCTTATTATCTGAGAAATTGGCTCATTAAGTCGTCAGGTTCCCCTTGCGCCCACCTTGCTCGCTGTTGTCCACATTTCATCAGCGCGCCGTGGTGCTGTGGGGCGTTGTGACTGACTGACTGACTGACAGACAGACAGTCAGACATACAGGACCCTGGACACAGCTTCCACTGAGACCTGGGCAGAGCAGGAGGAGAGGCAGAGTGGGAATCTCAATGGGACGCATGAAGGAAAGAAGACGAGGGAGGGAAACATGTTTAGACTATAGAGATGCACCCCAGGAGATACAGCCCTCTATGGAGACTAGGAGAGACTAGGCCAGGATAAAGTATCTTCTCAATACTACAGATGAAGGAAGGAGACAAGGAAAGGTAACATGTTAGGAGGGCATCAGAACAGCCTTGTACAGTGACGAATGTATGTGTGCATAAGTGTATGTATGCTAAATGTGCCTATATGTATGCAAGCCATACACCATCTCTTTACATTGTGAGGCCTGGCCTATGGATGGAGATCACAGAACAACCAAGACCTGGCCAGAAACAGTGCTCAAAGACCCACTTAGGGGCTTACAGAAGAAAGCATACATTTGCTTAGTAATCAGAAAGAGGCTCCCTGCAAATTACATTTCCCTGCTATTAGATATTAATGAGATGCCTTAGAATATCCCAGGCCCCTAATCTGCATAATATAATCCCTGAAATGAAACCTGACTCTGGTTAGTCCTAATTAAATCATCCCTTCTAATCCTGGAAATGGCCTTTATTAATCTCACGGCTTTACTGAACAACGGGACACTACGGGGAAACAGCACTGTGGACCGCAAGGCCTGAGAGAGAGGAAGATGGCGAGAGAGAGGGAGAGAGAGACCGAGAGAGAGAGACACACATAAAGACACAGAGAGAGAGACACACAGAGAGAGACAGAGAGAGAGAGACACAGAGAGAGAGACACAGAGAGAGAGACAGAAAGAGAGACACAGAGAGAGAGACACAGAGAGACACACAGAGAGAGACACACAGAGAGCGAGACACAGAGAGAGAGACACAGAGAGAGAGACAGAGAGAGAGAGAGAGACAGAGATAATAAGAGAGAGAGAGAGAGAGACAGAGAAAAGGGATGGCTGGAGAATAGTGTGAGAGGAAGAATGGTGGGAAGGCAGACAGAGGGTGAAAAATGATTAAAAGAAGGAGAGAGAGATGAAACCCTTCAGAGAATGTATATCTGTTAAACAATAGTTGAGCTCTGTCTACTGTGCAACAGTGTGTGTGTGTGATTCAGTGGTTAATTAGAAGCCTGGCTATGCTAAATTATTTCAGCCCCTCTTTTTACTATAACACAGGACCTGAAGCTGGGAACTTTAATGCCTCCCAGATTCATTAACTAACCAAAGAAATGGGATAATCATCAAGCACAATTTCACCATAGATCTATACATATATTATTCTATACATACTATTACGCAGGTCCATGTAGATTATCTCACTGTGACATTTCATATCACCAGTTCCATATGGTAAAGCTGTTACAAATCATTATAAAGCAAATATATTTATTAGAATCTGGAATTCAAATAGTAAATGGCAGCTTTGCTGTGAGTGGATAATTTCACTTTATAAATAATCATTTCTTATGGTCATTTTTTAAACCTAATAAATGGTATTAGGAATCCCATGCATCCAATGTATGTGTGTGCCTGCATGAGTGTGTGTCCGCACACCTGGGTGTAGGTACATGTGAGTGTGTGTGTTGGCAGTCATGTACGGGGCAGGTGGGTCGAGTCCCGATCTGCTTAACAGCCAATTTACAAAGGTCAGGTGAGAGAGATTAAACCACTGGGTAAATCACAGCTCATGAACTCATAAATGAGAAACAATCATTCAGGAAAGGTCATACAGCCAGGATTGAGGATTATAATAATAGAGTAGGCCTTCTCCTCCTCTCTCACTTCCTCACTCCATCCCTCTCTCCCTCTCTCAACAGGGGGTACAATGCCTCTCTCAATTGTTCTTCAGACTGCTGACTGATGGGAGTCAAGACCTCCGTATTAAAATCAGAGGTAAGGAAAGAGACACATTTGAACTAAAACCGTGGTCGTTTTTAGTTGACTTTTATTACAGGTATGATAACTTGACAGGGGTGTTATCTCCTCTACAAGAGCTGGTTATTACAGATATGATAACTTGACAGGGGTGTTATCTCCTCTACAAGAGCTGGTTATTACAGATATGATAACTTGACAGGGGTGTTATCTCCTCTACAAGAGCTGGTTATTATAGGTATGATAACTTGACAGGGGTGTTATCTCCTCTACAAGAGCTGGTTATTATAGGTATGATAACTTGACAGGGTGTTATCTCCTCTACAAGAGCTGGTTATTATAGGTATGATAACTTGACAGGGGTGTTATCTCCACTACAAGAGCTGGTTATTACAGATATGATAACTTGACAGGGGTGTTATCTCCTCTACAAGAGCTGGTTATTACAGATATGATAACTTGACAGGGGTGTTATCTCCTCTACAAGAGCTGGTTATTATAGGTATGATAACTTGACAGGGGTGTTATCTCCTCTACAAGAGCTGGTTATTATAGGTATGATAACTTGACAGGGGTGTTATCTCCTCTACAAGAGCTGGTTATTATAGGTATGATAACTTGACAGGGTGTTATCTCCTCTACAAGAGCTGGTTATTATAGGTATGATAACTTGACAGGGGTGTTATCTCCTCTACAAGAGCTGGTTATTATAGGTATGATAACTTGACAAGGGTGTTATCTCCTCTACAAGAGCTGGTTATTACAGGTATGATAACTTGACAGGGGTGTTATCTCCTCTACAAGAGCTGGTTATTACAGATATGATAACTTGACAGGGGTGTTATCTCCTCTACACGAGCTGGTTATTACAGATATGTTAATATGACAGGGGTGTTATCTCCTCTACAAGAGCTGGTTATTACAGATATGATAACTTGACAGGGGTGTTATCTCCTCTACAAGAGCTGGTTATTACAGATATGATAACTTGACAGGGGTGTTATCTCCTCTACAAGAGCTGGTTATTACAGATATGATAACTTGACATGGGTGTTATCTCCTCTACAAGAGCTGGTTATTACAGGTATGATAACTTGACAGGGGTGTAATCTCCTCTACAAGAGCTGGTTATTATAGGTATGATAACTTGACAGGGGTGTAATCTCCTCTACAAGAGCTGGTTATTATAGGTATGATAACTTGACGGGGGTGTTATCTCCTCTACAAGAGCTGGTTATTATAGGTATGATAACTTGACGGGGGTGTTATCTCCACTACAAGAGCTGGTTATTATAGGTATGATAACTTGACGGGGGTGTTATCTCCTCTACAAGAGCTGGTTATTATAGGTATGATAACTTGACGGGGTGTTATCTCCTCTACAAGAGCTGGTTATTATAGGTATGATAACTTGACAGGGGTGTTATCTCCTCTACAAGAGCTGGTTATTATAGGTATGATAACTTGACGGGGGTGTTATCTCCTCTACAAGAGCTGGTTATTATAGGTATGATAACTTGACAGGGGTGTTATCTCCACTACAAGAGCTGGTTATTATAGGTATGATAACTTGACAGGGGTGTTATCTCCTCTACAAGAGCTGGTTATTATAGGTATGATAACTTGACGGGGGTGTTATCTCCTCTACAAGAGCTGGTTATTATAGGTATGATAACTTGACGGGGTGTTATCTCCTATACAAGAGCTGGTTATTATAGGTATGATAACTTGACGGGGTGTTATCTCCTCTACAAGAGCTGGTTATTATAGGTATGATAACTTGACAGGGTGTTATCTCCTCTACAAGAGCTGGTTATTATAGGTATGATAACTTGACGGGGTGTTATCTCCTCTACAAGAGCTGGTTATTATAGGTATGATAACTTGACAGGGTGTTATCTCATCTACAAGAGCTGGTTATTATAGGTATGATAACTTGACAGGGGTGTTATCTCCTCTACAAGAGCTGGTTATTATAGGTATGATAACTTGACAGGGGTGTTATCTCCTCTACAAGAGCTGGTTATTATAGGTATGATAACTTGACAGGGGTGTTATCTCCTCTACAAGAGCTGGTTATTATAGGTATGATAACTTGACAGGGGTGTTATCTCCACTACAAGAGCTGGTTATTATAGGTATGATAACTTGACGGGGGTGTTATCTCCTTTACAAGAGCTGGTTATTATAGGTATGATAACTTGACAGGGGTGTTATCTCCTCTACAAGAGCTGGTTATTATAGGTATGATAACTTGACGGGGGTGTTATCTCCTCTACAAGAGCTGGTTATTATAGGTATGATAACTTGACAGGGGTGTTATCTCCTCTACAAGAGCTGGTTATTATAGGTATGATAACTTGACGGGGGTGTTATCTCCTCTACAAGAGCTGGTTATTATAGGTATGATAACTTGACAGGGGTGTTATCTCATCTACAAGAGCTGGTTATTATAGGTATGATAACTTGACAGGGGTGTTATCTCCTCTACAAGAGCTGGTTATTATAGGTATGATAACTTGACAGGGGTGTTATCTCCTCTACAAGAGCTAGTTATTATAGGTATGATAACTTGACAGGGGTGTTATCTCCTCTACAAGAGCTGGTTATTATAGGTATGATAACTTGACAGGGGTGTTATCTCCACTACAAGAGCTGGTTATTATAGGTATGATAACTTGACGGGGGTGTTATCTCCTTTACAAGAGCTGGTTATTATAGGTATGATAACTTGACAGGGGTGTTATCTCCTCTACAAGAGCTGGTTATTATAGGTATGATAACTTGACGGGGGTGTTATCTCCTCAACAAGAGCTGGTTATTATAGGTATGATAACTTGACAGGGGTGTTATCTCCTCTACAAGAGCTAGTTTTTATAGGTATGATAACTTGACGGGGGTGTTATCTCCTCTACAAGAGCTGGTTATTATAGGTATGATAACTTTACAGGGGTGTTATCTCCACTACAAGAGCTGGTTATTATAGGTATGATAACTTGACAGGGGTGTTATCTCCACTACAAGAGCTGGTTATTACATGGACAACCAATGGAAATATTGCACTCAACCAAAAGGGTAAAAGCAAATGATCTTCATAGGTTGTCTTTGTATCTTTAAATGTTGGAAATGTTGCCCCTCAGCTGGTAGGTTGAATCTAGTGTGTCTATCTTCTTGAATCTACTACAGATGCCTAGTGTGTCCATCTTCTTGAATCTACTACAGATGCCTAGTGTGTCCATCTTCTTGAATCTACTACAGATGCCTAGTGTGTCCATCTTCTTGAATCTACTACAGATGCCTAGTGTGTCCATCTTCTTGAATCTACTACAGATGCCTAGTGTGTCCATCTTCTTGAATCTACTACAGATGCCTAGTGTGTCCATCTTCTTGAATCTACTACAGATGCCTAGTGTGTCCACCCCCCCACCGTTACAGATAGTCTCTCTATCATCCCGTACTCCTGTCTCTCTTTCTTTCTGTATCATAGTTAGTAAAGCACTTTGAAGATGTAAAACAGTGTAACAACAGGGGGCAGTATTGGGTCACAAAGCAGACAAGAGAATCTCACTTTCTCACTCTCTCGCTTACAGGCCAGGGTCCAGTCTCTCCACCTCTCAGGATTAATTACACTTTTTCAATTAATGTCTTAACGAGAGCTGGTGGTGCCACGCTGATAACACTGTTATATCTCGGTATGGAGGGAGGTGGAGAGATGGAGGGAGATGGATGGAGGGAGATAGATTGAGGGAGAAGTTAGAGAGATGGAGAGATGGAGAGCAGAGAAAAATAGAAAGGTAGATGGGAGATAACACAGGGGGACGGAGTATCATTTCAGCTCTAACTGCTACAAGAGAAAGGCTGCACGGAAAAGACACACACAGCACCAAAAATAGCATTTACTGTGTCAGATGACAGCCACTTTCTTTATATACATACACATGGAAAACACGTACAGACAGAAAACAGCCACCCTGCGACATGTTGACTACGCTACAGTGACATCCCTAGTACGGCTCCGATACACATACTCTTTCCCATGATCCTTTGGGTTACCACAGTAATGAGTTCTACAGGCACGCACCAGGGGACCTGTCACACACGCACGGCTGGCACACACCAGGGGACCTCATATGTAAATTAGTCAGCTGATGTGTCACATGATGAGCCTGAAGGTCATTAATTGGTCAGCAATCAGAGGTTGGCGTGTCAGATATTGGAGGGATAATTTGCATAAGGCAGTGGAGCACTTACCCCTAAAGATCCTTTCAAACAGCCTTTACAATTGAAGCTCTTTCTATAGGCCTCTCTCTCTCTGCTCTCTCTCTCTCTCCTCTCTCTCTCTCTCTCTCTCTCTCTCTCTCTCTCTCTCTCTCTCTCTCTCTCTCTCTCTCTCTCTCTCTCTCTCTCTCTCTCTCTCTCTCTCTCTCTCTCCTATCTCTCCCCTCTCTCCTCTCTCTCTCCTCTCTCTCCCATGTACATCAGGGGTCTGAGCCAGTGGACATCTCAGAGTGGGCTTTACATTGCTCTATATTAAAAAAAAAAAAAAAAAAAACATGTTATTTTATTCTTTATTCTTAAATGTTTATAGATTTTATGCTGTTTTCTTGAGATCCTCATAGAAACAAGACAGTTATTCCCAAGTGCCTTTACCCCCCTCATGTTCAATTACATGCAAATAAACTAAGTTATCTTCCAAAATACGTCTTTAAATACTTAAAACTACAAGCAAGGAAAGGGAACAACTTGAGCTCAGAAATCATATTTCGAGATCTGATTAATATAAAAAGTATACATTGTTCAAGAAAACGAGTCAAGGTCAAATGGGAAAAAATTGAAAATCGGTGACTTTCTGTCGACATCCTTTTGAAAGCGTGAAGACTGTCTGTTCTCAGCGGACAAAGAGAGAGAAGGAGAGAGAGAGAAAAAATTAATCAGTTTTCTTATTCAAGAAAACGCTGAACATGATTCTAATTCTCACTAATCAGACCAAACCATTACATTTCATTTCACACATTTAAAGACCATATGAATTAACAGTGTGTTCAATTAGCCCGCTGTCCTCTCACGGACTATACACTCTCTTCACACTGGAGTGGATGGAGAGAATACTAAGACTGAACCATTGCTTTTCTGTCTTTGCTGTCTCCTTCCATCTGACACCAGACCATGCAGACAGAACTCTGTCTCCTCTCTCTCCCCATCTCATTGCCCCATAACCACAGAGCCAAGTTCAAGCCACCGTTAAAGAGTCAAAAATTTTAATAAATAAATCTAACACACTTTTTAATTAAAAAGGATCCTAATAATCCACATCATATTATAGAGCGCAGATTCATCGGTCAATTTAATAAGAGTGAGGCCTTTGGATGTTAATATCTCTGCTAGCAGGTTTCCTTCATAACTGAGAGGCTTGCTTAATTACACTCTGGGCTAATGACGGGGAATATTCAGGGGCTCTCCATGTTTTGATAAATGGCTTTCCACTAAGATTTATTCCTAATTATCTCATTTGTCTTTCTCCATTACTTTTTATAGCTTAAATTTATGAAGTCATTAAGACGTTAGTGGGCCTGATAATGATTAGGAGAAAGAATTGTATGAAAGTGAATTATATGAAAATGATTATGGCTAAAGGAGTGTTTAAAATGGGACCGCAGTGGAGGAAGTGTGTCTGTCTGTGCGCGTTTGTGCATGTGTCTGTCTGTGTGTGTGTCTGTGTGCGTGCACGTGTCTGTCTGTGTGTGTGTGTGTGTGCGTGCACGTGTCTGTCTGTGTGTGTGTGTGTGTGCGTGCACGTGTCTGTCTGTGTGTGTGTGTGTGTGCGTGCACGTGTCTGTCTGTGTGTGTGTGTGTGTGCGTGCACGTGTGTGTAGGAAGTACAGTGGGCTTTGTTATAAGGTGCAGGGCGCCCCTCCATCACCCCCCCGTCACCCCCTCGTCCTCCCCCCGTCCTCTCGGCTGGCTGACGCTCCCACCTTACGCCAGCGGAAATAACCATGATTAAAACATCTTTGTCACCCTCCTCTAGGCCTGTCTACCTCTCTCCCCCTCCTCTCTCCCTCCTCCCCTTCTTCTCACTCCTCTAGCCCTGTCTACGTCTTTCTCTCTCCTTCTCTCTCTCTCCGTCCTCCCCTCCTGCTCCTTCCTATAGCCCTCTCTCCTTCTCTCTCTCTCCGTCCTCCCCTCCTTCTCCTTCCTATAGCCCTGTCTCCTTCTCTGTCCCTCCTTCTTCTCTTCTTCTCCTTCTCCTTCACCTAGCCCAGTCTCCCTCCATTCTCTCTATCCTCTATTCTCTCTCCCCCTCCCCAGTGTCTCTGCTCTCTTTATCCTACGTGCTCATCTTTCCCTCCTCACCCCTCTCTTCCTTCTACCTGTGTCTCTCCATTCTCCCCAATGCCCCGCCCCATGGTTCTGTTCTCTCAATCATTCTTGCCCATCTCTCACTCCTCACCCTCCATCCTCTCCTCACCCTCCACCCACCCTCTCCTCCTCTTTCCTCTCTCCCCCTTGTCTCTATTCTCTCTATCCTACTACTCATCTCTATCACTCCCTGTCTGGCCGTGCTGCTGACAGAAGAAATGTTCTCTCCTCTCTTCCAGAGAACAGATCTCTCTCTCTCCCTCTCTGAGAGAACAGGGCTATAACAGGGCTATAACAGGGCTAGAACAGGGCTAGAACAGGGCTATAACAGGGCTAGAACAGGGCTATAACAGGGCTATAACAGGGCTAGAACAGGGCTATAACAGGGCTAGAACAGGGACTATTTCTTCCCAGGCGGCCAGGCCCCTTTTGTACCTCCATCCGCATTTGTTTAATTTCATTGGTCTTTGAAGACATAATGAAACACATAAATACAGACCCTTACATCTGTCTTCAAGGTTTCAGAATATTATCATTAAGTTTTTACAGGGTGAGATGAGCTTGCAGGGTAATCTTTTAAATTAATGCCTTTTAGTCCAGAAACATAAAGGTCGATATCCCATGCCCCTCACTCAAACACACGCACACGCACACACGCCTCATAGTCTGGCAGCCATTTCAAGCAGCCACCACCAGCCCTGCTTTATCGCTTATCTAGTATAAAACTGTCCAGTTGTCATTTTAGCTCTTTCACTTGAAGCCATTTTGTCCTTCCAGAGCTTATTAAGGGTTGAACCCCCATTGAGTCCTGGCACTCTGTTCTCTGTTCTACAGTGGTTGGATGTTAAATAGACTTGTCCACTCATCCTGCTCACTCAAGACCACATGAGCCGGGGTTGGGGCCAATTCATTGCAATTCAGGAAGTGAAATGTAAGTCCAATTCAGGGAGAGAAAACCCGCCTATAGAAAATCAAATACACGTTTTATTTCTTGAAGTGTAACTTTGATTAATGTTGTGAATTGACTGCATTGAAAAGAAATGAAATTGAGCCATACATCAGAACCAGGTCTTAACTCCACAGGTTCCATAAGGGTGTTACGGAAAAATAATGAGTAGAACTAACATAGTCAAGCCCTTAACCCAGACGGTGGGTAGATGGTGGAGTTTTGGGTCTCTCTCCCTCTCGTCCTCCCTACTGCCTGTGAGACAGATCATAGGAGGCTATGTAAGCCTGTGGTTAATTCATTCATTATTTGATTATTTAATCAGCCTAGATGAAAAGCATCTTTAACACTAGTGTTAATTAGGAAACATCTGGGGCAGAGAGAGAGAGAGAGAGAGAGAGAGAGAGAGAGAGAGAGAGAGAGAGAGAGAGAGAGAGAGAGAGAGAGAGAGAGAGAGAGAGAGAGAGAGAGAGAGAGAGAGAGATGAAAAATGAAAACAGGGGACGGCATCTCTCTCTCTCTCTCTCCAGCTGTCGCTGTCTCTCCTTCTATCCCTCCATTATCCTCCTCTACCATCCATTTCTCTCATTCTCCCTCCCTCCCTTTATCTGTTTCTTTGTCATTCTGTCAGCCTCTGTAATGCCAGTGTATCCCATCAGGGGCGGCAGTGTGTATGCTGCTAGACACAAGACCAGGTTGGTTTCAGTGTAGGAAACCTTTTACATTTCCCAATAAGGAGAATAGGAGAATAGCATTGCACTGTATACACCAATATATACTCTGTAAGGATATCCATACAATATCAATCCATTTTAATGGACAGTAAAGTATTATATTCTATTCTTGTATGACCTGAGAGAATACAGCACTTCCCTTTTCTTTGTCATCAAACCAGTGGAGCTCTCTGTTCTTTTCCTCTCCCATCATTTACACATGAACAGCACCTGAAGGTGGGATTATTCGCAGCACCGCGAACACCACTCCAGTCCAGTGGTGATCCTTCATACCTACAGCACCACGAACACCACTCCAGTCCAGTGCTGATCCTTCATAGCTACAGCACCACGAACACCACTCCAGTCCAGTGGTGATCCTTCATAGCTACAGCACCACAAACACCACTCCAGTCCAGTGCTGATCCTTCATACCTACAGCACCACAAACACCACTCCAGTCCAGTGGTGATCCTTCATACCTACAGCACCACTCCAGTCCAGTGGTGATCCTTCATACCTACAGCACCACGAACACCACTCCAGTCCAGTGGTGATCCTTCATAGCTACAGCACCACGAACACCACTCCAGTCCAGTGGTGATCCTTCATACCTACAGCACCACTCCAGTCCAGTGGTGATCCTTCATACCTACAGCACCACTCCAGTCCAGTGGTGATCCTTCATACCTACAGCACCACGAACACCACTCCAGTCCAGTGGTGATCCTTCATAGCTACAGCACCACGAACACCACTCCAGTCCAGTGGTGATCCTTCATACCTACAGCACCACTCCAGTCCAGTGGTGATCCTTCATAGCTACAGCACCACGAACACCACTCCAGTCCAGTGGTGATCCTTCATACCTACAGCACCACTCCAGTCCAGTGCTGATCCTTCATAGCTACAGCACCACGAACACCACTCCAGTCCAGTGGTGATCCTTCATAGCTACAGCACCACAAACACCACTCCAGTCCAGTGCTGATCCTTCATACCTACAGCACCACAAACACCACTCCAGTCCAGTGGTGATCCTTCATACCTACAGCACCACGAACACCACTCCAGTCCAGTGGTGATCCTTCATACCTACAGCACCACGAACACCATTCCAGTCCAGTGGTGATCCTTCATACCTACAGCACCACGAACACCACTCCAGTCCAGTGGTGATCCTTCATACCTACAGCACCACTCCAGTCCAGTGGTGATCCTTCATACCTACAGCACCACGAACACCACTCCAGTCCAGTGGTGATCCTTCATAGCTACAGCACCACGAACACCACTCCAGTCCAGTGGTGATCCTTCATACCTACAGCACCACTCCAGTCCAGTGGTGATCCTTCATAGCTACAGCACCACGAACAGAGGGATGGGGTAAAGAGAGGAGGAGGGGATGGAGGGAAAGATGGAGGGATTCCCTTTAATTGTGTCGTGCTGGACAGCAGCACTACAGGGATCCACACTCCACGCATACAATAACACAGGATAGCGGGGGGCACATAATCTCCAGTTACGCTATCCTACTATGTGTGTATTTGGGTGTGTGTGTCTGCTACAGAGTGTGTGTGTCTGCTACAGAGTGTGTGTATCTGCTACAGGGTGTGTGTGTCTGCTACAGGGTGTGTGTATCTGCTACAGGGTGTGTGTATCTGCTACAGGGTGTGTGTATCTGCTACAGGGTGTGTGTATCTGCTACAGGGTGTGTGTATCTGCTACAGGGTGTGTGTATCTGCTACAGGGTGTGTGTGTCTGCTACAGGGTGTGTGTATCTGCTACAGGGTGTGTGTGTCTGCTACAGGGTGTGTGTGTATCTGCTACAGGGTGTGTGTGTCTGCTACAGGGTGTGTGTATCTGCTACAGGGTGTGTGTATCTGCTACAGGGTGTGTGTATCTGCTACAGGGTGTGTGTATCTGCTACAAGGTGTGTGTATCTGCTACAGGGTGTGTGTGTCTGCTACAGGGTGTGTGTCTGCTACAAGGTGTGTGTCTGCTACAGGGTGTGTGTATCTGCTACAGGGTGTGTGTGTCTGCTACAGGGTGTGTGTGTCTGCTACAGGGTGTGTGTGTCTGCTACAGGGTGTGTGTCTGCTACAAGGTGTGTGTCTGCTACAGGGTGTGTGTATCTGCTACAGATTTGATTTTACTCCGACGCTAAACACATCCTTGTTCATACTTGGCCCTTAGTTTAATATTGTCAGTATGTGGTTCTACAGTATATGAGGTGGAGCCTGCCCATCTGAGGGTGGTAGAGCTCCATGCCAGTTCCATGTTTCTTGGTTGATGCTCGAGATCTGCTTCTCATGAACCAAAACAGTGTTGATTTGTTTTGTCTATGGGTTGGTCTACGCTGACTGGGTGATTTGTCCAGCTATTGTCTCAGGATGTTTCCTGTGTCTGTGTCTCAGTTTTGGCAGTGTGTGGTGTCAGGGTTAATTAAGACACACAGCTCATCTCTACCTGATGAGGGTCAGAGCACAGAGGCAGCTCTGCATCGCATTCATCTAACCCTAATTTATGCTGACACACACACACACACACACACACACACAAACAGAGCTGCATCACATGAATCCTCAATGTATGTTGTCGACTCCTGCTGATAGATACCACACTCATCTGCATTCAAAAACACACACGCACACATATAGTACACACACTCATATTCACACACACACTTGCACACACATGCAAGCACACATGCACACTTATGTACGCACGTGCACACACACATTTTAGCTGCCTGCTCTTTAGTCAAGTGGTGATGATGATCCTCTGTTCTGCTGTTTTGACTTCCTGTTTCTGATTCATCCTTCTATCTCTCTGAAAACATACACATGTGCACGCACACACCCACATGCGTACTACTCTGGGCCACTACTCTGGGCCACTACTCTGGGCCACTACTCTGGGCCACTACTCTGGGCCACTACTCTGGGCCACTACTCCGGGCCACTCTGGGTCATTTTCTACCTTTCATCTCTGAACAGAGTAATTTTGCTGTACAGCAGGAAGCAACCAAATCCCTCACCTACTTCAGAGAGATATCTCTCTCTCTCACCTACTGCTGCTAGACCCCATACACACTACCCTCTACCTGCACACTACCCTCCACCTGCACACTACCCTCCACCTGCACACTACCCTCCACCTGCACACTATCCTACACACTACCCTCTACCTGCACACTATCCTACACACTACCCTCTACCGGTACACTATCCTACACACTACCCTCTACCTGCACACTACCCTCCACCTGCACACTATCCTACACACTACCCTCTACCTGCACACTATCCTACACACTACCCTCTACCGGTACACTATCCTACACACTACCCTCTACCTGCACACCACCCTCCACCTGCACACCATCCTACACACTACCCTCTACCTGCACACTATCCCCACACACTACCCTCACCTGCACACTATCCTACACACTACCCTCTACCTGCACACTACCCTCCACCTGCACACCATCCTACACACTACCCTCTACCTGCACACCATCCCACACACCACCCTCTACCTGCACACCATCCTACACACTACCCCCTCTACCGGTACACCATCCCACACACTACCCTCTACCTGCACACTACCCTCCACCTGCACACCATCCCACACACTACCCCCACCTGCACACCATCCTACACACTACCCTCTACCTGCACACCATCCCACACACTACCCTCCACCTGCACACCATCGCACACACTACCCTCCCACCTGCACACTATCCCACACACTACCCTCTACCTGCACACCATCCTACACACTACCCTCTACCTGCACACTATCCTACACACTACCCTCTACCTGCACACTATCCTACACACTACCCTCTACCTGTACACTATCCTACACACTACCCTCTACCTGCACACTATCCTACACACTACCCTCCACCTGCACACTATCCTACATACTACCCTCTACCTGCACACTATCCTACACACTACCCTCTACCTGCACACTATCCTACACACTCCCCTCTACCTGCACACTATCCTACACACTACCCTCTACCTACACACTACCCTCTACCTGCACACTATCCTACACACTACCCTCTACCTGCACACCATCCTACACACTACCCTCTACCTGTACACCATCCCACACACTACCCTCTACCTCCACACTATCCCACACACCACCCCCTACCTGCACACTATCCCACACACTACCCTCTACCTGTACACCATCCTACACACTACCCTCTACCTGCACACCATCCTGCACACTATCCTCCACCTGCACACTATCCCACACACTACCCTCTACCTGCACACCATCCTACACACCACCCTCACCTGCACACCATCCTACACACCACCCTCTACCTGCACACCATCCCACACACTACCCCCACCTGCACACCATCCCACACACTACCCTCTACCTGCACACCATCCCACACACTACCCTCTACCTGCACACTATCCCACACACTACCCTCTACCTGTACACCATCCTACACACTCACCCTCTACCTGCACACCATCCCACACACTACCCTCCACCTCCACACTATCCCACACACTACCCTCTACCTGTACACCATCCTACACACTACCCCCTACCTGCACACCATCCCCACACACTACCCCCACCTGTACACCATCCCACACACTACCCTCTACCTGCACACACACCATCCTACACACTACCCTCCACCTGCACACCATCCCACACACTACCCTCCACCTGCACACTATCCTACACACTACCCTCTACCTCCACACTATCCTACACACTACCCTCTACCTGCACACTACCCTACACACTACCCTCCACCTGCACACTATCCTACACACTACCCTCTACCTCCACACTATCCTACACACTACCCTCTACCTCCACACTATCCTACACACTACCCGCTACCTGCACACTACCCTCCACCTCCACACTATCCTACACACTACCCTCTACCTGTACACTATCCTACACACTACTCTCTACCTGCACACTATCCTACACACTACCCTCTACCTGTACACTATCCTACACACTACCCTCTACCTGCACACTATCCTACACACTACCCTCTACCTGTACACTATCCTACACACTACCCTCTACCTCCACACTATCCTACACACTACCCTCTACCTCCACACTATCCTACACACTACCCTCTACCTCCACACTATCCTACACACTACCCTCTACCTGTACACTATCCTACACACTACCCTCTACCTCCACACTATCCTACACACTACCCTCTACCTCCACACTATCCTACACACTACCCTCTACCTCCACACTATCCTACACACTACCCTCTACCTGCACACTATCCTACACACTACCCTCTACCTCCACACTATCCTACACACTACCCTCTACCTGCACACTATCCTACACACTACCCTCTACCTGCACACTATCCTACACACTACCCTCTACCTGCACACTATCCTACACACTACCCTCCAGGCCCTCCAGGTGTTTCTGACAGTATAAGACACAATCTCTTCTTTGCTGAAATACTGCCAGGTCGTATCAGATGATTAATAGTGGCTTGGTGCACACAAATACATCTGGGCCCAACGTACTATTATTTGAACTGTCCACACAAAGTTACAGTTAAGATTGGAAACGTTTGAAAAAGAAGGATATTAGCTCTTTAAACACACGTGAGTGCTTTAGTCTGAATGAATGGTCTCCCTCGCTGGGTTTGCTACGCCCCTCCCTCGTTTCCCTCCCTCTCGCTCTGGAAAGGTTCACGGTGAGAGGCCCTCCTGGAGACGCACAAGTCACCTCCTTTAATTGCCTTTTCTCATCCTTCCTGTTCTCCACTGGGGTCAGCTCTGTCCACTGCAGGGCCAGACAGAGGGATCTCTCTGTAGCATACACAGACACGTCACTGAGGCACTCAGGCTGAACTGAAGACCGGAGGCAAGGATGGTAGGGGCATGGGAGGGGGCAGGGGAGATGTGTGTGTGGCACATCAAGTGTCTGCACTCACACACACACTATCTCATTAGAAGCAGAGTGGTACTGTAGTGTACCTATGTAGGCTAATTGAGCTGCAGTGGTCACCAGGCCTCAGTACTGCCCTCATCCATGAAACAGCTGACACCAGCACTGCAATGCTCACTATCTCTTATAGAGATGACGACATTAGCTGGGAGATCTAGCCTGGATAGAAACTTCAGAAACCATGTATAAAATTCACCATATTTCTCATTTCTGGTATTGAAAAGTGACTACAGTTTTACCATGGTGGAACATCATTAGAAGTTCTGCAAATTGATTTGTAGAACAGCTGTATCTGCACAACGTTTCAGGTTGACCTTGAAACATGCAATTCTATGAACTGATGAAAGGAAATGGTTTCATGCTTTTCAAAAGAGAGGTTTTCATTTGTAGGCTACTCCGTTCTGCCATGAGAGTAATAATGAATAAACTGAATAGTGAATAAAAATGTAATAGTGAATAAATGTAACATCTTTCCAGAGAATGCGCCAAGATGTGTCAATTTCTCAATCTCTTTAGAAATACTTTCAAGTTTCAGGTTTCAGGTTTTAATGTCATGTGCACAAGTACAGTAACATGGCTTTCTTGCAGGCTCCAAATCAACCTCTTAGACATCATAAAATCAGTCTGAAAATGACCATTCTAAACTTCTGAAAGTAACATAAAAGTGTCATAATGACCTCTTCCTAACACCAGCTCAATGATTCCCTGGTGTGGATTGGCAGCAGAAGACTGTGATATGATATGAGCTCTACACGTTGCTAGCATTAGCCTGGCTGTGTAGCTGAAGCTTAGAATCAGAAGGAGTAGAATGAACATCCCCATCGAAAGCAGTGCTCCGTAGACTGATGGACTGTCTGTTCTTCTCATTCTACCTCTACGAGGCCATTTGAGTCAGAGCTCTGGGTGTGAGAGGACATCATTAGGAACTGACAGCAGAACAGATGAGTTGTGTTATCTCACTCTCACATCTAAAACGCTATGGCTGAGAGAGCATGAGAGAAAGATAGAGAGCCAGAGCGAGCATGAGATAGAAAGATGGAAAGAAGAGAGTGAGATGGAGGTAATGGAGAAGGGTGGGGGGGTAGAGACAGAGAAAAGAGATTTGAGAAAAGGCTCATTCCCACCTGACAGGTAGAGATTGGGCATGAAGGTGTCTACCGTCTCTAATTCATTCTGTTTCGGGAGTACTGGTCTGGGTTCAAAGTGCCATTGGAAAAGCAGCACGTTATCAAAGTAACTTCCAAATAACATGCCAAAGGAAAATATTACTATAGAAAATCATGAGTATATACTTTATGAAGGTGCTTCCTGGCTGGATACACGTATGTGCAATAATTCCCAGAATGGCGTGTTGTGCTGGATCAGTATACAGTATATAGGATGGCCAGTATATAGGATGGCCAGTATATAGGATGGCCACACAGAAATATGGCTGACCTTCTCCAGTAGGAGTGGCCAGCATTAGGCTGTGTGTCCCTAAGCAGAGCCTTTCCTTACCTTTGCTGCTGGCTGCAAACCCTGGAACCTTCTTAGCCAGACCTCCTCACTGAGGGGACTTACTTCACTTTACAAGGTTCTGGGTTTCACTAGTGCCCCATTATAACTGAATATCATATAGAATACAGTGTCGTAGTGTAATGATATTCTGCTCTGTAGCACAGCGCCGGCCAGTCAGACATTTCCTCCTCCTCCGCCCACTGACTAGGCACCATAGCACAGAGGCACCACTGACTAGGCACCATAGCACAGAGGCACCACTGACTAGGCACCATAGCACAGGCACCACTGACTAGGCACCATAGCACAGAGGAAAGGGACCGGTGGAACAGCTATGAATACCTGTGGTACAAGCAGATGGGGACGTTGTGTATGTACAGTGGGGAAAAAAAAGTATTTAGTCAGCCACCAATTGTGCAAGTTCTCTCACTTAAAAAGATGAGAGAGGCCTGTAATTTTCATCATAGGTACAATTCAACTATGACAGACAAAATGAGGAAAAGAAATCCAGAAAATCACATTGTAGGATCTTTTATGAATTTATTTGCAAATTATGGTGGAAAATAAGTATTTGGTCAATAACAAAAGTTTATCTCAATACTTTGTTATATACCCTTTGTTGGCAATGACAGAGGTCAAATGTTTTCTGTAAGTCTTCACAAGGTTTTCACACACTGTTGCTGGTATTTTGGCCCATTCCTCCATGCAGATCTCCTCTAGAGCAGTGATGTTTTGGGGCTGTCGCTGGGCAACCACGGACTTTCAACTCCCTCCAAAGATTTTCTATGGGGTTGAGATCTGGAGACTGGCTAGGCCACTCCAGGACCTTGAAATGCTTCTTCTGAAGCCACTCCTTCGTTGCCCAGGCGGTGTGTTTGGGATCATTGTCATGCTGAAAGACCCAGCCACGTTTCATCTTCAATGCCCTTGCTGATGGAAGGAGGTTTTTACTCAAAATCTCACGATACATGGCCCCATTCATTCTTTCCTTTACACGGATCAGTCGTCCAGGTCCCTTTGCAGAAAAACAGCCCCAAAGCATGAAGTTTCCACCCCCATGCTTCACAGTATGTATGGTGTTCTTTGGATGCAACTCAGCATTCTTTGTCCTCCAAACACGACGAGTTGAGTTTTTACCAAAAAGTTATATTTTGGTTTCATCTGACATTCTCCCAATCCTCATCTGGATCATCCAAATGCTCTCTAGCAAACTTTAGACGGGCCTGAACATGTACTGGCTTAAGCAGGGGGACACGTCTGGCACTGCAGGATTTGAGTCCCTGGCGGCGTAGTGTGTTACTGATGGTAGGCTTGGAACAGCTATGAATACCTGTGGGACAAGCAGGTGGGGACGTTGTGTATGTACAGTGGGGAAAAAAAGTATTTAGTCAGCCACCAATTGTGCAAGTTCTCTCACTTAAAAAGATGAGAGAGGCCTGTAATTTTCATCATAGGTACACTTCAACTATGACAGACAAAATGAGAAAAGAAAATCCAGAAAATCACATTGTAGGATTTTTTATGAATTTATTTGCAAATTATGGTGGAAAATAAGTATTTGGTCACATACAAACAAGCAAGATTTCTGGCTCTCACAGACCTGTAACTTCTTCTTTAAGAGGCTCCTCTGTCCTCCACTCATTACCTGTATTAATGGCACCTGTTTGAACTTGTTATCAGTATAAAAGACACCTGTCCACAACCTCAAACAGTCACACTCCAAACTCCACTATGGCCAAGACCAAAGAGCTGTCAAAGGACACCAGAAACCAAATTGTAGACCTGCACCAGGTTGGGAAGACTGAATCTGCAATAGGTAAGCAGCTTGGTTTGAAGAAATCAACTGTGGGAGCAATTATTAGGAAATGGAAGACATACAAGACCACTGATAATCTTCCTCGATCTGGGGCTCCACGCAAGATCTCACCCGTGGGGTCAAAATGATCACAAGAACGGTGAGCAAAAATCCCAGAACCACACGGGGGGACCTAGTGAATGACCTGCAGAGAGCTGGGACCAAAGTAACAAAGCCTACCATCAGTAACACACTACGCCGCCAGGGACTCAAATCCTGCAGTGCCAGACGTGTCCCCCTGCTTAAGCCAGTACATGTTCAGGCCCGTCTAAAGTTTGCTAGAGAGCATTTGGATGATCCAGATGAGGATTGGGAGAATGTCAGATGAAACCAAAATATAACTTTTTGGTAAAAACTCAACTCGTCGTGTTTGGAGGACAAAGAATGCTGAGTTGCATCCAAAGAACACCATACATACTGTGAAGCATGGGGGTGGAAACATCATGCTTTGGGGCTGTTTTTCTGCAAAGGGACCTGGACGACTGATCCGTGTAAAGGAAAGAATGAATGGGGCCATGTATCGTGAGATTTTGAGTGAAAACCTCCTTCCATCAGCAAGGGCATTGAAGATGAAACGTGGCTGGGTCTTTCAGCATGACAATGATCCCAAACACACCGCCTGGGCAACGAAGGAGTGGCCGTAAGAAGCATTTCAAGGTCCTGGAGTGGCCTAGCCAGTCTCCAGATCTCAACCCCATAGAAAATCTTTGGAGGGAGTTGAAAGTCCGTGTTGCCCAGCGACAGCCCCAAAACATCACTGCTCTAGAGGAGATCTGCATGGAGGAATGGGCCAAAATACCAGCAACAGTGTGTGAAAACCTTGTGAAGACTTACAGAAAACATTTGACCTCTGTCATTGCCAACAAAGGGTATATAACAAAGTATTGAGATAAACTTTGTTATTGACCAAATACTTATTTTCCACCATAATTTGCAAATAAATTCATAAAAGATCCTACAATGTGATTTTCTGGATTTCTTTTCCTCATTTTGTCTGTCATAGTTGAAGTGTACCTATGATGAAAATTACAGGCCTCTCTCATCTTTTTAAGTGAGAGAACTTGCACAATTGGTGGCTGACTAAATACTTTTTTTCCCCACTGTATGTGTCTCAACATAATTACAGATAATATGTCCAGAAGCTTGCCATTGAGCTGCAAAACTACAAGGAATGATTTGTAGGCCATCCAATGGAGAATATTCAGTCATGTACAATGTCTAGAAATCACTACATTGGGTTCTGAATTACACACACTTCACAATCAAATCTAAGAACGTTTTAGTTGGATCACCATTTTGTTCACTTCTCTGTTCTGTTACTACCACAGGACTGCAGCATACCAAGGTGTGGATGTATGGAACATTAAAGTCCTCTTAATATAAAGCACATGTATGGAGCTGTTGGACAGCAAGCTACAGTAAGCTCTATGTTTCAGGACTGTTTTTCCTTCTTTTACAGTAAGGAGCGAGGCGTGAATTAAAGAAATGGTGAAAGTTTGTGGCTTTGCAGAAAGCTCTGAAAATAAACTGTCCAAATGGATCTTGCTCTTTCATTGTGGTTTTAAAATGAGAGAGAGAAGTGATGAAAAAAACGAGGTGGGCTGTGATTCTGGCCTTTCGACGGAGACTCTGGATGTTTCTCACTTTTACTCTGTTTGAAATGTTTCTGTTTCTGTTTTGCTGAACTGGAAGGGTGACAGCAGGTGGGCAACAACGCAGGAGCAACAGTTGCTAAGGAACAGGGTTCTGACGTTTCCATGGTGATCAGAGTGTTATGGCCCAAACAGTGCAGGGCTCACTTCTCTCCCCCCCTCTCCCCTGCCTTCTCCTCACCCCTATTACACCCCCTCCCCTCCGCCTCTCCCTCCCTGGGGTGTGCGTTGTGTGTCCAGGTCAACTGGACCAAATCCGTTTGAGCGGCTGCCATCACACGCTCACACACTTGTCCAGAGCTCACTCATACACATGCTCACACACGGTCACGTCAGGAAATGAGTGTTTGTTCGGACAAGGCGCCTCTTCCTGTGCGCTCCCTAAGGGCTCCCTCTGGTCTGGGTTCTCATTGTGTGCGCTTGCTTTTGCCTTCCCCACTCCACAACTTGCTTATTCTCTCTCTATTCTCTGGGATCCCACTTTCTTATTCTGCCTCTATCCTTTGGTCCCTGTCTCATCTCTCTGCTCCCTCTCTTCTCTGGTCTCGCTGTCCTCATTCCTCACCCCTCCTCTCTCTTCCCCTCCCTCCTCAGTTTGGTTCCTTCTCTGGAGGGAGTCTGTTAGAGGATCTATTTCACTCAGAACTCAGAGACACATTACAAGGAGCTGATCTCGTCAGACAGTCAATACAATGGGACTTTGATCACTTTTAATGCTGAATGTCTCATTTCACTTTTATGTTTGTCTCTCATTTATGCAGCATTTCCTCACCAAGTGGCCAAACTCAGTCTTTATATGTACGATTTTAAATGGCAGCATAAACAGTGAAATGGACGGGATTCTGTGTGTGAGATCCAACTGGAGGACTGGCAGAAACCTGAGAGGCTGTTTAGACCAAAGAGATATCGGCCTGTGTGTGTGTGTGTGTGTGTGTGTGTGTGTGTGTGTGACGACAAAGCCTTGGTCTGTGCTCGCTGTTTGCTTAAGGTGGCATGAGTCGGCGAGACTCAAACAGGAGCCTGTTTTTGCACAACCTGCCAAGCGCCGGTCTGACATTCAGCTCACAAACACACACACACACACAGAAACACAGAAACACACACGCACCGGCCACAAGTCAACATCTCTCTGCACTAGCAGTCTTCTTGCTTCATGTCTTTTTTCAACACAGCACTAAGTCCAGACGACCGTCTTTATTCTTCACACATGGGCCTGTTGAAAGCAGCTACAGCGCAGCTATGAGCTGCATGACAGGAGGGGCTAAGAGAATGGACCAAGATGACCTAGATTCAATCAGGGCTCACTTGAAAAACAGATGTAAATGTATGTGATGATGGTGGTGGTGGGAGGTTAGCTGAAGACTGACAGGTGGGCTATGGGCTGAGATGTAAGCAGTCAGTCTGGGGTGAGGTGTTTGGGGGTACAGTATGAGACCTGTATGAGGGGTTGGGGGTCAGAGCCACGTTACCGGAGGGGCCTGGAAGAGAGCCAGATGTTGCGTAACGATGCCCCATAAACCAGCAGGGGTGCAGCTCTCTGTCCCTCCCCCCTCTGTCCCTCTGTCTCTCTGTCCCTCTGTCTCTCTGTCTCTCTGTCTCCCTGTTTCTCTCTCTCTCTGGGCCTTAATGACAGAGTCACAGCAGTAGCTAAACAAGAGGAAAAGACATTGAGACAACATCCCAACAACTTTTAGGGTTCTATTTAATCTGTATCGGTGAAGCTTAAAGGTATTTCATATTGAGCCGACATATGCAGTGTTGTTTACAGTGAGTGCAGTCTCCACTAACGTGGGAACATTGCCTTTAAATGTCAATCATGCTGTAACACTGAACTTCTATGACACGGATTGAACAGCGCCCTTAGTCAACGTTAGGCTTCCGGCATCTCCCACCCAGCTAGATCAAAGTGGAGACTTAAGTAGCACTGTCTGCTCTATGCACCTCCCCCTGTCTGACTGCAACAGAACCTCTGAGAGAGAGGAGGCCTGAGTGCCAACACTACACTGTTTTGACTGTGTGTGTTGTGTGTGTGCGCGAGTGCGTGCATGCGTGTGTGTTGAATGTAAGCATGGCGATTTCATTATCATAAATAGGGACTGGGATATCTCCTCCATCTTTCAATTTTACCTCTTTTAATTATTTTCTCTCCATCTCATGTTTGATGAAGTAAAAACAGATGGGATGGATAGGGCATTTAATTAAGCTGTACTGATGCTGCCTCTCAACCAGACAGGGGAAGACCCCCCCTCCTCAAACACACACATCCTCCCCCTTTACTCTACCCTCCAGGATACTCATTGTGACCTGATAAATTCATTGGAGAATTTGGGTTAGGTTTAGGTTCTACGGTTATATTTAGTAAGGTTTGGTTTACTGGTAAAATGGTTTAATATGGTGGTGGTCCATAGAGTGGGACTTTTTCATCCACCCCCCACATCTGATTACCATTTTCCTCTGCAGATACCTGTTGGTTGCAGCAGTCTGACTGATACCACCCTGCTCAAGCATAACCCTAGCCCAAACCCTAACCCTAGCCCAAACCCTAACCCTAGCCCAAACCCTAACCCTAACCCTAGCCCTAACCCTAGCCCAAACCCTAACCCTAACCCTAGCCCTAGCCCTGTGATTTGTACTGCATACAAGTTAAAGATGCAATATGCAGAAGTCGTTCCGCCATTTCCTGGTTGCTAAAATTTTAATAGTTTGCCTAATTTCAGTTTATGAGACGAAAAAAAGCAGTCAGTGTAGAGCAAGATCCCATAACTTTCTATAGTCCCGTACCCCTTCAAACATTCAACCTCCAGCTGCGTACCCCCTCTAGCATCAGGGTCAGCGCACTCTCAAATGTTGTTTTTTGCCATCATTGTAAGCTTGCCACACACACACTATACGATACATTTATTAAACATAAGAATGAATGTGAGTTTTTGTCACAAACCGGCTAGTGGGAAGTGACAAAGAGCTCTTATAGGACCATGGCACAAATAAACTCAGCAAAAAAATAAACATCCTTTCACTGTCAACTGCATTTATTTTCAGCAAACTGTAAATATTTCTATGAACATAACAAGATTCAACAATTCAGACATAAACTGAACAAGTTCCACAAACATGTGACTAACAGAAATTGAAAAATGTGTCCCTGAACAAAGGTGGGGTCAAAAAAAGTAACAATCAGTATCTGGTGTGGCCACCAGCTGCATTAAGTACTGCAGTGCATCTCCTCCTCATGGACTGCACCAGATTTGCCAGTTCTTGCTGTGAGATGTTACCCCACTCTTCCACCAAGGCACCTGCAAGTTCCCGGAAATTTCCGGGGGGAATGGCCCTAACCCTCATCCTCCGATCCAACAGGTCCCAGACCTGCTCAATGGAATTGAGATCCGGGCTCTTCGCTGGCCATGGCAGAACTGTGCCAGGCCCGCCACGTCTGTTGACTAATCCAGCTGTAACGCATATAATTCACTTGCTATGCGAATCAGTAATTGTTTCAAAACATCCCCTGCCCTGTCACTGATGCATCGTGAAACAGTGTTGTTTGATGAAGTCATTGTCTGTATCCATTTTTTTGCCTTTTCCCCAAGCATTGTCCCAGCCATATCCACGCAGAAGGAAGAATTACGTCCTCCGCAATAGTATGGGGCTTTCCTGTCCTAGCCACCCGGTAGCTCACCATATAAGATGCTTCTAGCTTCTTATTAATGGTATCTGTTGCTTTTATACATATCTTACTACTCAAAAGTCTTCTTTATTCTCACTCAAAAAACTCCCGTGGTTTAATTTTCAAGTTGTCATGTTTCGTTTCTAAACGTCTGCGCAAGAGTCGAGGTTTCCCTCGAGAGAGTAACGGTTAATGTGATTGGATATTATTACTTGACTAGGTTATCTGTATCTGACATTGTGTTGTTATTTTGCTGAACACTAGATGGTTTCATTAGATTTTTGGCAGTGAAATGAGGCAACTCAGGAGAGAAACCTCAGTTTGGGAATACCTGGTGTAGAGAATCTTTATACAATCTATACCGCTGTGAAATATATTTCCCATAACCAACAATATTGTATTTTCAGCTGTTTGAAGCTGGTGTACAAAACCGAAAGATCCACCGCTTCTTCCACTTGCTTTCCACGAGGATGACAGATCTATAAATCACATTTCTATGTGAATTTGATTTCTGTAACTGTTAGCTTACCAGTGTAATCTTGACATAAACTCAGAAACACTTGTTTTGCAAACATGGTCCTGGTTTATCAATGGGTAGTTCATTACCTTTGTCAAATTAATGTGTAGCTTAAAGTTGTGTGTATTTATGTTGCAAAAAATATGGGGACTACGATAATATATATATATAAAATGTATAAAATATATAAGTACCTTTGAATGTGGTATGGTAATAGGTGCCAGGCCCACCGGTTTGTGACAAGAACTGCAATTCTACTGGGTTTTTCACACTCAACAGTTTCCTGTGTGTATCAAGAATGGTCCACCACCCAAAGGACTTACAGCCAACTTGACACAACTGTGGGAAGCATTGGAGTCAACATGGGCCAGCATCTGTTTGGAAAGCTTTCGACAACTTGTAGAGTCCATTTTTTTATTTTACCCTTATTTTACCAGGTAGGTTGACTGACAACACATTCTTATTTACAGCAACAACCTGGGGAATAGATACAGGGGAGAGGAGGGGGGCTGAATGTGACAATTGTAAGCTGGGAATGATTAGGTGGCCAAGATGGTATGTAGGCCAGATTGTGAATCCATGCCCTGTCGAATTGAGTCTGTTCTGAGGGAAAAAGGTGTTGAATATTAAGAAGGTGTTCTTAATGTGTATATATATTGTAGCGGTTTCAGGGGTTGTGTGGTGGATGAACGTTATGTGCATGCGAGGTTTCTTATTCTTTTGGCTGCCAGGTCCAAGGACAGCAAAGTACTCTCCAGAGGCAGGACCACGGACAGCTCAGGGGAAACTTCTAGACTGCAGCAGAACAGCCACACATGTCTCCAGTTGTAATCAGAGCCAAACTTCAGACAGGTTAAACCAATCAGTGCCTGTACTTAACCGCACTCTGGGGTTTCTTTCTTTGACCCCGGCAGGTGATTGGAGAAGACAAAGCATACGGTGGAGAAGGAGGTTTTTTAAGAAGAAAGGATCTTATTATTTCAACAAGGATTGAACCCTCAAAGACAAGATTGGAGGACCTTCCACTGGTGACAAAGTGTTTACTCTGTTTGTTTTTGGAGTTTTGGATAACAGGAATGCTGCCAAAACTTGATAGTGATGAACCAGTTTAACCCTTCACTTGGACTGGTGGTGTGTTTGTATCTGTAAACCATGCCTTAAAAAAGTTATTGGCGCCCAAACCATCACTATATATATTATTATTTTAATAGCAAGAAACTGTAAGTTATATTATTCCTCTCATGAATTGTGACTCGTATCAGGAATCTAGGTGTATGTTGCGCGTCATTACATCACAGGAGAGACAAAATGTGTTTTTTGGCAGAAATTATTTCTAGAACATAAAGACAAATAAAATTGTTTAAATACGAGCCTAGTTGGTTTAGCCACAGAAAAAGCAAGCAACCTTCCCGCTAGCTATGATTGGCTGAGATAATGAGCTGGACATGCCGAGAGATTGAGTTTGGATTGGTCTGCCATTAAGCACGCTTCTGTCTATCTATATCATGAGCTGGTCAGTATGTGTAAGTAATCATTTCTAATGTGTCTTTTTTGAAAGATATCACATAGTAGAACTACAGTGGGGCAAAAAAGTATTTAGTCAGCCACCAATTGTGCAAGTTCTCTCATTTAAAAAGATGAGAGAGGCCTGTAATTTTCATCATAGGTACACTTCAACTATGACAGACAAAATGAGGGAAAAAAATCCAGAAAATCACATTGTAGGATTTTTAATGAATTTATTTGCAAATTATGGTGGAAAATAAGTATTTGTTCACATACAAACAAGCAAGATTTCTGGCTCTCACAGACCTGTAACTTCTTCTTTAAGAGGCTCCTCTGTCCTCCACTCGTTACCTGTATTAATGGCACCTGTTTGAACTTGTTATCAGTATAAAGACACCTGTCCACAACCTCAAACAGTCATACTCCAAACTCCACTATGGCCAAGACCAAAGAGCTGTCAAAGGACACCAGAAACAAAATTGTAGACCTGCACCAGGTTGGGAAGACTGAATCTGCAATAGGTAAGCAGCTTGGTTTGTAGAAATCAACTGTGGGAGCAATTATTAGGAAATGGAAGACATACAAGACCACTGATAATCTTCCTCGATCTGGGGCTCCACGCAAGATCTCACCCCGTGGGGTCAAAATGATCACAAGAACGGTGAGCAAAAATCCCAGAACCACCGCGGGGACCTAGTGAATGACCTGCAGAGAGCTGGGACCAAAGTAACAAAGCCTACCATCAGTAACACACTACGCCGCCAGGGACTCAAATCCTGCAGTGCCAGACGTGTCCCCCTGCTTAAGCCAGTACATATTCAGGCCCGTCTGAAGTTTGCTAGAGAGCATTTGGATGATCCAGATGAGGATTGGGAGAATGTCATATGGGCAGATGAAACCAAAATAGAACTTTTTGGTAAAAACTCAACTCGTCGTGTTTGGAGGACAAAGAATGCTGAGTTGCATCCAAAGAACACCATACTTACTGTGAAGCATGGGGGTGGAAACTTCATGCTTTGGGGCTGTTTTTCTGCAAAGGGACCTGGACGACTGATCCGTGTAAAGGAAAGAATGAATGGGGCCATGTATCGTGAGATTTTGAGTGAAAACCTCCTTCCATCAGCAAGGGCATTGAAGATGAAACGTGGCTGGGTCTTTCAGCATGACAATGATCCCAAACACACCGCCGAACGAAGGAGTGGCTTCAGAAGAAGCATTTCAAGGTCCTGGAGTGGCCTAGCCAGTCTCCAGATCTCAACCCCATAGAAAATCTTTGGAGGGAGTTGAAAGTCCGTGTTGCCCAGCGACAGCCCCAAAACATCATTGCTCTAGAGGAGATCTGCATGGAGGAATGGGCCAAAATACCAGCAACAGTGTGTGAAAACCTTGTGAAGACTTACAGAAAACATTTGACCTCTGTCATTGCCAACAAAGGGTATATAACAAAGTATTGAGATAAACTTTTGTTATTGACCAAATACTTATTTTCCACCATAATTTGCAAATAAATAAATTAAAAATCCTACAATGTGATTTTCTGGATTTCTTTTTCTCATTTCGTCTGTCATAGTTGAAGTGTACCTATGATGAAAATTACAGGCCTCTCATCTTTTTAAGTTGGAGAACTTGCACAATTGGTGGCTGACTAAATACTTTTTTGCCCCACTGTACATAATTGTTGCTCTCCACTTTCTGGAGGACTGAGTTTTAAAATCAGTGGAATTAGAGAATGATAGCTAAGGATGGCAAAAATTCTGGCGTTTGATTGCAAATATGCAAACAGAGTCAAAAAGAGAACACAGAGAAGGCTGTTGTATAAAACAGCTGTCTCGGGATTACATCTTCAAACTGAGGGCAACTATGGCATCCATGACAGAGAGGGAGAAGCGTCCATCCATGTATACGGGTAAGACAGTCTAGCTATCTGCAGTACATTTTCAGAAATGACACGTTTCTAATTTTGTCAGAAAGTTGTTTTCACTGCGACAACTGATGATAGACGAAGCTGGTAAATTCGCTCTGGCTATCTGTGTGCCAGAGTGCAGATTAACTGACGAATTTACAAACACTCAACACCCGTTGCATATGGCCGGTGTCAGTCAACGTTGGAAAAAAAGTGTCATTAAATTGTTGCCAACAGCACAACATAAAAACTGCCTAACCAGCTCTCATTTGTGTCTGGAAGTAGTAGCAAGCTAGCCAACGCTAGCCAGTTAGCTTGGGTGCTTGACTGCTGTTAGGTCAGAACGCTCGGATCAACCCTCCTCCTCGGCCAGAGCGTCCAGTGTGTGCTCTGAACGTTCTGAATTTACGAACTGACAATCTGACAATGCTCTGAGTTTACGAACGCCCAGAGCTCTGGGCACACTCTATCACTCCAGATGGTTTGAGGTTAGGGTTGAGGTTAGGGTTAGGGTTGAGGTTAGGGTTAGGGTTAGGGTTGAAATTAGGTTAAAATTAAAAATTAAAATTGAGGTTAAAATTAAAATTAGAAATTAAAAGGGTTAAAATTAAATTTGAAAGTTAAAATTAAAATTAAAGAATTAAAATTAAAATTGAAAATTAAAATTAAATTTAAAAATTAAATTAAAATTAAAATTAGAATTTAGGGTAAAATTAAAAGTTAAAAATTAAAATTAAATTAAAATTAAAAAATTAAAATTAAAATTAAAAATTAAAATTAAAATTAAAATTAAAGAATTAAAATTAAAATTAAAATTAAAAAATTAAAATTAAAATTAAAATTAAAATTAAAATTAAAATTAAAATAAAATTAAGAAATTAAAATTAAAATTAAAATTAAATTAAATTTAAAAATTAAAATTAAAATTAAAATTAAAATTAAAATTAAAAATTAAAATTAAATTTAAGAAATTAAAAATTAAAATTAAAAATTAAATTTAAAGGTTAAAATTAAAATTAAAAATTAAAATTAAAATTAAAATTAAAAATTAAAATTAAAAATTAAAATTAGAATTTAAAATTAAAATTAAAAATTAAAATTAAAGTAAAATTAAATTAAAATTAAAATTAAAATTAAAATTAAAATTAAAATTAAAGAATTAAATTTAAATTAATTAAAATTAAAATTAAATATTAAATTAAAATTAAATTTAAATTAAAATTAAAGAAATTAAATTAATTAAGGGTTAAAATTAAAATTAGGGTTAAGGTTAGGGTTGAAATTAAAATTAGGGTTGAAAGTTAAGATTAGGGTTGAGGTTAGTGTTGAGGTTAGGGTTAGGTTTGAGGTTAAAGTTAGGGTTGAGGTTAGGTTTGAGATTAGGGTTAGAGTTGAGGTTAGGGTTAAGGTTAGGGTTGAGGTTAGGGTTAGGGTTGAGGTTAGGGTTAGGGTTGAGGTTAGGGTTAAGGTTAAGGTTAGGGTTGGGGTTAGCTAACCATGCAAAGTAGCTAAAAAGTTGTAAGTAGTTGCAATGTTGCAAATGAGCTAGAATGTTAAAGTTGTCTGTGATGAGATTTGGGGTGCTCGACTTTTGTGTTATACGCCCACCCATCCACTCCGACCAACCACCCTACTAAAACCACCTCCAGACGAAGTTGCCCCCACTATTTTGATCTAATTCCTGTTCTTAGAGTGGAAATACTTGTTTAGCTCCGCCCTCTGAACACTGACATATGGCTCCTTATAAATATTGATTAATTGGGCGGGCACATCTCCACTTTCCTCCGGAGCACAGCACAGTTAACGGTAGCTATGACAAGGCCATGGACCATCCACTCTCCTCCTCCCTTCACTCTCCTCCTCCCTCCACTCTCCTCCTCCCTCTTTTGCAACGAAATGTAATGATAAAGGATGATTTCAGAGTTTAGCCAGGTAGCTAGCTACTGGTAACTCTAAGCAACTGTGGATAATTGGTTCCAAAGTTGTTTCAAACACACGAGTACCTGTAAATATACTAGCTAGCTAGCTACCATTCAGCTGTTTATCTGATAACCTAATTATCTGTAGAGTAAAGGTTAGGTAGTTAGTAGCTAGCTACTGTACTCGAAATGTAGCTAGAATGTTAGCTAGCTACCTGGCTAGCTAACAAATCAACAGCTGGATCGACCTAGTTGTATTGCTTACAAATATCCCCACTAGCTGACTTCTTAAAAAAAGGTAAAATAGGAGGTGCTTCTATTTATCCTGTTTCACTGCGTGTACAAGTGATAACCTTTATGTATGTGAGGTGTGAAATGGAAATGTGTTTTTTTCTGCCTGTCCTAACTCCCCCGGAGACACCCTCGGAAAGTGGGGTCACAACCAGGGATCATCCATTATTGACGGCGACCAATATAACCCTAAAGCTTTTTGGGCCTAAATCTTTTTGTAGGGAGCCAAGGAATGCGACTATTGCCTTTATCAGTGATGGACACTAGCTAGAATGTGGAGCAATTATTTTATAGCAATATAGCTAGCTACTAATAGAATAGCCCAACTTCTAGAACATTGTTTTGATGAGCCGGTTAGAAGGATGTGACTTGGTCAAATCGTAAATCATACTTTGTACCAAATGCATTGGCTATCAGTAACATCTTATGATGTATACATGTCATGTAATTCTACTGTACGTTTCTTATTATTTACTTACTATTATCCTACTTCATCCAGATATTACACTGTTGATGTGTATGTAGCACAACATGACTAGTTAGCTTGTATTCTCAGAAACAATAACACCAGTGTTCCACTACCTGTTTGCTCAGCTTGTAATTGTATTTGGTTATGTAACCATTATAAGAACAGGCATTGACTGATGAACAGAAAAAAACATGGACCCATTCTGTGATATATTTTTTTAACAATTTCATCCACATCCTCACTTTATGTCAATACTACAATATTGATGATTGCTCAGCCTGTGTCCTTGGTCTGCATCACATCACAGCCTGGGAGTCATCAGTCCTGTAAGGGACGGATCCACATTTACAGAATGGTTACCTGGAGGAAAATGGGAGAGGGTCATGCTTGTCAGTTTCAGTCAAGGGGAGGGTTTAGTGTATATATATTTTTTAATCCAGTCCAGTGGAGGGTCATGTCATTTGTAATTGATGAAATGTCTATATTTATCAGTGTTTCAGAATTAGTTGCTACAGTATATAGGCGATATACAGTATTAATTATATTATTATTAGTTATAAATCTACGATAGCTTCTGGGATTGTGTACAGTGCCTTCAGAAAGTATTCAGACCCCTTGACTTTTTCCACATTTTGTTACGTTACAGTCTTCTTCTAAAATAGATTAAATATATAACATCTCAGAAATCTACACAAAATACCCCATGATGACTAACGGAAAACAGTTTTTTAGACATTTCTGCAAATGTATAAAAAAATACTTTATTTACATAAGTATTGAGACCCTTTGCTATGACACTTGAAATTGAGCTCAGGTGCATCATGTTTCCATTGATCAACCTTGAGATCTTTCTACAACTTGATTGGAGTCCACCTGTGGTAAATTCAATTGATTGGACATGATTTGGAAAGGCACACACCTGTCTATATAAGGTCCCACAGTTGACAGTGCATGTCAGAGCAAAAACCAAGCCATGAGGTTGAAGCAATTGTCCGTAGAGCACCGGGACTGGATTGTGTCGAGGCACAGATCTGGGAAAGGGAAAATGTCTGAAGCATTAAATGTCCCCAATATCACAGTGGCCTCCATCATTCTTAAGTGGAAGAAGTTTGGAACCACCAAGACTCTTTCTAGAGATGGCCGCCCAGCCAAACTGAACAATCAGGGGAGAAGGACCCGATGGTCCAAGAACCCGATGGTCACTCTGACAGAGCTCTAGAGTTCCTCTGTGGAGATGGGAGAACCTTCCAGAAGAACAACCATCTCTGCAGCACTCCACCAATCAGGGCTTTATGGTAGAGTGGCCAGACGGAAGCCACTCCTCAGTAAAAGGCACATGACAGCCCGTTTGCAAAAGGCACCTAAAGGACTCTCAGACCAGAAACAAGGTTCTCTGGTCTGATGAAACCAAGATTGAACTCTTTGGCCTGAATGCCAAGCGTCACTTCTGGAGTAACCCTGGCACCATCCCTATGGTGAAGCATGGCGGTGGCAGTATCATGCTGTGGGGATATTTTTCAGCGGCAGGGACTGGGAGACTAGTCAGGATTGAGGCAAAGATGAATGGAGCAAAGTACAGAGAGATCCTTGATGAAAACCTGCTCCAGAGTGCTCAGGACCTCAGACTGGGGTGAAGGTTTACCTTCCAACATGACAACGATCCCAAGCACACAGCCAAGACAACGCAGGAGTGGCTTCGGGACAAGTTTCTGAATGTCATTGAGTGTTCCAGCCAGATCCCAGACTTGAACCCGATCGAACATCTCTGGAGAGACCTGAAAAAAGCTGTGCCGTGACGCTCCCCATCCATCCTGACAGAGCTTGAGAGGATCTGCAGAGAAGAACGGGAGAAACTCCCCAAATACAGGTGTGCCAGGCTTGTAGCGTCATACCCTAGAAGACTCAATTCTGTAATCGCTGCCAAAGATGCTTCAACAAAGTACTGAGTAAAGGGTCTAAAAACCTGTTTTTGCTTTGACATTATAGGTATTGTGATGTCATTATGGGTATTGTGATGTCATTATGGGTATTTTGTGTAGATTGATGAGGGAAAAAAACAATTGACTCAATTGTAGAATAAGGCTGTACCATAACAAAATGTGGAAAAAGTCAAGGGGTCTGAATACTTTCCGAAGGCACTGTAAATATAACTAGTCTGCAATAGATATTCCAACCCTGAGCCCCGGCCTGCTCTGCTCTTTTTTATGCTGCCTAACCAATTCTGTTCTGTGTAGGCCTAAAGTGGCAGTTCAGGAGGAGAGTCAAAGAATTCTTCAGATTTTTTTATTTTATTAAGCCTAGTCTAAAAATTGCAATATGTTGAGCGTGGACTAGCCTATAGCCTATGTTCTGTTCAGTTTGAGAAAGTAGAGCACGAAGTTGAGAAGGAGGACCGGAGATAAACTTTGATAGCTTGCTACTAATATAATTAATTTGAATAAAAACTATGTTTCTTGACCATGATGTACTTATTCAGAGTTATTGACCTCACAATAAGCCAGATTTTAGTAACTTCCATTGTGGTGCTGAAACTTGAAGCAGCACTCGGCACAATCAATTAGAAATGGACAGCTCATGGTGCTGAAAGTAGGTATAATTATGAAAGTAGGTACAGCTTATGGTGCACATTTGAGTAGGTATAATTCATTTAAAGTCTTCATTTTAATTAAATCAAATCAAATGTATTTATAAAGCCCCCCTTACATCAGCTGATGTCACAGAGTGCTGTACAGAAACCCAGCCTAAAACCCCAAACAGCAAGCAATGCAGGTGTAAAAGCATGGTGGCTAGGAAAAACTCCCTAGAAAGGCCAAAACCTAGGAAGAAACCTAGAGGAACCAGGCTGTGAGGGGTGGCCAGTCCATTAGACTTTACTAACGACAAGAGGGTATTGTGTTGGAGACTATTTCTTCCTATTTAAGAAATTCGGCTAAAGGCTGCTATATTCAGTACATCGATTTGTCGGCCAACTCTACCCACCATAACACTCTTTAAATAACAGCCTTTCACTGACCCTGAGGTAGGCTAAGTTAAAACCAGGACTCAAATTAAGGTAATATGAGTAGGTATGCCATAGACCTACCTTTTATTAAAGAAAATTCAATATGGGATATCATTGTTCAGTTTCTTTGACATTCAGAAGCTAAACTACAATCTTCTATAGCCGAGGAGACCAACAATGGACTTTGCTTGGGAAGTAATCTAATTCTGTCACTATCAATTGATTAAACTATTCATTTTCTGTGCAATAGAAGATGTTTAAACCCAAACAGCTTTTAGGGAAACACTTGTGACCTTCTCTCCTTGGGTTAAGCCACGGAAGAAGAGTAGCCAGCAGTTAAAGCTTACATTTTTCTGTGTCGGTAGGTCTACTCTGTCTGGGGTGGAAAGGTAGATCTACTCTGTCTGGGGTGGAAAGGTAGATCTACTCTGTCTGGGGTGGAAAGGTAGGTCTACTCTGTCTGGGGTGGAAAGGTAGGTCTACTCTGTCTGGGGTGGAAAGGTAGGTCTACTCTGTCTGGGGTGGAAAGGTAGGTCTACTCTGTCTGGGGTGGAAAGGTAGATCTACTCTGTCTGGGGTGGAAAGGTAGGTCTACTCTGTCTGGGGTGGAAAGGTAGGTCTACTCTGTCTGGGGTGGAAAGGTAGGTCTACTCTGTCTGGGGTGGAAAGGTAGGTCTACTCTGTCTGGGGTGGAAAGGTAGGTCTACTCTGTCTGGGGTGGAAAGGTAGATCTACTCTGTCTGGGGTGGAAAGGTAGGTCTACTCTGTCTGGGGTGGAAAGGTAGATCTACTCTGTCTGGGGTGGAAAGGTAGATCTACTCTGTCTGGGGTGGAAAGGTAGATCTACTCTGTCTGGGGTGGAAAGGTAGATCTACTCTGTCTGGGGTGGAAAGGTAGATCTACTCTGTCTGGGGTAACCCTAGCTTCATGTCCACACCTCGGCTCAGCACTAACCCTAGCTTCATGTCCACACCTCGGCTCAGCACTAACCCTAGCTTCATGTCCACACCTCGGCTCAGCACTAACCCTAGCTTCATGTCCACACCTCGGCTCAGCACTAACCCTAGCTTCATGTCCACACCTCGGCTCAGCACTAACCCTAGCTTCATGTCCACACCTCGGCTCAGCACTAACCCTAGCTTCATGTCCACACCTCGGCTCAGCACTAACCCTAGCTTCATGTCCACACCTCGGCTCAGCCCTAACCCTAGCTTCATGTCCACACCTCGGCTCAGCCCTAACCCTAGCTTCATGTCCACACCTCGGCTCAGCCCTAACCCTAGCTTCATGTCCACACCACGGCTCAGCCCTAACCCTAGCTTCATGTCCACACCTCGGCTCAGCACTAACCCTAGCTTCATGTCCACACCTCGGCTCAGCACTAACCCTAGCTTCATGTCCACACCTCGGCTCAGCACTAACCCTAGCTTCATGTCCACACCTCGGCTCAGCACTAACCCTAGCTTCATGTCCACACCTCGGCTCAGCACTAACCCTAGCTTCATGTCCACACCTCGGCTCAGCACTAACCCTAGCTTCATGTCCACACCACGGCTCAGCCCCAACCCTAGCTTCATGTCCACACCTCGGCTCAGCCCCAACCTTAGTCATTACCCTAACCCTGTAATTATCAATTTGTTTACCCAACTCAAAATAAGATAACGTTTATCTAACTCATAATAACCTCATCTAATAATCTCAGCCATAACCATATTATTACAATATCTAGCCCGTTCAAAAAGTCCAAGAGTATGATTTACCTTACCCATAAGTTGATTTTGTCCACCCACACCAGACGCGATCAGACACGCAGGTTGAAACATCAAAACAATCTCTGAACCAATTATATTAATTTGGGGACAGGTCTAAAAGCATAACAAATGTATGGCATTGTTGCTTTCTAGCTTGCTGTTGCTAGCTAATTTGTCCTGGGATATAAACATTGGGTTGTTATTTTACCTGAAATGTACAAGGTCTGTCTTGTTTTGCACGCTTTGAACAAAACAATACAATGCAGTACGACAGGATATTATCTCCAACCATGATCAACCGACCATTTTTTTTAACATCCGGGTTTTCTTAACCAATCATAGCACAGTATGATACAGCGGTAAGATGCATCCAATTACAATTCAGTATGTTTACACATATGAATATTACAGGTCCACTACTCCGACAGTTAATCCACATATAAAATGGTCAACTGAGTTTGTTTCTAGTAATCTCTCCTTCAGGCTTCTTCTTCTTCTTTGGACTTTATATGGCGGTTGAGACCAACTTTAAGGTGCATTACCACCACCAACTGACCTGGAGTGTGGACCTCAGTTCATCTTTCAATCACCCACGTGGGTATATGCTCCTAAAAACCAATGAGGAGATGGGAGAGGCAGGACTGGCAGCGCGTTGAGCGTCACAAATAGAACCAAGTCCTATTTTAGAGCCTGGCTACTCAGACGTTCGCGAGCAGTGTGGATGCAATGATTGAATAACATGTAAAAAACTGTTATTGAGAAATCGACATCACCATCGCTCATTATACAATATGCTCATTGCACAGTATGTTCATTATATATTCTCCTCTCTAACAATGCACAGCACTGTTTTACAACATGTATCCATGTTTAACTAATCCAGAATTATGGCAAGCAGACAAGTTTGGAGTTGGCACAAAAATGTCTGTGTATCCAGTTACTGTTTTGTGTGCCAGTAAGACTACTGAGGAGACCACAACCCAGCAGGCTCCCGTCCTCAGCCTGTTCTCTACTGTAGCAGGGAGAAAAGAAATTGGCGTGAGTCAGCCGTTTGTTTCTGCTCGGGTCTCACGGAAGCAGCATAGGCCCTAGTGAGTGGGTGGAGCAGGACTAGGAGGGGAAAGAGCCCAAGTTTAGGATAGAAGGCAGCTTGCAAAGGAAGCTTACATCTGGCATATGGGAGCCTTATTTTACATCATCAAGCGGGCCCTACACCATCATATACCAGTGGTGGAGGTGGTTATGCATAGAAGTGCAATAATTAGAACAGACAAAATGTGCTATCTAGAACCTAAAACAGTTATTTGGCTGTCCCCATAGTAGAACACTTTTAAGAACTCTTGGTTCCAGGTAGAACCCTTTCCACAAAGGGTTCTACATCGAACCCAAAATAGTTCTACCTGGAACCAAAAAGGATTCTCTTATGGGGACAGACACATTTATTTTGTTCATGGTCCATAATATAGTGGGACAATATAATTAGCCACTTGTGTATTTGTAACACTGAGAAGGACAAAGCATTATGAGCCATCATTTTAAAGCAATACAGCAAAGATGGCTGCCAGTGTACACACCACGTAACATTGGTTTGGATGGGAACGTCAGCTCTACTAATTGCAATTCTGTGTGATTACCTCATTGCACCTCCACCGTTATTCCCCCTCTGTTCTGTGTAATCATCATATATCTTCCTTATAGACGTCTGACAGTGAGATTAATCTAGCTATCCTAATGTCCCTGGAGTGAGACGGACTGTCACATAATCAATCTATTGATAAACGAACAGATAGATTCCAGCCCAGTTTTTAATTGCAGTTCTGAGGTGTGACAATACTACCACTGCAGCACATGACTGGAGAACATAGGAGGTTAGGCCTGGGAACTGATCTAGGATCAGTGTTGTATTTTTAACAAATCCTAATGATTAGGGTCAGGGTTATGGTTGAGCCGGTGTGTGGACACGAAGCTAACTTTAGGGTCAGGGTTAGGATTACTGTTGTACTTTAAGTACAATATAATACCAATACCTTAAAATGTACTTAGAAATAAGGACACAATAATGAAGACACTTTAAAAACAGAAAGGGGGTCTCTAAATGTCACCTAGTTTATCATAGGTTGAGCCATCCCACTAGGCTCAAACTGGTTGAATCAATATTGTTTGCAATGAAGGTTTACCGTAGCCTCAACAGCACCCTCTAGCTTAGCACCACGGAGTAGCCAGAGGACAGCTATTTTCTGTCCTCCTCTGGGTACATTGACTTCAATACAAAACCTAGGAGGCTCATGGTTTTCACCCACTTCCATAGACTTACCTATCGGAGCTAACATCTTGTCCATCCAATCAAAGGATCAGAGAGTTAATCTAGTACTGAAAGCATAAGCTACAGCTAGCTAGCACTGCAGTGTATAGAATGTGGTGAGTAGTTGACTCAAAGACAGAGAAAGACAATAGTTGAACAGTTTTGAACAATAACAACAAAAAATGTAATGAAAGAGAGACAGTTATATTTAGTTGTATTTTTTTTTCACTTAGGCTGCTACTGTAGCTAATGCAGCTTATTTAGTCTACTCAACAACCTGACTCAAACAGAGAGGAACGCTATTTATGTTAGGTAGCTGGCTAAGGCTATCCAACACTACAACTCTTCCAAGTCAAGGTAAGCATTTGGTTTTATTAATTTATTGCCACAGGGGGCCTGCCGGTGTAACTGCTAAACTGCTTGCTGTACACTGTCCTGTGTGATTGTACCCATGGATATGGTTTGTGGGTTTACTAACACGTTATAAGTTCTAGTTTCTTCACTATAACGTTGATATGGTGACAACGGTGTAGGCTGTATATATTGGTTAGCGGTTATGGTATGAAGGTTTGGCTTGGAGAGGTTTTTGCACCTGGTCACAGACAGCTATTGTGTTGTGCACTGAAGTCCACAAGCGAAGGGGAAAGGTGAGAAGAGGAGAGCGCGTAGATGCAAGAAGGAATTATACAACAAGCCAAGTTATGATGCTGTGGCTGCTATGAAAGTGAACTGTGTGTGCAGTGATCAGGGGTGTAGTCATTACGCCGATTCTGTTGCAAAATGTTTCTTAAACGGAAGCAAAATGAACAAAACAGGGAGGGAGCTATCTTAGTTTGTCCAATAGAAACTAGTTTTAGTTGCAAAATGGAACATTTTGCAACTGTTTGGGACTAATGATTACAACCCAGATCATCTAGATGCAGGCAGTAGTGTGCAAAGTGGTATTGAATGTGTCACTGTGTCACCTTGATTACTCCAATTTGTCACTCGACCTGTGACAGGCTAGGTTGTAGCAACCTCATGATGGATATAGGGGAAATGTGAGTATCATGTAGTAGCCTAAACCTATCGATGTTACATTGAGCTGGGTGAATGGAATAGAAAGAAGGCCATGCTCATGAAAAATAATAATAATCGGCCTCCCTAATCTTGAACGGCACGAACCACCACTGGCATGTGTGTTCTATAATACTGGTATGGTTTGGATACAAGCTTAGAGCACTAATAGTGTCTGCCTCAGACAGAGAGCCAAAAGTTGTAGAGTGAATATTCAGTCCCATGGAAAAAGAACAGCAGCATCTGCCCACAAATTTGAGAACAAAAAAGCACTTTAAGAGTCAGATGAAATGTCAAGGCATTTATCGAAAGTAGAAGTTTAATAACAGCTTAACAGTGCTCGAAGTGGAATTAAAAAGGTGACAGTACTCAATTTAATTAGACTATTTTTATAGAGTCAGTGTTCTAGAAAAGATGCGGGTTCAAGGGAGCTCTCCGCACCACTCGAGACTGTCCCACTGCAACCACTAGCTTTAGCCCTGTCTTACTGGGTGAAGCTGGCAGATACTGAAAATGCCTCTGTTTTAGAAGTCCATTGACATTCTCACCTCTAGCTTTTAGACAAACTATCTCTCTAGCTTCTAGACAATTATTCACTGTGAAAGTACAGTATGGTTCACACACACATGGATACACAATGCAGACGATCTGCTGGCTCCTATGCCGTCTACTTTCTATATAAATACAGAGGACAGAGAAATGATCTGAAAAAAATCTGTGTCTGATGAATAGATTTCAATACATCAAACCATTCCACCACTGACCCTAACCTACATAAGTGACACAAATGGCATTTGCTGTATGTTTGATGAGGATCTGCATATTGCAAATGTACGGTCCTTTACTAGACGTCCGCAAATGTTTCTAAAATAGGCAGACGGCCTCGGGCCGTGCCCCAGGGCCAGATCTTCCGGGAAGTCATCGAACGAAGTCTCTCGGACATTCGGTGTCCGTTTAATAAAACATAAAAATTTGTCATTTTTTCGCCCTTCCGGTTAATTCCACCAGATGGCGAATGGCTTCTTATTGCAAATGTACAAAACATACACCTAATTGACATGGCCATTTCTCCTAAACGGAAAAGACTTCGAAGACGAAACTCGGTGAGCATGGGTTTGGCCAAATGTGCTATTAGCCCCGAAACAAGATGGCGTCAGGGACTCACGGTTTTTGAGTTAAGACCCATTTTTCTGCTATTAAAGGTCAAAAACGGAAAACAGAACGCTAATTTGACAGCTTCACGTCAAAGTACAAGAACCATGAACCTTAAAATGTACTGTACATTTGCAATATGTTTCAATGGGCTTTTAACATCACGAATATGACAATCTGAAATCAACACCAACGAGCGATGGAGAGGAACCACTATCAATCCTGGCCATCCCGAGATCAATGGGCAGTCAATTGGGCATTTCTGCAGTATTTTAGAGCTTGTCATATTCGTGATGATAAATGCCCATTGAAACATATTGCAAATGTACTGTACAGTTGCACGGCCATACAAAGCAATGGAAGAGAGTGTGGACTCTCGTTTATTTTAACAAAAAATATTAAGCTCCATAAATGAGCAGGGGCAGCTCCCACTGACTTAGGGCCGTAGTGGGATGTTCCCATTTGGATCCTGGACCAGGAGCACCCTCCTTAATGCATTTAAATCACTTTTGAAAATCTGGTCCTGGTAACCCGAAGAAAAAGAAAAACAGTTGCACGGCCATTCAAAGCAATGGAGGAAAGTGTGGACTCTGTTGTTTATTTGATTTCTTTTTTGAAAACCTCCATAAATGAGCAGGGGCAGCTCCCACTGACTTAGGGCCGTAGTGGGATACTCCCATAAAGATCCTGGACCAGGAGCAGCCCCCTAAAGTCATTTAAAACCCTTTTGAAAATATGGACCTGGTAACCCGGGGGAAAAAAAACAGTTGCACGGCCATACAAAGCAATGAAGGAAAGTGTGGACTCTGTCGTTTTTGACATGCTGAAATCAACACCAACGAGCGATGGAGAGGAACCACGATCACTGCCCGGCCATCCCGAGTTCAACGGGCCAGTCAGTTGGGCATTTCTGCAGTATTTTGAAGCCTGTCAAATTCGTGATGGTAAATGCCCATTGTAAGACATTGCAAATTGACAGCCGTGCACCTGGTAATTGGAACAGGTTACCATGAGCATATTTTAAATATGTTTTTTAATGCCTTTAGGAGGGTGCAAGGTATCTCTGGCTGGTTAGGGAGCACCCCCCACCCGTAGCCATCCAATAGGGGGCACCCCTGGTCATTTTGGACGTTTTTCAAAGAATCTTTAAAAAAACAACAGAGTCCCACTTCTCTCTCATCAAACATGACAAATAGACCCTATAGGATGATTCAGGGCTTAACATAGTGATATATATCATTTTGTCAGTTTAAATGCCATTTGGACATTGTTCACTGACTTTTGGGTTCGGAAGCCGACTTCCTATGAGCATATATGTAAATGGACATAACATCCTGATTTGCCACTTTCAATACTTTTGTATGGAATCTTATGCCATTTGTACATTTCTTATGCCATTTGGACATGATTCATTGACTTTTGACTTCCTATGGTAACATATTGCAAATGGACAAAACATAGGCCTTATGGACAATAAAGTTAATAAAACAAACTCAATAAAATGAGACAAAGGTATGTTCATATACATGTTATATACGTGTTATTATAAAAAGAAATCGAAAGAATCGTGAAAAATGGCCCAGAAAGCACTTTTTTAGGGGGTGTAGGTATTTTTTTTGAAAAGTCAAAATCTGACCCTTGGGTCTTGACTTTATGTACATATGCAATATGATTTGCAACGGTGGAGCGCTCTCGCCATCTATAGTAATTTTGGGGTATGACATTTGGCATTTGCCATTTGCCATAAGCTTTGGTTGATCTGTCGTCCATTAGGGCACTCTTTTCAATCGTGTGTATGTTTCGTCCAATGGCAATATGTTGCCATTCATTTTTGTCCATTTCATGGGGGTATTCCCTTACCTGATTACATTGCCATAAAGGCACTAAGCCCTCGACATGAACACCAAGATGAAGGTTATGGGCTGTGTTCTTCTACAAAGCACAGTATCACCACAGTGTCTAAACGTATTGTATATATGCACTCTCTGGCCATTGTTGCATTCCATTGACCTACACATGAATAAAACACAGAGTAGATGCTTCACTCTGCGTCTCCCTGACTCCTGGAGAAAAAGGGAGAGATGGATTTACAGAAGCCAAAGGCGAGTCGCTCTTCATGTCAGGGGTATTCATTTCTGATTTTCATCAGAGCCTGTGACCCTGTCACCTCGATTAGAATGCAGCCGCTGTAATTTCATGGTTAATATTCTATAGCCACTTGTCCTCTGCGCCTGCTGTGTGCATGGAAAATCTCTAGAGGGGGTGTGTGTCATTTATGATGTGTGTGACTGTATGTGTGTGCATGTGAGAAATACTGTGTGTATGCGTGTGTGTGACTGCAACTGTATTTGCGTATGTACTAAGAAAGGGAAATGGCTTCCTCCAAAACAGTTGCAGATGTCGAGAGATGTTCTTTCTCTTTCTCTCCTCCCCATCTGAGGCCCAGTATGAATGGTCTCTCTGTGAGACCTGCAGGGCTGGCCTCCAGTGCTGCTTGTGGCCCTGAGGCTAGACACTCACACACTGGCCCAGTTATCTCTGACCTCTACACAGGGACAGTGGGATGGACAGGCTGGGGTACTGACCTCACAGCCAACGCATACTGCACACACACACAACACAAGACTCTTTACGTCTGGCCACATCTGTGAGTATCTATGTGGGTATAGTATACAGAGGGGGAGAGAGGAGTTTGGAGGTAGAGAGAGAAGCACGAGACAACAGAGAGAAAGTGAGGGGGGGGAGATCTCAAACAGAAAAAAGTCCCAGCGTTTCTCCACATATTGATGCATTGGCCCAAACAGGCATTCCTGCTCAACGACTGTGGTCTGTTCTGCATGAGCCCAGTTGTTGCTCTGTTTTCTCCACCAAGACAAGGAGGAGGGAGAAGGGAGGTGAACAGAACAGTGCAAAGACAAGGAAGGGGGAGGAGGGAGGTGAACAGAACAGTGCAAAGACAAGGAAGGGGGAGGAGGGAGGTGAACAGAACAGTGCAATGACATGGTTATGGGGAAAACAGGATGAAGTAATCATTTTTTCTCTCAAAAAAAAATAGGTGTTAATATTATTGGAACCCCTGTTTCAATACTCCGTCACCCTCCCCTTGCCAGAATAACGACACTGGGCCTTTAAAACAACAACATGAGATTGGAGAACACATTAGGAGGAATACTTTACGGAGGAATGGTCTAAGATCCCTCCCAATGTGTTCTCCTATCTCATAAAACATTGTAGAAAGAGGCTCAGTGCCGTTATCCTCGCAAGGGGAGGGTACCGGAGTGACAATAATTTTGACCCCTATCTTTTTGATGATACAATTTGTTAAACAAAATCTTTCTCTGAGCAACTGTATTAGTATAAAATACTATAATTTCCTTTTCTTTTTTTCTTCATACTATATAGCTCAATATTTGTGTTATTTATTTGATACTGTTTTGGAAAGACATGGAGGGTGCTAAACCAACGTGAGTCGAGATGTAACCAAAAAGGAAAAAGGCGCAAACACTTGCTCACCATAAAAAAAATATTTGTTTTATTTAAACAAGGTTAAAAGATGAACGTTTCGGCATACATCATCAGAACAGTCTTTTCTGCTCATCTTCACCAAGGTTGCCAATACCTTCCTTCATGACTGTAGATACTCTCTTTAGGGCTTATCAAAATAAAGTCTTACTCAACACAACATCATTGAAACTTAAAGGTAATGGTCCAGCGTTAGCGGAGACTGTATTCACGGTGAAACTTAAAGGTAATGGTCCAGCGTTAGCGGAGACTGTATTCACGGTGAAACTTAAAGGTAATGGTCCAGCGCTAGCGAGACTGTATTCACGGTGAAACTTAAAGGTAATGGTCCAGCGTTAGCGGAGACTGTATTCATGGTGAAACTTAAAGGTAATGGTCCAGCGCTAGCGGAGACTGTATTCACGGTGAAACTTAAAGGTAATGGTCCAGCGTTAGTGGAGACTGTATTCACGGTGAAACTTAAAGGTAATGGTCCAGCGCTAGCGGAGACTGTATTCACGGTGAAACTTAAAGGTAATGGTCCAGCGTTAGCGGAGACTGTATTCACGGTGAAACTTAAAGGTAATGGTCCAGCGTTAGCGGAGACTGTATTCACGGTGAAACTTAAAGGTAATGGTCCAGCGTTAGCGGAGACTGTATTCACGGTGAAACTTAAAGGTAATGGTCCAGCGTTAGCGGAGACTGTATTCACGGTGAAACTTAAAGGTAATGGTCCAGCGTTAGCGGAGACTGTATTCACGGTGAAACTTAAAGGTAATGGTCCAGCGTTAGTGGAGACTGTATTCACGGTGAAACTTAAAGGTAATGGTCCAGCGTTAGCGGAGACTGTATTCACGGTAAAAGCTGCATATGTCGGCTCAATCAGAAATGACCTTCACATTTCTATGGCGCAATCTGTTACACTTCAGCAATACAGATTGAATAGAGCCCTTGTCTGTTCAGAGAAGAGCCATTTAAGTAAATATGGACATAATGGTAGATCCATAGAGGAAAGACCCGTCTGCATCGGTGCCTGATGACAAAAATATAGAAAACCATTTCACTTCTAACACGGTCATTTTATTACACATGGTACTGGGTAAACACTACACACATGTATTGGACATAATGCTTATATCAACTACTTCCACCAGAGCAAGCTAAGATTTCATCTTGACACCCATGAGATGTCTCAAGGCCCATTTCACGAGACAAGACACGAAAAAGGAAAACTCAGAGAGAGATTGCGGTGGAGAGGAACCTTGCACTGTCAGGGAATGCAAAATGTCACTGTTCACTCAGGCAGTATCAAGTTGATTATATTTCAGTTGTCTCCTAACTATTTAAGAGTCAACTCCACAATTTGATAACATTAGATATGGTTCCTGTTTGATCCAGAGTGCATCCAAAACAAAAATGTTTAAGTCGGAAGTTTACATACACCTTTGCCAAATGCATTTAAACTCAGTTTTTCACAATTCCTGACATTTAATCCTAGTAGAAATTCCCTGTCTTAGGTCAGTTAGGATCACCACTTTATTTTAAGAATGTGAAATGTCAGAATAATAATAGAGAGAATTATTTATTTAAGCTTTTATTTCTTTCATCACATTCCCAGTGGGTCAGAAGTTTACATACACTCAATTAGTATTTGGTAGCACCGCCTTTAAATTGTTAAACTTGGGTCAAATGTCTCCGGTAGCCTTCCACAAGCTTCCCACAATAAGTTGGGTGAATTTTGGCCCATTCCTCCTGAAAGAGTTGGTGTAACTGAGTCAGGTTTGTAGGCCTCCTTGCTCGCACACAATTTTTCAGTTATGCCCACACATTTTCTATAGGATTGAGGTCAGGGCTTTGTGATGGCCACTCTAATACCTTGACTTTGTTGTCCTTAAGCACTGCCACAACATGATGCTGCCACCCCCCGTGCTTCACGGTTGGGATGGTGTTCTTCAGCTTGCAAGCCTCCCCCTTTTACCTCCAAACATTAACGATGGTCATTATGGCCAAACAGTTCTATTTTTGTCCCCATGTGCAGTTGCAAACCGTAGTCTGGCTTCTTTATGGCGGTTTTGGAGCAGTGGCTTCTTCCTTGCTGAGCGGCCTTTCAGGTTATGTCGATATAGGACTCGTTTTACTGTGGATATAGATACTTTTGTACCTGTTTCCTCCAGCATCTTCACAAGGTCCTTTGCTGTTGTTCTGGGATTAATGTGCACTTTTCGCACCCGAAGCAGGTTCATCTCTAGGAGACCGAACGCATCGCCTTCCTGTGCGGTATGACGGCTGCGTGGTTCCATGGTGTTTATACTTGCGTACTATTGTTTGTACAGATGAACGTGGTACCTTCAGGCTTTTGGAAATTGATCCCATGAATTAACCTTTTGTCTGAGGTCTTGGCTGATTTTCTTTTGATTTTCCCATGATGTGAAGCAAAAAGGCATTGAGTTTGAGGGTAGGCCTTGGAAAATATCCACAGGTACACCTTCAATTGACTCAAATGATGTCAATTAGCCTATCAGAAGCTTCTAAAGCCATGACATCATTTTCTGGAATTTTCCAAGCTATTTAAAGGCACAGTCAACTTAGTGTATGTAAACTTCTGACCCACTGGAATTGTGATACAGTGAATTCTAAGTGAAATAATCTGTCTGTAAACAATTGTTGGAAAAATTACTTGTGTCATGCACAAAGTAGATGTCCTAACCGACTTCCCAAAACTATAGCTTGTTAACAAGACATTTGTGGAGTGGTTGAAAAACATCTTTTAATGACTCCAACCTAAGTGGAGTCATCAACTGTATCTTCTGATTTCCAGTTTTATTTTCCATGAAAAACACACTGTATTGTTAAGACTAGGCATATTTCCAGGGCTATACTCAACAATGACTTGGATGTACAGTATTACACTTCTCTCTACATCATTTGTAATCAGGAATAAAACCTTAATGCATCTTTTCAATCTTACCTTAATCTCCATGTAGATGCACAGTTAGAGCTTTCATCAGAGATTCCTAGTATTCCCAATAAGGCAAGTCTTTCATTACTAGTTACACCCAGTAATACAATACAGATTTCCTATCTGTAAAGTCTGTAGTCCCTGGAATCAAGCAAGAGTCTAGTTTTAATAGCCATAGCCTACAACCAAGCTTAAAACCTTCCACAGAATATAGGATATAAAGATTCAGCAACAGAAAACTATTTGATTTTCTTTGGTATTTCTGGGAGACAAAGGATCCTATTCAATCTGCATCGCGGAAGTTCAGCTCTACAGCATGATTGACTACATTCACGGTAAACGCTGCAAATGTCGGCACAATCGGAAATGACCTTAAAATGCATAGCGCAGAATCTGTAACGCTTCAGAGTTTCAGATTGAATAGACCCCAAAGTCATAAGAGGACCAACACAGTGTTCAGGACCCACTGGGTAGAAAATATACAAACATAATCTTAGTAGAATCAGGATCTATTCTATTATCATAAAACTAATATACTTACCATTCAAAATGCTAGCATGTGGATCATACTTAGCATAATATCCGCAGATATTCTAAATCTGGGAATGAAATTACATTTTTAAGAACTACTGCTTTACAGGGAGAGAGGTTGGAACTGATAACATAGAAATGTGATTTCACATTGGAAGAGAAATGCAAATATCTAAACTAAAATCTACACAGATTAATAGAATTTTAGTTGCAAGGAGAGACAATCCAGGCCTGGAGTAAAGCAGAGGCCTTTCCGTTCACATACTGTACACTACAAGAGGATAAGGAGATCGGGTAAAGGCATTGAGAGTTTGAATGATCTCTTCCAGTCTGTTAGTAACCATCTGAAATCAGTTTACAGCCCAAATATAGACAATTACAGGAAGATGAAAGACAAGAGCAAGAGCTCTCCTTTCACATGTTTGAGTTAGATGGAGGATGTGTCGATTGTTTGGTCTGTCTACAACACGCCTACAAGCCCAGCACTATTCAACTCATCAACTAACCATACAAATCTTGATTAGCTGAATCAGGTGTGCTAATGCTGGCTATGGAACAAAATGTTTGCAGCAGTAGCTAGGTTTCCATCCAATTAGCGACAGATGTTCATGCAAATATTCTAGAATTCGCATTAAGAAAATATGTGCATAAAAATCAGTGCCTGATCAAGCAGTGACACAAAACGTACTTTTCCACTTCAGTTTTCATGTACTGAGCAAAAATCTGAAGTTCAAAGTGTTTCCATCACATTTTCAACTCTACCGATAGTTTAGTCACAAAAACTGTTGCGTTAAATAGAACATTTGCCTACTCTGGTCTTGGCAGATGCGCTCTAGCCAACAGCTCGCAGATACTGTGCGGGTAGACTCGTCTACATGATACGGTTATTATGGATAAGAGTGAGAATATTTGTACTTGTCAAATGGCAGTCAAGCGTCGATCATCACGTCACCATTTCTCGCATAATACATTTTATCGGCACAAAAAGATCCCACCATGTCGCCATTTTTTATTATTTTTTTTACAAAACTTCACAGCTGTCCTGATTTTTGTTTATACGGTATGACTTTACTCGCATAAAAACTGTGGACGTAAACATGGTTAGTGTTGACACATTTCCATTGGTTTGTAACCAAGCCCCCTACTCCCAGTCGTAGTCATCTACACTGCAGTAGACACACCCTCCACACGGACTGTGCACGCTGAGAAAAACGGTTAGCACTAAAACTGGAAGACTTTAACCTTGCCAAGGACAAACTAGGGTTCTGCTCCGATCTGAGCGACCATTTTCCCATTACTCTGCTGTCTTATCTACAGAAACACTAAAATCCTGTTAAATGGAGCCATTTTCTCATTTGCCTGCGAGGTCATTTTCATGCATGGAGAGATCCAGTCATTGTGCTGCTGAGCCTCTGGAGACACAGGGGGTTCTGCTGTAAAAAGAGACAGCTCACTGAGGGTCCAAAGGAACAGTCCAGAGAGAGAAGCCGTTCAGAACCATCGCTAGAGCCCAGCTATCATGCAGTATACACATCTGCATAGCAATGGGTCGTAACAAGGGAGATATCCATAATGCTCCTTAGCAAACCGACAGGCAAAACAGAAGAGAGGTGAGCAGGACAAGCCAAAGAGTAGTCCCTGTCCTTCGATTGGTCAATTCCAATGGATTGTCCACAACATTGACCAATGCCAGCACTTGATCTTGGTCAAAGCCAATGATATGTTCTTACATGGACCAATGGCAACTCTCAATATGTCCTCAATATTGGCCAATGATCCTGCCCCTCCACTATCCTCTCTACTGAGCCTGGGCTGTGTCTGTGTGAGAGAGAGCTATATATCACCCACTGCAGTTTGGGAGGCTCAGGAGGAGAAACAGAGGCCGCAGCACTCCATACAGATCTCCAGGCAGTCTGCAGACTCGCAGCACGCGTCGATGATCCCACAGTCCATGTCACACGGCAGTTCACAGTCACCGCACTCCTCCGAGGCGCAGCAGCAGCAGAAGCACGCCGAGTCATCCCCCGCACACGAACCACAGGTGGCACAGTCCAACACGATGTTACACAGAGTCAGGAACTCACAGAACAGACAGGCCAGGATACAGTGAACACAACAGTCTAAGCAGGAGAAGGAGAGACGGGGGAGTTATTCATCTTTATTTGACCCAGTAGGTTGGTTGAGAATGTATACTGTTTGGAAAAGAGGGAGAAAAGGATGGGGGAGACGGGAGAAGGGAGAATAATAGGAGATGAGACACAGGATGAGGGAGGAAGTGTAGGATACAGTGAGATAGACTGGATCAGGTAGCAACTCACCATCCTGTACCTCTGTAGGTATCTGGGAGCTGTTGCTCTTGGAAGAGCTCTTGCTCCTCTTGCTGCTCTGAGAGGTGATGGAGGGGTCGGACTGGAGCTTCTTGGAGTTCTTCATCCCCGGCGAGGAAGACGAGGAGGAGGAGGAGGCTGCCCTAGGGAAGGAGCCAGGGGCCGGCCGATCACAGGGGCCTCCGATCCTCACTCCGTCGGTGTGAGGGGCGTGCGTGCAGTTGGGGCCGTGTGTGTGGGGCTTGGCTCCGTGTCGTGGCTGGCTGGTTGGCCGTGTTAGGCAGGGTTGGGTGGGGTGTTTGTGGGTGGATCGAGCTTGGGGCTGACCTGAGGACAGGAACAAAGAAAGAAAATAAAAACATTTACAATAGTTGCTTTCGTTGTAACCGCGGGACACATGGGAAACATAGTCATCGATACAGCAGGCCCCAATGGATCCTGGGAAGGACCATGTGTATTATGATGACTTCTGACCCGCTCGTCTAGACGCTCGACACGACAACCCAGACACTCTCCTCTAATGTCTCTTCTCCTGTCCTCCCCTCTCACTGCCATGAATAAACAAGAACAAGTTGGTTTGAGAAACGTGTCTTTGACAACATCATTACAGATAATCCCCAGAAGAAATAGGCCTTAACTCAATCCAGTTTGGCCAGGTCAAATTCCCAGAACATTAAGAATCTATTCAAATAATTTACCAAGGACAATTGGTACTTCATGGTCTACCCTGGCAGCTGCACATCGCTAGCTGCACCCTGCATTCATATGTAACTCATGACTGTGATGCATATATGGATGCTAGTTTTAGGGTTTTGATTTATGTGGACAGAGGAGCCGAAAGGGCCTGGTTCTCACTCCTCACAGTCTCAAATGTAGGCCACACACACACACACACACACACACACACACACACACACACACACACACACACGTTTACAGCCTACAAACCCTCTACTGTTCCTCCTTTAACTCAGACCAGGGCTGATCTTGGCTGTCCAACATGCACCTCTTCGTATATTTTACTCTGAGCAGTGCCACCAATACTCATTTCCTGAGGTGTGAAAGCACACCACCTCTGTCAAAACAAACACCTTGAAACATATATGATATATTATGATAATATTTAATACCATCCTTTCGAGGCTCTAAATATTTTCTTGACCTGAACACACAGATGGAGAGAGGTGGAACTTCACAGGGTAGAAAAGCACTGCAGGAAGTCCAGAGAGAGACACACACACCGGGGCTGAGATGCAGTGAAGCCTAGCGGGCAGTAAAACCGTCCATTAGACAATCATTCAGAGACAGATAACCCTGCTAGGGCTATTTTGATTGGCTCGTGGCCGGGGTCACACAACCAATCGAGTGTGATTAAAGATTCTTTCATTCAGCGTTTTCTAACCCCACTCCAGATGTCTGGCAACCCACGGGGTTGTGTGTGTGTGTGTGTGTGTGTGTGTGTGTGTGTGTGTGTGTGTGTGTGTGTGTGTGTGTGTGTGTGTGTGTGTGTGTGTGTGTGTGTGTGTGTGTGTGTGTGTGTGTGTGTGTGTGTGTGTGTGTGTGTGTGTGTGTGTGTGTGTCTTTTGAAGTATGTCATAAGTCAATACCTGCTGCTCTGCTGTTATGTCTCCTTTCTTTCTCCCTTCTCTCTCCTTCTCTCTCCCTCACTCTCCTTCTCTCTCCTTCTCTCTCCCTCACTCTCCTTCTCTCTCCTCCTCTCTCCCCCACTCTCCTTCTCTCTCCTCCTCTCTCCCTCACTCTCCTTCTCTCTCCTCCTCTCTCCCTCACTCTCCTTCTCTCTCCCCTCATCTCTCTCCTCCTCTCTTTGTCTCTCCCTCTCTCTCCCTCTCTCCTCCTCTCCCCCTCTCTCTTTGTCTCTCCCCCTCTCCCTCCCTCTCTCCTCCTCTCTCCCTCTCTCTTTGTCTCTCCCCCTCTCCCTCTCTCTCCCTCTCTCCTCCTCTCTCCCTCTCTCTTTGTCTCTCCCCCTCTCCCTCTCTCTCCTCCTCTCTCCCTCACTCTCCTTCTCTCTCCCCTTCTCTCTCCTCCTCTCTTTGTCTCTCCCCCTCTCCCTCTCTCTCCCTCTCTCCTCCTCTCTCCCTCCCTCTTTGTCTCACCCTCTCGGTATCCCCCGGTCTTTCACTTTAACCATTCTCACATTTTGAAAGATACAATGCTGTGTAGTACAATACAGCATAAGGGTTTGGTTCTGTCTAGAGGAGGAGAAGAGAGAGCAATGGATGGTGAGTAGAAGAGGGGACAGGATGTGTGGTTACCATTATTCTCCAAATGATTGGTAAGGAAGAACAGTCAGACCCATCCAAACCCTGGACCCCAGAGAGAGAGAATCTGCTCTAAAAACCATGTCTCAGGTTTTCACATCGCAAGCACACACACACACACACACACACCACCAACCCTAATCTGAGTCAGTTTTAGTGAAACCACACAGAGTGATGCCTTTAGCCCACATCTCTCTGGTAGTCATTCTCTAAGTGGCATTGTGAAATTAAGTCCATGTCTGGGTAAAAGTACATTCCTATGTTTGGTAAAAACAACATCAGCATATTGTTTGTTTACTGAATGCCATTGGAGTCTTTAAAAAAGGATTGCTGGAAATGGAGCAAGGGGTAGCTTCCTCCTTACTGGACAGAGAGTTAAAATGGTGTCTGGATATTATTTAGAGTTGTATGAGAGTTAATTCACCCCTCTCCCCTGCATGTGGGTGTCGGTGGGGGTGGTTGTGTGTGGTTGTGTGCAGTAAACAGGCATCTAGCAGCCAGACAGACAGACTAACTAGGTTTCAGAGGAGTCATTGCTGTCTCCATACAAAGCCTGAGGTCAAACAACAAGTCTGGCACACACACACACACGCACAGACACAGAGAGAGAACCGCTCTTTGTGCAACACAGACTGCGATAGAGAGAGAGAGTGTGTGTGTGTGTGTGTGTGTGTGTGTGTGTGTGTGTGTGTGTGTGTGTGTGTGTGTGTGTGTGTGTGTGTGTGTGTGTGTGTGTGTGTGTGTGTGTGTGTGTGTGTGTGTGTGTGTGTGTGTGTGTGTGTGTGTGAGAGAAAGATCCGTTCTGCGGATCTACACCCCTAAGCTTTGGCTGTCTGGTCTATTTTGGGTCAGGAGTGATGTAAGGGCCACACAGAAACACTACGATTCAGCAGCACACAGTTCAAAATAAGAACAAATAAAAAGCCAAATGACTGTGGGCTTAACATGATGAAACTGGCACACCACAAACTGAAGGAGAAGAGGGGAGAAACAGAGCAGGCAGGAGGGTGAGAGTCAATAGTGTAGCCTGGGCTGGAGAATGCAAGAATAGAATGAAAAACAATGTGTCAGAGAGAGAGACAGAGAGAGAGACAGAGCGAGAGACAGAGCGAGAGACAGAGAAAGAGAGAGAGAGCGAGAGACAGAGAAAGAGAGACAGAGAAAGAGAGAGAGAGACAGAGAGAGAGACAGAGCGAGAGACAGAGACAGAGAGAGAGAGAGAGAGAGAGAGAGAGAGAGAGAGAGAGAGAGAGAGAGAGAGAGAGAGGCCCAGTGTAGGCCCAGCCTGTTGCCTGCAGCGATGGGGGTGTGGTAGGTCTGGCTTGAGTGAGGGTGAATCACAGTCGGCTGAATGCTCACCTCTACCTCCCCTCACCCCTCCCTCTCTCTCTCCCCAAATCCCTCCATTCACTCGCCTCCCATTACCCTCCAAACAGCCAATCTGCCTTCTCCTCACCTCCTCCCCCCTCTCTCCAAATCCCTCCCCTCCCACCACTCCAGACTTAAGGCTGATTACTACTGATCACTGCACCTCTTAACCTTTCCAACCTCCCTCCTCCTTCTCCTACCTCCCTCTTTCCTCCCTTTTCCTCCCTCTCTCCCTCAGTGACTCAGCAGTCTGACCAGTAGACAGTAAACAAAGTGCTGTTTATGCCAGTTCCTGGGCTCAGACCAGGCCAGCTGAACTAGGTCAGAGCTGTGAGGGACCTGCTGGACGCCGTCCCCCTCCCTACATGTAGAACAGAAACACCTGAGTGACACCCAGAGCCGTTACCAGAGATCACAGCTAATCACAACTAAGTGCTTTACATGGGTAGTACTGCCACCTTGTCCTTCCACTGTCACCTCATTCACCACCAATGGGACTTGATGAGGACTGGGAGGTGGGGGTGTTAAAACACTGACCTCATAAACCCCTGGCTGCTTCAGCTCATTTCAATAACAATCTCTACAGGGATGGGGAATCTAATCTCAGAATAGCAGTGTGGTATTTCTAAAGAGTGGTATTCCAATGGAAGTGTAGCTTATTTCCCTATACAGAGTGGGCAATGGGGGCTGAGGGAGGATAAAAGCTCTACTTAACTGGGAGAATGGGGTGAAAATAGAGAGAGAGGGAAAGAGGAGAGAGGGAAGGAGGAGAGAAGGAAGGAGGAGAGAGGAGAGAGGGAAGGAGGAGAGAAGGAAGGAGGAGAGAGGAGAGAGGGAAGGGGGAGAGAAGGAAGGAGGAGAGAGGAGAGAGGGAAGGAGGAGAGAAGGAAGGAGGAGAGAGGAGAGAGAGGAAGGAGGAGAGAGAAGGAAGGAGGAGAGAGGAGAGAGGGAAGGGGAGAGAAGGAAGGAGGAGAGAGGAGAGAGGGAAGGGGGAGAGAAGGAAGGAGGAGAGAGGAGAGAGGGAAGGAGGAGAGAAGGAAGGAGGAGAGAGGAGAGAGGGAAGGAGGAGAGAAGGAAGGAGGAGAGAGGAGAGAGGGAAGGAGGAGAGAAGGAAGGAGGAGAGAGGAGAGAGGGAAGGGGGAGAGAAGGAAGGAGGAGAGAGGAGAGAGGGAAGGAGGAGAGAAGGAAGGAGGAGAGAGGGAAGGAGGAGAGAAGGAAGGAGGAGAGAGGAGAGAGGGAAGGAGGAGAGAAGGAAGGAGGAGAGAGGAGAGAGGGAAGGAGGAGAGAAGGAAGGAGGAGAGAGGAGAGAGGGAAGGAGGAGAGAAGGAAGGAGGAGAGAGGAGAGAGGAAGGAGGAGGAGAGAAGGAAGGAGGAGAGAGGAGAGAGGGAAGGAGGAGAGAAGGAAGGAGGAGAGAGGAGAGAGGGAAGGAGGAGGAGAGAAGGAAGGAGGAGAGAGGAGAGAGGGAAGGAGGAGGAGAGAAGGAAGGAGGAGAGAGGAGAGAGGGAAGGAGGAGGAGAGAAGGAAGGAGGAGAGAGGAGAGAGGGAAGGAGGAGGAGAGAAGGAAGGAGGAGAGAGGAGAGAGGGAAAAGGTGAAAGGTAAGACAGAGAAGAGAGGGATGGGGGAAAGAATGGGTCAGAAGTAAAGTTGGGGTTAGGTGTCACTCTTTCCAGGGTGTGTGTGTGTGTGTGTGTGTGTGTGTGTGTGTGTGTGTGTGTGTGTGTGTGTGTGTGTGTGTGTGTGAAGGAGGAGGAGGAAGAAGAGGATGAGGACAGATTCATCACAGACTGGTGTGTAATTAAAGGCACTGTGTCACGCTCTTGTTCCACTTTACACCGGCGACACTCTAACCTAGTCCACATCCCCTTTAATGAGCCCATCATCATACTGACCTCACCAAGCTGTCAACTCAGCCTTTCCACTGCACTGTTGTGTGTGCGTGATTCTACGCCTTACAACTAAAAAGTTAACTAAATATTGCTCCATTTCAGCTGTTATTAACTTGTCTGTATGGAGCATTTTCTGACTGAAGTTGTACAAATGAGTCATGAGGACTGATGAATCCCTGTGGGTCCTTAACTCTCTGTGTTCCATTGTGGCGCCAGACAAAGAGAGTGAGGGAGAGAGGGAGTGTGAGTGAGGGGTCTGACAGTGAGGGGTCTGACGGAGCGGTGGTGGTGATGGTGGTTAGTGTAGCAGCAGGAGCAGACCTGAGGTTTGGATGAAAACAGTTCAAAACATCCAAGAGTACCCCCAAAGGAGAGGTCAGTCACGAGTCAGACAGCGTTTCACCCCTCCATGCTACTTACTGGCAGGGTGTATAGGACTGTGACAGGCTGACGTCTGAGCTTGACTGATGCTGTATTGAATCAATGTGCTAGAGACACAGAAACACACCACTCAACTACTGAAGAGAACAGCACACACACGCAGGCACAGCACACACAAACCCGTGCACACACTTACGCACTCGTGCACACACACTTACGCCACATTAACACACAGCCGTTAACAGCTCTCTCTGCACATTAGTCTCAGACAGCTTGTCAGAGGCCCAGCGCCAGACACATGCTACAGCCATGATGTCATCACTGTGAGACAGAGCATCTGGGTTGCAGAATGCAATCTCGCTTCTGTTTTCCTCCAAACACACACACACACACACACACACACACACACACATACACACACACACAAACACACACACATAATTTACATGATGACATCACAACACACACACAGAGCATAGACATCTAGTCATCTAGTAGCAGCAAGAACCACTAGTTCATAGAGAGTAAGAGGATCTATCAAGTTAGTCACAGTGTTGCTGATGATACAATAGTGTTCAACTTCCAGACACACACACAATACGAGACCCCAGACTGACTCACCAGCCATCTGCATCAGCAGAGAAAACCAGGCGTAACAGAGGTGACATTGCTTGTAGATGCTGATCTAAGGTCAGTTTTGATTTCTTCCCCTAATGGTTAAGGTTAGGCTTGGGGAAGGGAAAGCTGATCCTAGATATGCACACCAGAGTGGGGGGAGGGTTTGAAAGGAGGTGTAGAGGATGGATGGAGGGAAGAATAGGGGATGGATGGAGGGAGGTATAGGGGATGGAGGGAGGTATAGGGGGATGGAAGGAGGGGGGTATAAGGGATGGAAGGAGGTATAAGTGAAATAGGGAGGGAGGTATAGGGGATGGAAGGATGGAGGTATAGGGGATGGAATCAATTTGATTTGATTTAGGGGGTGGAGGGAGGTATAGGGGGATGGAGGTATAGGGGGATGGAAGGAGGGAGGTATAGGGGGATGGAGGGAGGTATAGGGAATGGATGGAGGTATAGGGGGATGGAGGTATAGGGGATGGAGGGAGGTATAGGGGATGGATGGAGGTATAGGGGATGGAGGTATAGGGGGATGGAGGTATAGGGGATGGAGGTATAGGGGATGGATGTATAGGGGATGAATGGAGGTATAGGGGGATGGAGGTATAGGGGATGGATGGAGGTATAGGGGGATGGAGGTATAGGGGGATGGAGGTATAGGGGATGGAGGGAGGTATAGGGAATGGATGGAGGTATAGGGGATGGAGGTATAGGGGGATGGAGGTATAGGGGATGGAGGTATAGGGGGATGGAGGTATAGGGGATGGAGGGACGTATAGGGGATGGAGGTATAGGGAATGGATGGAGGTATAGGGGGATGGAGGTATAGGGGATGGATGGAGGTATAGGGGGATGGAGGTATAGGGGGATGGAGGTATAGGGGATGGAGGGACGTATAGGGGATGGAGGTATAGGGGATGGAGGGACGTATAGGGGATGGAGGGATGTATAGGGATGGATGGAGGTATAGGGGATGGAGGTATAGGGGATGGAGGTATAGGGGATGGAGGTATAGGGGATGGATGGAGGTATAGGGGATGGAGGGATGTATAGGGGATGGAGGGATGTATAGGGGATGGAGGTATAGGGGATGGAGGTATAGGGGGATGGAGGGATGTATAGGGGATGGAGGTATAGGGGATGGAGGGATGTATAGGGGATGGAGGTATAGGGGACGGATGGAGGTATAGGGGGATGGAGGTATAGGGGATGGAGGGATGTATAGGGGATGGAGGGAGGTATAGGGGATGGAGGTATAGGGGACGGATGGAGGTATAGGGGATGGAGGTATAGGGGATGGAGGTATAGGGAGATTGAGGTATAGGGGATGGAGGGAGGTGTGAGATGGAGCTTGTACACTTTGTCCGTAGTCTAGTAACTCTAGCAGCAGCACATGAAGCTGGTTTATGGGAGACATAAAATAAGAGAAGAATGTCGGAAACAGACCCAGACCCAGACTAATACTAACACACACACACACACACACAAGCTAAAATCCCACTAAAACCTGTTTCATAAGTATTTCAACATTACCCGGCCCAATTCCCCCATAACCCTAAACCCAGTCCCTCTCCTAGTATTACCCAATCTCTCTCTCTAACACACCATCATTACAGCTCCTGGAGTTACTTTGCGGTAACTCAGTAACTATCAGGAAGTGGCTCACGTTGCTTGGAGCAGAGGACCCCTGGCCGGACTACAGTGGGATTATGTGTGTGTAGTTAGGGGTTTAGGGGGAGACAGGAATGTATGTGTGTGTCAGTATGTTTGTGTACAGTATCTGTATGCTATTGATACCAGGGCTGCTTTTCCAGCAGGAAGTGAATGCAGTACTGTATTGGGGGACCATATGGTGTCAAGGGGTCAGTGAAGGACATTTGTTCAGCTCTGTGATCCATCTTTACCGGTTGGACTTCTTGTGACCCATCAATGAAACAAACCAGTGTTTATAGCCAGGACCAGGCCTTGAACTGTGACCCCCCCCTAATCCAAAAGGTTTGATGAGAAACTGTAAGCCCAGGTAATGGTCTATATTTCTACATAAACTATGATGATAAACTGTAAGCCCAGGTAATGGTCTATATTTCTACATAAACTATGATGATAAACTGTAAGCCCAGGTAATGGTCTATATTTCTACAGAAACTATGATGATAAACTGTAAGCCCAGGTAATGGTCTATATTTCTACATAAACTATGATGAGAAACTGTAAGCCCAGGTAATGGTCTATATTTCTACATAAACTATGATGATAAACTGTAAGCCCAGGTAATGGTCTATATTTCTACAGAAACTATGATGATAAACTGTAAGCCCAGGTAATGGTCTATATTTCTACAGAAACTATGATGATAAACTGTAAGCCCAGGTAATGGTCTATATTTCTACATAAACTATGACGATAAACTGTAAGCCCAGGTAATGGTCTATATTTCTACATAAACTATGACGATAAACTGTAAGCCCAGGTAATGGTCTATATTTCTACATAAACTATGATGATAAACTGTAAGCCCAGGTAATGGTCTATATTTCTACATAAACTATGATGATAAACTGTAAGCCCAGGTAATGGTCTATATTTCTACATAAACTATGATGATAAACTGTAAGCCCAGGTAATGGTCTATATTTCTACATAAACTATGATGATAATTCTATGGTTCATACTTCACAAAGATGCCCAAGAGAATACGGGGGAGAGACGGACACGGCCAAAAACTCTACTGCCAGAGTCACCTAGGTACAGTAGTCATAGCGACTCCCAGCAAGCAGAGAGGATACAGTCAAATGGAGGAGAGGAGAGATGCTAACAGGCAGGTAGCCTAGTGGTTAGAGCGTTGGACCAGTAACCCAAAGGTTGCTAGATTGAATCCCTGAGCTGACAAGGTAAAAATCTGTCGTTCTGCCCCTGAACAAGGCAGTTAACCCACTGTTCCCTGGTAGGCCGTCATTGTAAATAAGAATTTGTTCTTAACTGACTTGCCTAGTTAAATAAAGGTTTAAAAAAAAAAATGGCAAAATTACATTTTTTTTTTTTAAATCCCTCTGTTGACAATTCAATTCAGAGGCGTGAGTGAGTGAGTATCTGACCTATTTCTTAGGGCTGTGTGTTCATTCAGGGTCCAGACAGTGTGACTCAACACCGGGGCTCAGTAATGGAACCCAAACATTCAAAGCCATTTATGTATTTGTATGTGTGTGCGTGAGAGAGTGTACGCATGTGCATATGTGCAGACAGACGTGTGTGTGTGAGCATGGTTGTTTGTGTGTGTGTACAATTGTGTTTGTATGCTTGTGTAGGTAGGTGCGTGTGGTGTGTGTGTGTGTGTGTGTGTGTGAGACTCACAGGTAATGATCTTGCTAGGTGTTGTCAGGTCCGGCTGTGAGAGACTGTTGTTGTTGTTGCCGTTCTCCGCGTCTCCTAGCAACCCCTCTGGTTTGACCTTTGGCCTCTTGATGAGGGGCTCCATGCTCCTGTCCAAATCTGGAGGTAACAGAGAGAGGAGCGACTGACACAGAGGGACAGGACCAATGTTCCCTCTAAGCTGCGTGGGTGTGCAGCTCCCCTCAGATTGCCACACTGAAGAAATATCGCGCAGAGAAGCACGAGATTGAACTTCACTCAACTTTCTAGAGTTTTACCCATTAGTTAACACTATCAACGTTGTCCTTCACTGTGGCAATTGTGATCAAATCAACGCAATATTAGCCACTTTCAATGCAACATACAAAAACAAAATGAACAATGCAAGACTTAGTATGCAAAACTAACTATGCAAGAGATTTTGTTGTTGGCAGAACGCATTGGAGTAGGATTCTATTGCATTGACAGGCACGACTCAGGCCCCTACTCTACACAGACCAGTGTGTCATAACCAATCAGAGCTGCAGTAGGCCTATATGCAAATAGATCATTGCCATCTGTGCCATTCACTGGACTGTTTTAACAGCATGAGCAGTCGTGAGTAGATGCGCTTGTTTTGAGATCAAAGCGAGAGCTGCATGTAGTCACGTGTGCACATTTTGTCCATATCCTTTGCTAGTTAGTGAGTTATTTGCCCAGTTATAGATAATTTGTAGTCAGCAATAGGGGAGGGACTGCTTCCTACTTGAGCACAAAACCTGTACATTTCTATACATTATGAAAATGTCTTAAAAGGCCAGTGTTGTATTTCGAGACTTGAATAAGCTGAGTAGCCAATTTGTCTGAAGGACAAGTGGATAAACAGGTTAATGTCCAGGCCTGCATGGTTTTTTCAAAAGACTCATGGAATGTAGGCCTACATTAAACACCACATATTGTCTGCTACACTAAGCGGAATGATAGAACATCTATTTCCATGTTAAAATGTTATGGGATACATTTTCTCCATTGTTTTTGATGGTAGGCCACTCTGGTAGGCCTACATTATGATCAAATAGCCACAGTAGCCTACTTGGCCACTGCTAAAACTAATTTAAAGCGGGTACAGAAGTAAAGGCGTGCCGGAAGTTTGCTCAGTGATTAAACATTTTTGAGTGAACATTGGACAGGACACACATTCATCTGGAGGTAACAGAGAGAGAAGAGAGACTGGGACAGGACACACATTCATCTGGAGGTAACAGAGAGAGAAGAGAGACTGGGACAGGACACACATTCATCTGGAGGTAACAGAGAGAGAAGAGAGACTGGGACAGGACACACATTCATCTGGAGGTAACAGAGAGAGAAGAGAGACTGGGACAGGACACACATTCATCTGGAGGTAACAGAGAGAGAAGAGAGACTGGGACAGGACACACATTCATCTGGAGGTAACAGAGAGAGAAGAGAGACTGGGACAGGACACACATTCATCTGGAGGTAACAGAGAGAGAGAGAAGAGAGACTGGGACAGGACACACATTCATCTGGAGGTAACAGAGAGAGAAGAGAGACTGGGACAGGACACACATTCATCTGGAGGTAACAGAGAGAGAAGAGAGACTGGGACAGGACACACATTCATCTGGAGGTAACAGAGAGAGAAGAGAGACTGGGACAGGACACACATTCATCTGGAGGTAACAGAGAGAGAAGAGAGACTGGGACAGGACACACATTCATCTGGAGGTAACAGAGAGAGAAGAGAGACTGGGACAGGACACACATTCATCTGGAGGTAACAGAGAGAGAAGAGAGACTGGGACAGGACACACATTCATCTGGAGGTAACAGAGAGAGAAGAGAGACTGGGACAGGACACACATTCATCTGGAGGTAACAGAGAGAGAAGAGAGACTGGGACAGGACACACATTCATCTGGAGGTAACAGAGAGAGAAGAGAGACTGGGACAGGACACACATTCATCTGGAGGTAACAGAGAGAGAAGAGAGACTGGGACAGGACACACATTCATCTGGAGGTAACAGAGAGAGAGAGAAGAGAGACAGAAGAGAGACTGAGACAAAGGCAATACACATTCACAAAGCCTTTATGAAGGCTACTTAAAAAGGCTATAAACGGTTATACTGGAATTCTTCGGAAGTTATTGAATGTCTCCTGTTCCTCCAGACACGTCGCTGAGAACAGCTGAAACAGCAATATTTTATCACTGTAGCTGCTTTGTCCTGTGTTTGATAGAGTTGATAATGTACTCTAAGACTACCACATATAATCCTCATACACATGGACCGAGAACACACACACACTCCCTTTCATACTGTAGATTCCACTAACAGGACATGTCCCTTCTGCCATTGAACGTCTACTGCTAGTCCTTTCCAACCTTCGAGCTGTTCACTGGATGGAACACAGACTGTATAATTACTCAGCTCCCTCAAAGAGAGAGTGAGTGAGAGCATCATTGTGTGAGGGAGTGTATGAGTATGTGTGATGCTTGTGTGTGTGTGATGTGTGTGTGTGCATCTGGAGACAGTAAAACACAACCCCTTTTGACTGTTTAGGGGTGTATATGCATGCCTGTGAAACCTGCATTGTGTTTGTGAGGACACATATACTGCATTAAATGTATGTGAGGACACATATACTGCATTAAATGTATGTGAGGACACATATACTGCATTAAATGTATGTGAGGACACATATACTGCATTAAATGTATGTGAGGACACATATACTGCATTAAATGTATGTGAGGACACATATACTGTATTAAATGTATGTGAGGACACATATACTGTATTAAATGTATGTGAGGACACATATACTGCATTAAATGTATGTGAGGACACATATACTGCATTAAATGTATGTGAGGACACATATACTGCATTAAATGTATGTGAGGACACATATACTGCATTAAATGTATGTGAGGACACATATACTGCATTAAATGTATGTGAGGACACATATACTGCATTAAATGTATGTGAGGACACATATACTGCATTAAATGTATGTGAGGACACATATACTGTATTAAATGTATGTGAGGACACATATACTGCATTAAATGTATGTGAGGACACATATACTGCATTAAATGTATGTGAGGACACATATACTGTATTAAATGTATGTGAGGACACATATACTGCATTAAATGTATGTGAGGACACATATACTGCATTAAATGTATGTGAGGACACATATACTGCATTAAATGTATGTGAGGACACATATACTGTATTAAATGTATGTGAGGACACATATACTGCATTAAATGTATGTGAGGACACATATACTGCATTAAATGTATGTGAGGACACATATACTGTATTAAATGTATGTGAGGACACATATACTGTATTAAATGTATGTGAGGACACATATACTGTATTACATGTATGTGAGGACACATATACTGTATTAAATGTATGTGAGGACACATATACTGTATTAAATGTATGTGAGGACACATATACTGCATTAAATGTATGTGAGGACACATATACTGCATTAAATGTATGTGAGGACACATATACTGCATTAAATGTATGTGAGGACACATATACTGCATTAAATGTATGTGAGGACACATATACTGCATTAAATGTATGTGAGGACACATATACTGCATTAAATGTATGTGAGGACACATATACTGTATTAAATGTATGTGAGGACACATATACTGCATTAAATGTATGTGAGGACACATATACTGCATTAAATGTATGTGAGGACACATATACTGTATTAAATGTATGTGAGGACACATATACTGTATTAAATGTATGTGAGGACACATATACTGCATTAAATGTATGTGAGGACACATATACTGCATTAAATGTATGTGAGGACACATATACTGCATTAAATGTATGTGAGGACACATATACTGCATTAAATGTATGTGAGGACACATATACTGCATTAAATGTATGTGAGGACACATATACTGTATTAAATGTATGTGAGGACACATATACTGTATTAAATTATGTGAGGACACATATACTGTATTAAATGTATGTGAGGACACATATACTGTATTAAATGTATGTGAGGACACATATACTGTATTAAATGTATGTGAGGACACATATACTGTATTAAATGTATGTGAGTATACATGTTTTATATGTGCCTGCTGGAGCCTGGCGGTCCATAATGAAGCTGTAATTATGCAGGGCTTCACACACAGGTTGTGGGCCTCTGAGAGGTGCAGACTCATTCCTGGGCAAATGGGAGCCAGCTGGGTTTGATCTGCCATCACACACACACACACACACACACACACACACACACACACACACACACACACACACACACACACACACACACACACACACACACACACACACACACACACACACACACACACACACACACACACACACACACACACACACACACACACACAGCATCTCCTGCGGAAGGCCTCAACCACCCCAGCCCAGTTTATTTACTCTGCTCTCTCTTCTCTTCTCTATCCAGTCTCTTCCTCCCCTCCCTTCTGTTTCTCACTCTCTCACTCTTCTGTCCTCAACTCCTTTCCCCTATCTTTCTTCTTCCTTCCCTCTCTCCCTGCCATCGTGGTCCCATAGTGGTGAAGTAGGTATACATTAACTTTCCTAACCAGTCAGCCACTGCCTGCTAACAGTGACCACAGCACAGCAGCAGTTCTGATCTACTGGAGCTCTGTTCACTATTCATCATCCCCACATAAGATACACAGCTTCAACCCCCCAGAGTTCTGAGCACAGACGCCATGTTGTTTCTCTGTGGTTTATAAAAACCCAAGGTGACTCGCTCACTCATATTTTCAACTTTTTTAACATTAAAAGCCATCTTTAAAACTGCTACTGAGAGAACTTTAAAAGCCATCTTTAAAACTGCTGTTGAGAGAACTTTAAAAGCCATCTTTAAAACTGCTGTTGAGAGAACTTTAAAAGCCATCTTTAAAACTGCTGTTGAGAGAACTTTAAAAGCCATCTTTAAAACTGCTGTTGAGAGAACTTTAAAAGCCATCTTTAAAACTGCTGTTGAGAGAACTTTAAAAGCCATCTTTAAAACTGCTGTTGAGAGAACTTTAAAAGCCATCTTTAAAACTGCTGTTGAGAGAACTTTAAAAGCCATCTTTAAAACTGCTGTAAACGTCTGCTTTTACGGAAAATATTGTATATTCTTTAACTGTGTTGTTGCAAAATTTATCACAACACTCTCGTTGTGTGTTAACTTTGCTAAAAAAGGCTTCTGGGAAGCTGTGTCCTTTCAAACAGAACACATGAACTACAACACAGTAGCCATTTTCCAGGTGAGAATGCCTGCACTGTTATTTCCTCTTTCCTTTATATTTTAGTGAGCAAAATCCAATAGTCTCAACTAAAATGTGACTTTTGAGACATCAAAAACCATCAAACAACATGGTAAAAGTAAACATGTTTACACAGAGAAACTAATTATCATCATCATTATTAGTATTATCGAAATACTCTTCATCTTTAATGGAAAATATCAAAGCCATCAAAACAACATGCCAGGATAAACAGGAAACGTGTGTGTGGGTTCTCACTGCGAGTGTTGACCTGGATGTGAGCAGGATCATAGAAGAGGGGAAATGCTTCTTCTACACCCTGTCTCTCCCCCGCTCACACACTGCCCCATATACAGAGACACACACTCCCTGTGTCTCTCCCCCGCTCACACACTGCCCCATATACAGAGACACACACTCCTGTGTCTCTCCCCTCACACACTGCCCCATATACAGAGACACACACTCCCTGTGTCTCTCCCCCGCTCACACACTGCCCCATATACAGAGACACACACTCCCTGTGTCTCTCCCCCGCTCACACACTGCCCCATATACAGAGACACACACTCCCTGTGTCTCTCCTCCGCATGTGGAAGACATTTCAAAGGCAGCGGCCGCCATGCTGCTTCCATTATAGTCAATCAGGGCCTGAACCAGATATAAAAGCACTAGCCAGGGGAGCCGCCGTCAATGCACTGACTGTTCTCTCTGTGTGTGTGTGTGGTTCTGAGGTATGTGTGTGTAAAAATCAGGGGCATCTATTGCTCAATCTATTGTTGTATCATTATTTCTATCTATAATGAACAAAAATATGAACACAACATGTAAAGTGTTGGTCCTATGGTTCAGGAGCTGAAATAAAAGATCCCAGAAATTTTCCGGAGGCACAAAAATAATATTTAACTACAATTTTGTACACACATTTGTTTCCATCCCTGTTAGTGAGCATTTCACCTTTGCCAAGATAATCTGACAGGTGTGGCATATCAAGAAGCTGATTAAACAGCATGATCATTACACAGGTGCACCTTGTCCTGGAGGCAATAAAAGGCCACTCTAAAATGTGAAGTTTTGTCACACAACACAATGCCACAGATGTCTCAAGTTTTGAGGGAGCGTGCAATTGGCATGCTGAGTGCCGGAATGTCCATCAGAGCTGTTGCCATAGAATTGAATGCTAATTTCTCTACCATAAGCCGCATGGGTGGGGCTATGCCCTCCCAGGACCCCCAAGGCTGCGCCCCTGCCCAGTCATGTGAATCCATAGATTAGGGCCTAATGAATTTATTTCCATTGACTGATTTCCTTATGAACTGTAACTCAGTAAAATTGTTGAAATTGTTGCATATATATTTTTGTTCAGTATATCTAGCATTCTATCAATAATTCTATAGTTCAATCTCTTGTTCTACCATTCTTTTTATCTATCCTGTAACTTGAACTGGTCTTATGGTTTCTCATAGACATGTGAGGGTTAAACACCAAAACAAATGGATTGTGCCTCCAAGCCCTTGTCTGCCCTTAGTAAGCCACCACCATTGGACCAAAACAAATCTGAACCCAATATCAAATGTGACTAGAGCCAATTCTATGCTGGCACTAATGCCAAACCACCAAACTGTGAAGCGATTTCCGAGATCTGAGATTGATCAGCCCAAAGTAATCAAGCAATGCTGGAGCTAGCTGTGTATACACACACATGTTGGTGTGTGTCTGTCTGTGCGTGTGTGTCTTTGTCTGTCTGTCTGTGCGTGTGTGTCTTTGTCTGTCTGTGTGTGTGTTCATGTGTGTGCGTGCATTAGTAATGTGGGGGAAGAAATCTACACAGATAATATTGGATATTATTTTTGACTGGATGGGGAGGAGGACTGGGCGGTGATGGGTCATTGGATCAGCACAAATTTTCAGTACGGACTGTTTGTTATGAGAAAATAAGAGAAAATGGATGCCGTTTAAATACTATGAGGGTGGTTGATTAATCAAGAGTGAGGCAGACTTGTGGTTAATGAAAATTGGATGCAGGTGAGCAAATTGGAGAATGACCGATAATCGGTTGGGCTGATATTTTTACAGATATTAGCCTTTCCTTGACTATCGGCGCAGCCGATGTCCCCTACGTAGCATGAGCACACTTGCCCTTGTGTCAAACTGTTGCAAACCGGTGAGGAACATCTGGCTGGACTGTATCTTGTTAGCTGGACTGCATCTTGTTGTCTGGACTGCATCTTGTTAGCTGGACTGCATCGTGTTGTCTGGACTGCATCTTGTTAGCTGGATTGCATCTTGTTAGCTGGACTGCATCTTGTTAGCTGGACTGCATCTTGTTGTCTGGATTGCATCTTGTTGTCTGGATTGCATCTTGTTAGCTGGACTGCATCTTGTTAGCTGGACTGCATATTGTTAGCTGGACTGCATCTTGTTAGCTGGACTGCATCTTGTTAGCTGGAGTGCATCTTGTTGTCTCGACTGCATCTTGTTGTCTGGACTGCATATTGTTAGCTGGACTGCATCTTGTTAGCTGGACTGCATCTTGTTAGCAGGACTGCATCTTGTTAGCTGGACTGCATCTTGTTGTCTGGACTGCATCTTGTTAGCTGGACTGCATCTTGTTAGCTGGACTGCATCTTGTTGTCTGGACTGCATCTTGTTAGCTGGACTGCATCGTGTTGTCTGGACTGCATCTTGTTAGCTGGATTGCATCTTGTTAGCTGGACTGCATCTTGTTAGCTGGACTGCATCTTGTTGTCTGGATTGCATCTTGTTAGCTGGACTGCATCTTGTTAGCTGGACTGCATATTGTTAGCTGGACTGCATCTTGTTAGCTGGACTGCATCTTGTTAGCTGGAGTGCATCTTGTTGTCTCGACTGCATCTTGTTGTCTGGACTGCATATTGTTAGCTGGACTGCATCTTGTTAGCTGGACTGCATCTTGTTAGCAGGACTGCATCTTGTTAGCTGGACTGCATCTTGTTGTCTGGACTGCATCTTGTTAGCTGGACTGCATCTTGTTAGCTGGACTGCATCTTGTTGTCTGGACTGCATCTTGTTGTCTGGACTGCATCTTGTTAGCTGGACTGCATCTTGTTAGCTGGACTGCATCTTGTTGTCTGGATTGCATCTTGTTAGCTGGACTGCATCTTGTTAGCTGGACTGCATCTTGTTAGCTGGACTGCATCTTGTTGTCTGGACTGCATCTTGTTGTCTGGACTGCATCTTGTTGTCTGGACTGCATCTTGTTAGCTGGACTGCATCTTGTTAGCTGGACTGCATCTTGTTGTCTGGATTGCATCTTGTTAGCTGGACTGCATCTTGTTAGCTGGACTGCATATTGTTAGCTGGACTGCATCTTGTTAGCTGGACTGCATCTTGTTAGCTGGACTGCATCTTGTTGTCTCGACTGCATCTTGTTGTCTGGACTGCATATTGTTAGCTGGACTGCATCTTGTTAGCTGGACTGCATCTTGTTAGCTGGACTGCATCTTGTTAGCTGGACTGCATCTTGTTAGCTGGACTGCATCTTGTTGTCTGGACTATATCTTGTTAGCTGGACTTCGGGAGGCCTCCTGTAAACTATATTTGGTCTCCAAATGTTTATTGAAACCATAAATACATTTGCACAATGAACACTTGTCTCTCAAATACCTCATTACAGTTGTTGGTTAGCTAGGTAGCGAATTCTTGCCATATTAGCATTGAAATGAAATCAGTCAAAACACCTCAAAACAAGACATGGTTTCAAGAAAAATATAAAACTAGCTGAAACGAGCCACCTCCAATTCCCCACATGGCAGCTTCTTGTCATTGTTGCTAGTTAACAGACCATTCAGAACATGAATCTCCTTCCTCCCTCTATCTCCCCCACCCACTCTCGATCTCTCTCTCTCCTGTGATCTGAGTGTTCTTTATTCACTGGAAGACAGACAGCACAGCATGAAAGACCTGGGATTGGAGCCTGGCATGTGAGTGAGTGAATGAGTGAATGAATGAGTGAGTGCGTGAGAGAGAGAGAGGAGGGGTTGGAGTGTGGCAGGAGAAAGAGAAAAGAGTCAGAGGATTTACCTGGAGTCTTTGAAACTCCCTGTCTCTGTCATACAGCCTTTACTAATGCCCCTCTGAAGTAGCTCTACACTGAGGGAAACTCTGCCCTGTGTGTATGTGTGTTTGTTTGTGACTGACAGAAGCAGAGATGCTTATAGAGTAAAGAAACTTTCCACAAACTGACTGTGTAGGGCTCTATTCTTCTGCCTTGCAGAAGCATAACATCACACTGTCTAGGTTTCAAAATACACCTTGTTCTGTATACACAGTAGTGCACTAGTTTTGACCAGACCACCAAGTGGAGCCCTATCTGGTCAAAAGTAGTGCACTAGATGGCTGCCATCTGACATATGTCCATTCATTCACTCTCCACATCCACTCTCTCAATGGATTATTCTCCCTCACAGAGAAGTTGTGGCCATTCACATCTGCCAGTTTCCTGGAGTCAATCCCCAAGTCCTGTCATCATTCAAGCCCAGGGAGTGAGTGAGCACGGACCATTATCCAAACATCTGTATCTCTGTCACCAAGCCAGCAGCCATCCATAGCATAGATACGCAGAGCAGAGATCCCTCACACATATGACCTCTCAAACCATCCAAACGTTCAATGATCAATCCAGATGCCTCCAGTCAATTAAGCTTTGTCATATAACGTTACATCCAACCCTGAATAACAATACACTCCCATAATAATCACACACACAAACGCATGCAAACATACACACACAGCATACACAAATCCTACACGCACACACACGAAGAGACACACACACAGAAACACAGACCCTAGCTGTATGTCTCTAATGTTGTTGGTCACGGCGTGTGGGATGGTAAACAGGTGGTGTCGCTTAGCAAAATACATCTCATGGATTAAAGGCACCACCAGCAAATGTATTCATCGCACACACACATTTTGTTTTACAATCCTTATGGGGACCAAACAATTGATTCCTATTCAAAATCCTATTTTCCCTAACCCCTAACCCTAACCCTTAACCCTAACCTTAACCCCTAACCCTTAACCCTAACCCTAACCCTTAACCCTAACCCTAATTCTAACCCTTAATTCTAACCCTAATTCTAACCCTTAACCCTTAACCCTAACCCTTAACCCTAATTCTAACCCTAATTCTAACCCTAAACCAAAACCTGACCCGTAAACATAAGATAAAAGGCTAAATGTTCCTACTTGTCTGAATTGTCCTTGTTTCCTGATGAAGACTTCTGGTCCCCACAAGGATAGTAAAGCCAGACACACACACACATGCAACCCCACACCGTGTCAAACAATACAGCACGATTTCCCACAATAATTCCTCAGGGATCCTTAAGAGAGTGTGTGTGCATGTGTGTGTGTTGTAATTAAGAAATGAATAAGACAAAAAAGGAAAACAATTAGTCATGGAGATACACTCACGTCCTCTGTGGCATCTCCTCAATGAACCCCCCACAACACACACAGTCACACACAGTCACACACACACAGTCACACACAGCATAGCCTAATCTGCCCTGAAACCCAGCCAGGACTCAAAGACACTTGAGAGGAAAGCTCTTTCTGAGGGGAGTGCTGGATGGAGTCCAGAAAGCCAGATTATTGTTGCTTAGAGAATGAAGCAGTGTGAGCTCATTAAAGACAAACGTTCTGCTGTTTAACAGGCCTAAGAGGAATTTAATTGTGTTACTTTGTCTCAGAGACTCTTCTTCTGGGAAAAACTCAAGCTAGTGTTTAGTTAGCGTCTCTTTTTGTGGCATGCATCTAAACACACACAGAGGTCATGACAGGCCGAGTTCTCTTTGATGTGTAGAAACCCACACAGACACGCGCTTGAGAGACCACGCATCTCTGTTCGGTAAACAGAATCAACAGCGAATCTTTGCTAACGAGGGTTTAAAGGTCTCCTTTATAGCCACATTTCCTATGCAACCGGTTGCCACACCACCTCAGGGCTGCTCTGTGCCGTCAGTAGGGGGAGAACTATGTGGAGATTCTCTACACTCCAAGGACCCGTTGTGGTTGAGAAGCAGCACAACCTCTGCATCGCTGCTTTCCTGCATTCTCCAGAGGAGAAGCTACAGTAGGCCAGTTCAGCGAGGGCCAAATGTGTGTCAGAGTTGGAGAGGTTGGGAAAACAAACTCTCATGCTTTTTCATAGTTCAACTATGTCGTAAAAATGCCTCAAACTGCACCACGTTTATTTCCGTCAGTGAGAGAAAGCAAATTACACACACAGCCTCTAACACACATGAAGAGAAAACACACACTAACACACACAGCCTCCCACGGGGGGGGGGGAATAAACTTGTTGGTATTTACAATGGTAGAAAGATTCCTATGTAAACAAGCTCACTGATTGCATCTTCATGGCAGAGAGAGAGAGAGAGAGTATTTGTGTGTGTGTGTGTGTGTGTGTGTGTGTGTGTGTGTGTGTGTGTGTGTGTGTGTGTGTGTGTGTGTGTGTGTGTGTGTGTGTGTGTGTGTGTGTGTGTGTGTGTGTGTGTGTGTGTGTGTGTGTGTGTGTGTGTAGTGATAGAGGGCAACACGTGGACAACAAGGCTTGAATCAGCAAGCACCTGTACTGTAAGCCCTCTAGGCAGATGCCGTAGACGGAAAGAGAAGCCTGTTACATTGCCATATGGAACCTGGGTGGTAGCAGATTTTCTGGGCAGAGCACAGCACAAATAGACCAAATAAGTCAGGACCACTCTCCACACACGAACACACATCCCTGTGGTGCCAGCCCAGCTAGCAGAAATCAATGGGCCCTGTGTGTGTGTGTATTCTCCTCGTCTGATGCACCCGGGCCCAGTGCTGGTCTGGGATTCTGGAAGGGTGAAGTTAGGGGTGGGGGTGGGGTGTGGGGAGCTGCTAAGTGATGAAAGCAAGTCCTTGTTGCCCTTTATGGAAGTGAAGCCAGTTCTCATTCCATTCCTCATTCCCCCCTCCCATCCCTTCCTTTTCTTCACCCACCTAAACTCATATCTGTCCTCCCAAATCAACACACCCCCTTATCGCCCCTTCTTAGGTGGTTAAGGGTTACTTTTACCTGGAGCTAGTGGTTAGGGAGAACTGCATGTTGGGACAACCTCTGTGAAGACTGAAACTAAAAACAACACAACTTAATTACCTTAAATAATATGAGTCATTATCTGATGGCCAACTTACATTTCTGATGGTTAGCCTCAAAGGTCTGTGTGTGTGTGTGTGTGTGCGTGCGTGTTGAGGGGGGTATACAGTGCATTAAGAAAGTATTCAGACCCCTTTGTCATGATCGCTGGAAGGATTGGACCAAAGTGCAGCGCGGGTGTAGTTCCACATGTTTATTTAATGAAGTGAAACATACAAATGCAAGAAAACAAAAGAAACAACAAGGATCGGTACTAACTGTGTGTCGCCCACACTGGTACTAACTAACTAACTAACTAACTAACTAACTAACTAACTAACTAACTAACTAACTAACTAACTAACTAACTAACTAACTAACTAACTAACTCATCCAAAACATAAACATTCAGTATACTCAAACAATAACCCACCAGGCAGGTGGGAAAGAGAACCAACTTAAAGAGGATTCCCAATTAGAGGCAACGACAATCAGCTGCCTCTAATTTGGAACCAACTCAAAACTAACATAGAGTTCCCTAGAAAAACCTAGTCACGCCCTGACCCAACACACCATAGAGAAACCTAGAGGGCTCTCTATGGCCAGGGTGTGACACCCTTCCCTTTATCCAAATTTTGTTACGTTACAGACTTATTCTAAAATGGATTCAATAGATTTTTTTTCCTCATCAATCTACACACAATACCCCATAATGACAAAGTGAAAACAAGTTAAAAAAATCTTTTTCAAATGTATTACATTTTTTACCTAATTTACATAAGTATTCATACCCTTTGCTATGAGACTCAAAATTGAGCTCAGGTGCATCCTGTTTCCATTGATCAACCTTGAGATGTTTCTACAAATTGATTGGAGTCCACCTGTGGTAAATTCTATTGATTGGACATGATCTCGAAAGGCACACACCTGTCTATATAAAAGTTGCTCTGACAGTGCATGTCAGAGCAAAAACCAAGCCATGAGGTCAAAGGAATTGTCCGAGAGGATTGTGTCAAGGCACAGATCTGGGGAAGGCTACCAAAAAATGTATTCAGCATTGAAGGTCCCCAAGAACATAGTGGCTTCCATCACTCTTAAATGGAAGAAGTTTGCAACCTCCAAGACACTTCTTAGAGCTGGCCGCCCGGCCAAACTGAGCAATCGGGGGAGAAAGGCCTTGGTCAGCGAGGTGACCAAGAACCCGATGGTCACTCTGACAGAGCTCTGGAGTTCCTCTGTAGAGATGGGAGAACCTTCCAGAAGGACAACCATCTCTGCAGCACTCCACCAATCAGGCCTTTATGGTAGAGTGGCCAGACGGAAGCCACTCCTCAGTAAAAGGCACATGACAGCCCTCAGGGTTTGCCAAAAGGCACCTAAAGGACTCTCAGACGATGAGAAACAAAATTCTCTGGTCTGATGAAACCAAGATTGAACTCTTTGGCCTGAATGCCAAGCGTGGAGGAAACCTGGCACCATCCCTACGGTAAAGCATGGTGGTGGCAGCATCATGCTGTGGGGATGTTTTTCAGCGGCAGAGACTGGAAGACTAGTCAGGATCGAGGGAAAGATGAACAGAGCAAAGTACAGAGAGATCCTTGAGAAAAACCTGTTCCAGAGCTTTCCGGACCTCAGACTGGGGTGAAGGTTCACCTTCCAACAGGACAACGACCCTAAGCACACAGCCAAGACAACGCTGGAGTGGCTTCAGGAAAAGTCTCTGAATGTCCTTGAGTGTTCCAGCCAGATCCCAGACTTGAACCCGATCTAACATCTCTGGAGAGACCTGAAAATAGCTGTGCGACGCTCCCCATCCAACCTGACAGAGCTTGAGAGGATCTGCAGAGAAGAATGGGAGAAACTCCCCAAATACAGGTGTGCCAAGCTTGTAGCGTCATACCCTAGAAGACTCAAGGCTGTAATCGCTGCCAAAGGTGCTTCAACAAAGTACTGAGTAAAGGGTCTGAATACTTATGTAAATTATTTTTAATTTTTTATAGATTTGCAAAAATGTATAAAAAGTTGAGCGGGAAAAAACGCATTTAATCAATTTTAGAATAAGGCTGTAACGTAACAAAATGTGGAAAAAGTCAAGGGGTCTGAATACTTTCTGAATGCACTGTATGTGTGGTAGGCAGTAGACACACACATGCATTCACATGTTCCTATGTTATTGTATTCTTCTAGAATGTAGATCCTAGTGTTCTGGGTCCAGACTTGCCCTATAGAAGACTCCTGGCTGGTTCCCATGGCAACAAATCAGTTGGCATCCCAGTTGACTTCCCTAACCTCTATCCTATCTTAAACAGCACTGTACCCTTACCAGGACTTCCTGGAGCTTTAGGATGCAAATAGAGCAGAAACAAGCAGCCAATAGAGTTAGAGCAACGGTGGGATGAAGACACTTCTAGCCAATCAAAACACAGAATCATTCACACACGCCTTCCTCCTCCCTCACGCCTATCAATAAATCTCTCCACAAATAAATCTCACCATGACCAATCAGGCTTTATGTTGGCTCTTTGTTGCCCAACTCCAAACCTCAACGGGAAACCGAAAAGAAGGATAGAAGAGGGCACAAAGCCCTGAGCTGTCCCTACAAGCACCAAAGGTCGTCATGCATTCAGGCTCTTTGTTACACTGCACACACACACACAGTATCCCTACTGTACTTCATACTGTTGCCTTGGCAGTGAGCTGAGTTAGGTGTCCTGGTAGGAAGAGAGTACAGAGACAGATTTGGTCTTCATTATGACCTACTGTACTGTACAGACTTTCACTATGTCTACTCCACTGGGAGAACAAACACATCGTTCAGGACTTGTTTAATTCAACACACACAATACAGACATACTGTACACATACTCACACAGTATGCACACACCGGCCCCTTTCAACACTCCATGTGTGTACAGTCTCTCTCCCTCTCTCTCTCTCACACACATGAATGAATGTATGATGTATGTATGCATGTACACACACATGAATGAATGTGTGCATGTACACACACATGAATGAATGTGTGCATGTACACACACATGAATGAATGTGTGCATGTACACACACATGAGTGAATGTATGCATGTACACACACATGCACAAGCATACATGCACACATACACATGTGCACACCAACACACAACCATACACACACACACCACTCATCTCCCTATCTTAGTTAAGCTCATACACAAACACACTCCAAAAGCATCCAGACAATCAATGTTGATGGTAATCACTTCCCCCATTCACTGAGACAGGCATGTTCCAACCCACACACACACACACACACACACACACACACACACACACACACACACACACACACACACACACACACACACTGCTCTTGTCCTCCTCTTTCAGACTCCAAGGATGGGATGGAGAGGAAGGATACATGTTTATAGTGTTTGAATAGGGCCTCCTTCCTTTCTGTCCTTTCCTTACGTACAGGATGGCACTTGACAAAGCAGCTTAGCATCATGTAAAGTCATTCCCTTCCCCTAAACCAGGGTGTCCAACTCATTCCAAGGAGGGCTGAGTGTCTGCAGGTTTTTGGTTTTTCCTTTCTGTTAAGACTTAGACAACCAGGTGAGGGGAGTTCCTTACTAATTAGTGACCTTAATTCATAAATCAAGTACAAGGGTGGAGCCAAAACCTGCAGACACTCGGCCCTCTGTGTAATGAGTTTGACACGTGCCCTAGACCTTCAGTACTGTCAATGCCACAACAGTTCACTCACCTGTGGTGTGTGTGGGGGTTGGAATAGGGGTGGAGGCTGGGATGTCCGTGGGGGGGTTGGGGTCCGTAGTGGGGGGACGTGGGTCCCTATCATCAGGGGGCTCAAGTGAGCTGACAGCGGGGCTCCTCTCCTCATCCATGAGTGTGGCTCACTAGGGGTTGGGGGGAACAGGGGTCAAGCCTGACAGAGACACAGAGATACACAGAGAACCCTGTCAGACAACACACATCCACTTTCACATGGTACGTTTTGTTTCTCTCAAGTGTTATGAGAGAGAGAGAGTTGACCAAGCTTAGAACACCAATCAGCAGAGCACCCCAGCATGGAAACAGAAAAAGGAATCAAATCTACCAAACAAACAATCTTCCATAAAACCAAACTACCATACAGTGTTTGTATCTTGACCCTTTCCTCTGAGTGTTTCAGAAGAGTTTCAGAATCCTAACATGCAGAAGTAGGCCAACAGCAAGGGATTAGAGAGCACCAGCTCAGCTGCATGTGTGTGACCATCTCTGTGGGACAGCTGTGCTCTGGCATGCTTATGCTCCTCAAGCAACACAGACTGCAAGGCCTCTGTCACAGTTCAGTATGTAGCACAACCAGCCAGCCATTGACATGTTCATATTTCATGTATTGCGCTCACATGGGACATACATTTCAGAAAACCCATCTCCACTTCTTCCTTCTCATGACTGTCTGAAACCATTCTAGAACCTTCTGGGCTAGAATTTATTTAGCCCTGGTCGAGATAACTGGCTAACCTTTTATTCAATGGGCTTCTACACTTTTGGCACTTTTAGTAATCTAAACTGTCTGTAGCCTACACTAAACACTTACAGTAGCATAGTATCACAATATTGTGTCTGAATTATGTGCTTTCTCTATACAAAAATGATCTGCTAATAAAATGTAAATGGTATCAAACTTTGAATTACTTATTTTAAAACATTTAAGGATGTTAAGTCTTCAACTAAACTGCTGTGTTAATCCTTGATCACAATTAAAGGCATCTGATCCTTACCTTAACCCTGACCTAAACCCTGACCTGAACCAGTACCTGGGCTTGAGGAGAAGAGGTACTGGTTCAACCCTGACCCTAACCTTAACCAATTCTGAACTAAAAAATCGGTTGCAGGTCAGGAGTGTCCATATAGTTCTCATGATATTTACACTGTATTACATGCCTGCCTGGTTTCTTTCTCCTGACGAGTCCATGCACGCTCACCCCGAGCCAGCCGACTCAACCCTGTGGTCCTGTTCAAACTCGATTTATATTGAAGCAAAAAGCGAGGAGTTAGACAACAACATGGGTAGAACTCCTCAAAACCACTTACCTTACTGTTGGCTGCGACACAGGGCACTCGTTGTTCGCTAATTCATTCTCTGACCCCTTTCCCAGGTAGACTAGATGCGCCTCTCCTCTAACTTTCCCCTCTCGTTGTCACCACAACTCTTCTTCTCGTCTCCATAAACTCCTTCATGCGTAATTTTAGGACATTTCTTGATGCAGAAGTGGACTGTTAGGATTTTTTCGACAAGTTTTTCTCTCCTTCCAAACCCCCTCGGGGACTCTATCTCAGTCTGTCCCGTTCCTCAGCCTGTCAGTGTGAATGTGGGTTCGAGCTTTACGGGCAGTCCCCAGAACAGTCTTTGTCTCGGGCTCAACTTTCCCAGCCCTTACAGAGGTTTGACATAGGCTACAAGGCTCTCTTTACAAAGTAAAAAACTATTTATAACTTTCCAAACTCACGAGTTGTCTGCTGCTGTAGATGATTCAGCGTTGAAACGTTGGATGTCATCAGACTTGCCCGTACTTCACGCCCTCCTGCCGGTCCCTCCTGGTCTCTCTCCCCTCTAACGCTTGTCTGGTGAAAACTCCATCCAGTCTGTTAGATAATAAACTAGTCAGCACTGATTGCCGTGCTTCCTCCAGGCACACATTTAGAATGACCCCTAAACTAGAGCCACGGATTGACTAACATGGGATCTCAGATGAGTTACTTTATTATATAGACGCATACCTCGAATTGATATTTAGGATAATGATAACGATGTTTATTATCACCATAGTAGGATAACATAGCTAGGCCTAGTACTAAGAAATAATAATAAATTATAAAATGTTAAAATTGTTGGACTAGCCTATACATAAAAACAGTAGCCTATATTATAATGTATAAAACAAGCCTAATAATAGGTCTAATAATAATCATAAATCATTATTTTTGTAAATCATTTTTATACGAATAGTCTATTTGTGTCAGATCCTCTCACGTTAACAAATGGTTCATGTTCAAAGTGCGTTTAGGTAGGCTACACAAACAATTAATTGTGTATAGCCTAGGCTAACCACAAATGTCATTATCATGCATCAAACAGTTGAAAAGGCCAGCCTCATTCTTTCCCGCCATTCGCGCGGACTCATCCTCGCGCACGCGCAGGGGTCACATTTATCAGATGTGCGTGCGCAACAAGAATACTGTAAACCTTGCGTGCGTCATTTTTCACGCAAATGTTATTTATCAGTTTTGATCTTTCAGGAAAGTGTATGCATCTCCAAGCACAGCACAGACCATGCCCAAACACAACTTATATCGGTTGGTCAATTGTATTGCAAGCAGATATTGCTCTTATGGGGAAATGGAGGCGTTTGATGCAGAGGAATAGTTTGTAGGCTAATACAAACATTAAAATACTAACACTAATGATAAAACAGATGCATTTGCCATTGGTAAGGACATGTTTTATTTGTACTTTTATTATATAGGCCTAAATCATAATCATATATTGCAGGATGTCTCCTTTTCTGACGTGACTGGTTTATTCCCGCTGTACAACAAATATTAGCCCACCATTTATCCTTCGCTCATTCAATAGCCAACCATTTATCCATCGCTCATTCAATAGCCAACCATTTATCCATCGCTCATTCAATAGCCAACCATTTATCCATCGCTCATTCAATAGCCAACCATTTATCCATCGCTCATTCAATAGCCAACCATTTATCCATCGCTCATTCAATAGCCAACCATTGATCCTTCGCTCATTCAATAGCCAACCATTTATCCATCGCTCATTCAATAGCCAACCATTTATCCATCGCTCATTCAATAGCCAAGCATGCTCGAAAGAAAATAGACCAGAAGTTTACTTAACGTAAGCTAATTAGATCATTTTCAACTACTTACTACTTTTTAGCTACTTTGCAACTATGCATGTTAGCAAACCCAAACCCATAACCCTAACCCTTCTAGCTAACCCTTCCCCTAACCCTAACCCTTCTAGCTAACCCTTCCCCTAACCCTAACCCTTCTAGCTAACCCTTCCCCTGACCCTAACCCTTCTAGCTAACCCATCCCCTAACCCTAACCCTTCTAGCTAACCCATCCCCTAACCCTAACCTTAACCCTTTAACCTAACTCCTAACCTTAACCCTAACCTTAACACTTCTAGCTAAGCCTTCCCCTAACCTTAACCCTTTAACCTAACCCTAACCTTAACACTTCTAGCTAACCCATCCCCTAACCCTAACCTTAACCCTTCTAGCTAACCCTTCCCCTAACCTTAACCCTATAACCTAACCCTAACCTTAACAATTCCAGCTAACCTTTCCTCTAACCTTAACCCTTTAACCTAACTCCGAACCTTAACCCTAACCTTAACACTTCTAGCTAACCTTTCCCCTAACCTTAACCCTTTAACTTAACTCCTAACCTTAACCCTAACCTTAACACTGGGCGAAAAGGGTCAATATCAGGGGATATCTTTAGCTTAATATTTCCGGATATCTGACATTTTACTACATATACAGTGGCAAGAAAAAGTACTGTATGTGAACCCTTTGGAATTACCTGGAGTTTTGCATAAATTGGTCCTAATATTTGATCTGATCTTCATCTAAGTCACAACAATAGACAAACACAGTGTGCTTAAACTAATAACACACAAATTATTGTATTTACTTGTCTATATTGAATACATAATTTAAACGTTCACAATGCAGGTTGGAAAAAGTATGTGAACCGCTAGGCTAATGACTTCTCCAAAAGCTAATTGGAGTCAGCTAACCTGGAGTCCAATCAATGAGACGAGATTGGAGATGTTCTTCAGAGCTGCCTTGCCCTTTAAAAACACTCACAATCAGAGTTTGCTATTCACAATAAGCATTGCCTGATGTGAACCATGGCTCGAACAAAAGAGATCTCAGAAGACCTAAGATTAAGAATTGTTGACTTGCATAAAGCTGGAAAGGGTTACAAAAGTATCTCTAAAAGCCTTGATATTCATCAGTCCACAGTAAGACAAATTGTCACTAAATGGAAAAAGTTGAGCACTGTTGCTACTCTCCCTAGGAGTGGCCGTACTGCAAAGATGACTGCAAGAGCACAGCGCAGAATGCTCAATGAGGTTAAGAAGAATCCTAGAGTGTCAGCTAAAGACTTACAGGAATCGCTGGAACATGCTAACATCTCTGTTGACGAGTCTACGATACGTAAAACAATAAACACGAATGGTGTTCATGGGAGGACACCACGGAAGAAGCCACTGCTGTCCAAAAAAAACTTTGCAGCATGTCTGAAGTTTGGAAAAGTTCCCCTGGATGTTGCACAGTGCTACTGGCTAAACATTCAGAGAACAGATGAAACTGAAGTTGTTGTTTGGAAGGAACATACAACACCATGTGAACAGATGAAACTGAAGGTGTTGTTTGGAAGGAACATACAACACCATGTGAACAGATGAAACTGAAGGTGTTGTTTGGAAGGAACATACAACACCATGTGAACAGATGAAACTGAAGGTGTTGTTTGGAAGGAACATACAACACCATGTGAACAGATGAAACTGAAGGTGTTGTTTGGAAGGAACATACAACACCATGTGATCAGATGATACTGAAGGTGTTGTTTGGAAGGAACATACAACACCATGTGTGGAGAAAAAAGGCACAGCACAGCACACCAACCTCAAAACCTCATCCAAACTGTCCCAATTGAGATGCTGTGGCAATACCTCAAAAGAGCGCTTCACACCAGACATCCCAAGAATATTGCTGAACTGAAACAGTTTTGTAAAGAGGAATGGTCCAAAATTCCTCCTGACCGTTGTGCAGGTCTGATCCTCAACTACAGAAAACGTTTGGTTGAGGTTATTGCTGCCAACAGAGCGTCAACCAGTTATTAAATCCAAGGGTTCACATACTTTTTCCACCCTGCACTGTGAATGTTTACATGGTGTGTTCAATAAAGACATGAAAACGTATAATTGCTTGTGTGTTATTAGTTTAAGTAGACTGTGTTTGTCTATTGTTGTGACTTAGATGAAGATCAGATCAAATGTTATGACCAACCTATGCAGAAAACCAGGTAATACCAAAGGGTTCACATACTTTTTCTTGCCACTGTAAGGAGTAGACATGCTCCAGATATGCATGTCCTTAATTTGAAATACGGAGTTAGGATATTCTCCTTAATGGAACAGTTTCTACATGCATCCAATCCGGACCTCAGAAATCCCCCTGCTACTGTATGAGGCCAGGGAGATATCTAGGGTGAGATATGTGCACCTGTTTACACATTTATACAATATTCTAACTGTGGAAAGGGCGTGTCAACATGCTGACATATCTAAGCCTTCATACTCAGGCATGAACAAATCCACATATTTTCAGAAATGTATCATATCTGTTGTCATTACCTGATCATTTCAATAGATATCCTTACATGATATGTAATATTCATCCTTATATGTCTGATCAAAAATGGGCTAAATCCAACTCATGTCCAATGTCCAGCACCCAAATAATTGTACCTGTTCAGGCGCTAAAAAGCATCAGCTATGTCACCTTCATGTGACGGTGACATATCTTAGCATACATTTGCACCATATTCCGTAGTAGGCTACAAATCACAGAAAGGCAAACATTGTCATATTTAATCTAAGTTGCTATTTCGAAAGCACATCTCTGCTATTTCTGTTTCAGACATGAGGCATAGCAAATCCAGAGCTCCAATCACAACGCATGTTTTCTGTAAAGATGCAAACATAGGCCAATTTCTGCAAAAAATATATTTTATTTATTTAACAGAAAATAACAGTTGCACACCCTCAATACCCCTGCCTGCCCAGTTTGTTATGGACGATGGATGCAGATTGTGTCATCAGCAGCAGTCCCTCGCAGTCCAGACACAACGTAGCGGCAGTTGGTCTGTGATCCACTTCAAACCGTCAATGCATAAATCACGAATCAAAATTGTGTTGATATTGCATGAAAATATTTTTATGTCACATAACCATACCACAAGGTAGTTTCTCTACCTGCTTCATTCATGACGAGAAAACTAACTGGAACTAGCTAGCCAAGTTGCTTATTAGCTAGCTAGCTAAGTTAGTTAGCTAGCTAGCTTATATTAACCAGTCATAAAAAAATACACATAAATGTTATAAAATGTTGGCTGTCACCTTGAGGCTTGAAAAAAAAATCCATACAGGGAAAGCAATTTCATTATTTGTTAGCTAGCTAGGCTGCCAACCAGTTAGCTTTTAACCCCCTATCAAGCCTAGCTAGCAAGCTAGCTAGCCCTTCTGTCTGCTGGCCAAATTAACTAACAATCCTTGATTCTAGTTTTTATAAAAAATTTATTTAACCTTTATTTAACTAGGCAAATCAGTTAACAACAAGTTCTTATTTACAATGACGGCCTACCAAAAGGCAAAAGGCCTCCTGCGGGGACTGGGGCCTGGGATAAAAAATAATAAATAATAAAAATACAATAGAAATATATGACAAAACACACATCACAAAAGGAGAGACAACACAACACTACATAAAGAGAGACCTAAGACAACAACATAGCAATGCAGCAAAACATGACAACGCAGCATGGTAGCAACACAACATGGTAGCAGCACGAGCGAGTTACTAAAGATGAGCGAGTTACTACAATAAATAAAACATCTCAAATTAGCTACTTACTTTTACGTTAACTTCTTTAAAGTATTTTCTGAACAGCTTCTCACTGCTTTGTTTCTTCAGTTGTCGTTTCAACCACACACCTTTTACAAACTCATTTGTGGCATCCAAATTAAAAAGAAATGACAGTTGGAACTCCACAGCAGAAAATAAGTGATTCTTGTTGCTAAGCTACCACTTACAGTAATTTTAGCTTGCGGTTTGCATGCACCTTTATGCAAAGGAAAGTATAGCTAGTGTCTTAAAGAACGAGGCTTGAGCGTGTCCTCAAAACTCAAATAAGCATCAGAAATTGTCCTTATTTAGCATATCAAAAAGCATATCAAGATCCTGATATGGACCTCAGCCATGAGCATATGCATTGTATATGCTGAGAAAATATACCATGTAGGCCTACTGTCAGTATTTGTCATCATATAGAGAAAATGATATGTCCACATAGGCCTATCTCAGGATATCTAATGAGTCAATATCCAGCTATACCATGTACGATATCCAGAGGGAATCCAAAAATTATTTGTGCATGAAAGAAAAATATGGATTTCATATTTGTCAAATTATTGAGCATGTGCCGAAAACTCAGAAATGCATCAGAAATCGTCCTTATTTTTAGCATATCAAAAATCATATCTAGATCCGGATATGGACCGTCCTCTGCCAAGAGAAGGTTCTACAGCTAGAGCATGCACCGACCAACTGGCAAGTGTCTTCACTGACATGTTCAACCTCTCCCTGTCTGAGTCTGTAATATCAACACATTTCAAGCAGACCACCATAGTCCTTGTTCCCAAGAACACTAAGGTAACCTGCCTAAATGACTACCGACCAGTAGCACTCACGTATGTAGCCATGAAGTGTTTTGAAAGGCTGGTCATGGCTCACATCAACACCATTATCCCCAAAACCCTAGACCCACCCCAATTTGCATACCACCCCAACAGATCCTCAGATGATGCAATCTCTATTGCACTCCACACTGGCCTTTCACACCTGGACAAAAGGAACACCTATGTGAGAATGCTATTCATTGATTACATCGCAGCATTCAACACCATAGTGCCCTCAAAGCTCATCACTAAGCTAAGGACCCTGGGACTAAACACCTCCCTCAGCATCTGGATCCTGGACTTCCTAATGGGCTGCCCCCAGGTGGGAAGGACGAGACAGCCTACAGGGAGGAGGTGAGAGACCTGGCCATGTGGTGCCAGGACAACAACCTCTCCCTCAACGTGATCAAGACTAAGGAGATTATTGTGGACTACAGGAAAATGAGGACTGAGCACGCCCCCATTCTCATCGACGGGGCTGTAGTGGAGCAGGTTGAGAGCTTCAAGTTCCTTGGTGTCCACATCACCAACAAACTATCACGGTCCAAGCACACCAAGACAGTCGTGAAGAAGGCACGACAAAACCTATTCCCCCTCAGGAGACAGAAAAGATTTGGCATGGGTCCTCAGATCCTCAAAAGGTTCTACAGCTGCACCATCGAGAGCACCCTGACTGGTTGCATCACTGCCTGGTATGGCAATGCTCGGCCTCCGACAGCAAGGCACTACAGAGGATAGTGCGAACGGCCCAGTACATCACTGGGGCCAAGCTTCTTGCCATCCAGGACTTCTATACCAGGCAGTGTCAGAGGAAGGCCCTAAAAATTGTCCAAGACACCAGCCACCCTAGTCATAGACTGTTCTCTCTGCTACCGCAGGGCAAGCGGTACCAGATCGCCAAGTCTAGGTCCAAGAGGCTTCTAAACAGCTTCTACCCCCAAGCCATAAGACTCCTGAACATCTTATCAAATGGCTACCCAGACTACTTTCATTACCCCCCCCTTTTACGCTGCTGCTACTCTGTTATTATCTATGCATAGTCACTTAAATAACTCTACCTACATGTACATATATCCTCAATTACCTCGACTAACCGGTGCCCTTCACATGGACTCTGTACCGGTACCCCCCTGTATATAGCCTCGCTATTGTTATTTTACTGCTGCTCTTTAATTACTTGTTACTTTTTTATTTTTATTTTTTATTAACTGCATTGTTGGTTAAGGGCTTGAAAGTAAGCATTTCACTGTAAGGTCTGTTGTATTCGACGCATGGGACAAATAAAAATGTATTTGAAACTTCATATGTTGAATGTAATGAGAAAACAATATTTGTCAACATGAAGAAACAGAATAGGATGTCACATATCTCATTATATTGAATGAGTTTATGTCCGGCCAAAGGAAATGTTCATGTGTGGTATTCGGAGTAGTCTAATCCCAATATAATACATGTCTAAAACACACTGGATATGGATTTAGAATTTGTCAGGATATGGTGAAGATCCACAAAACTCTAAATATGCATTGGAAATTGTCTGTATTCTCTAGAACATCAAAAAAGTGTAATGTAAAGCTTTCCCCTAATATGTACCTTTTGCCCAGTGTAACCCTAACCCTAACCCCTAACCCTAACCCTAACCCCTAACCCTATTCTCCAGCCCTGCTAGCGTCAAGCAGCTAGCTAATGATAGTGTTAGCCACAAATTCGTAACATAACATACATTTTGCAAATGCATAAAACAGCCTATTGTACATTTTACAAATGTGTAACATAGGCTATTGTACGAATTGCAATTTGTAGCATATTGTACAAATTGCCATTTGTAAGATACTATACAAATTGTAAATCGTAAAATATCATACGAAATGAATGATTAACATCCACACATTAATACATTCAATACGAACATAACATATCATACTCAATGTAGTATGCAGATTTACGTACAGAATAATGCAAAATGCTCTGAGACCAGGTTGCAGCAGAAGCAGGAAATATTTAATCTTAGAGCCCATACCAAAGCAGGAGATATAAACACAATCATGTACTAATAAACAAAATATTGAACAACAATTCGTATTTTGCATAGAAGTGTGGGCTGAAGAATTTATACTTTTAAGTTGTTGGAATAGACAATCTATCTAGCAGAATGCAAGGCCAGTGTTTAGCACTCGCTATAGGCAGCATGTATTTTTGTTTGAAAGTCACTGCAAAAGATGGACCCATTCTGCCCACACCTCTACACAAATGTGATCAAACTTGCCATACAGCAAATTAGGACGTTTTTGTTACCATACAAGTTTAATAGAGGCCGTTTTCCTACTATTTCTACTATTTGTTGTGTAGTGGGAATAATTTAAACCGGTTCTGTCAGAAATAGAGACATGTCCTGCAATATGTTTCTGATTTAGGCCTATAGGTCTATAATAAAAGTCAAATAAATATATTAGGCGACATGCTTCTATGCGATCTGCTTACCAACGGCAAATGCATCTGTTTTATTATTAGGCCTATGTTTGAATGTTTTTATTAGCCTACCATTATTATAGGGTAATAACCGTGCATCTCCCATTTATCCCAAACAAACAATTAGCCTGTTTGCTTGCAATAGCCTACAGTTGATTAACCTTCTAGAAGTTGTCTACAAGGTTTGAGATTTGCGTGAAGATTTGCCGTCAAAATGGATAAATACCAACTTTTGTGGGAAAAATGCCTCATGCAACGTTTAGAGTCCTTTTTTTGTGGTCACACACCTTTGATAAATGAGGCACCTGGCCTGGTAGCGGGACTGGTGAGAGTCATTGGTGTGATTGACATGTGGGGCGAGGCCACAAGGTAAATTTGCGCCGTTAATCAAATGATGCATTCAAACAAAACAGCTTGCATTTTTCAGAGACAGGTGCATGAGGTTCAATAACACACACATGCCCAATCATATTAAATTTGTCTCACAAATCAATCACTCCTGACACTGAATCCTGACACTAGGCCTGGGCCAACTGTAGCCTATCATATCTCTTATGAAGATCCAAGATGGCGTAGCAGTCAGACGTCTTTGTCCTTGTCTTGTCGTGTCCCATGTATATATATTTTTCTTCTGATATCTTTTTTATATTTTTCTAAATGTCAACTTCAAATACTCTCCTGCAACCCGCCTCACCCAAATGTGGTGTGGATCTGTTTTTTTCTTAAGTATTTTCTTTACCTCGGAACCGGAATCCCCCAACAGAAGCTAGCCAGCTCACTAGCTACTAGCTAGTAGTCAGCTAACCACTGCTAGCGGTCATCAGCTAACCTTTATCTCGGAAAGCTCTCGCCAGTTTGTACAACGCGACTCAAACCAGAGCATACCCGGACCTATTTCTCTCTCCATGTCCCCGGATTCCTACCACAAGCTATTAACTTTTTCACCTGGATCATCGCAGCTAGCAAGCTGCTATCTGAGTGACTACTCCTGGCTAACGTCTGTCCCGAAGCAAGCACCAATTAGCCTGGAGCTAGGCCATTCTCCCGGCTAGCTGAAGAGGCCCATCAGCCACTCCTGGGCTACAATACCCGGACCCCTTCTACTGCCGGTACTGGGCACGGAACCCCGCCGATCCTTCATGACGGGACTACGACGTAATCTGCTCGAGGGGGTACTCAACTGGCCCCTACGTTGCGACGTCCCCTGCATGTCCATCTGCTAGCCGTGGCCCGCTAGCTGCTAGCCGCGGCCCGCTACCTGCCTAGAAGCATATTGGACTGTTAGCTAAATAGATCCATCAGACAATTTCTTGGGCCACTATACCTGCAGGTAGCCTAGTGGTTAGAGCGTTGGACTTGTAATTGGAGGGTTGCAAGTTCAAATCCCCGAGCTGACAAGGTAAAAATCTGTCGTTCTGCCCCTGAACAAGGCAGTTAACCCACTGTTCCCTGGGCGCCGAAGACGTGGATGTCGATTAAGGCAGCCCCCCGCACCTCTCTGATTCAGAGGGGTTGGGTTAAATGCGGAAGACACATTTCAGTTGAAGGCATTTGGTTGTACAACTGACTAATAATGGTGACTTTGACTTTGACTATTCTGCCAATTGGACTTAGACCCTCTGCTACTCAGAACCCTACTAATACAGCACGACTGGTCTATCGACGCGTCACCGCACGCGGAGGCTAAAACAGACTTTCCTCCGTCACGACGTCCCTCTAAGGCCCTTCGGCTAGTTTGCTAACCCGACCTGCTAGCGGTCTGAATCGCTGTGTCTCCAGCCAGCCCAACCAATCACTGGACCCCTATGATCACCCGGCACGCATGCCTCTCCCTAATATCAATATGCCTTGTCCATTACTGTCCCGGTTAGTGATTATTGTCTTATTTCACTGTAGAGCCTCTAGCCCTGCTTAATATGCCTTAACCAACCATTTAGTTCCACCTCCCACATATCCGGTGACATAACCTGGTTTAAACGTCTCTAGAGACAATATCTCTCTCATCATTACTCAATGCCTAGGTTTACCTCCAATGTACTCACATCCTACCATACCTTTGTCTGTACATTATGCCTTGAATCTATTCTATCGCTCCCAGAAACCCGCTCCTTTTACTCTCTGTTCCGAACGTACTAGACGTCCAGTGCTGATAGCCTTTAGCCGTACCCTCATTCTACTCCTCCTCTGTTCCTCTGGTGATGTAGAGGTTAATCCAGGCCCTGCAATGCCTAGCTCCACTCCTACTCCCCAGGTGCTCTCGTTTGTTGACTTCGGTTACTGTAAAAACCTTGGTTTCATGCATGTTAACATTAGAAGCCTCATCCCTAAGTTTGTTTTATTCACTGCTTTAGCACACTCTGCCAACCCGGATGTCCTAGCCGTGTCTGAATCCTGGCTTAGGAAGACCACCAAAACCAAAGGGGGTGGTGTTGCGATCTACTGCAGAGATAGCCTGCAGAGTACTGTCTTACTATCCAGGTCTGTACCCAAACAATTTGAGCTTCCACTTTTAAAAATCCACCTCTCCAGAAACAAGTCTCTCACCGTTGCCGCTTGCTATAGACCACCCTCTGCCCCCAGCTGTGCCCTAGACACCATATGTGAATTGATTGCCCCCCATCTATCTTCAGAGCTTGTGCTGCTAGGTGACCTAAACTGAGCCTTAACACCCCAGCCATCCTACAATCTAAGCTTGAGGCCCTCAATCTCACACAAATGATCAATGAACCCACCAGGTACAACCCCAAATTCGTAAACACGGGCACTCTCATAGATATCATCCTAACCAACTTGCCCTCCAAATACACCTCTGCTGTTTTCAACCAAGATCTCAGCGATCACTGCCTCGTTGCCTGCATCCGTAATGGGCCTGTGGTCAAACGACCACCCCTCATCACTGTCAAACGCTCCCTAAAACACTTCAGCGAGCAGGCCTTTCTAATCAACCTGGTCCGGGTGTCCTGGAAGGATATTGATCTCATCCCGTCAGTAGAGGATGCCTGGTTATTCTTTAAAAGCAACTTCCTCACCATCTTAAATAAGCATGCCCCATTCAAAAAATGTAGAACCAGGAACAGATATAGCCCTTGTTTCACTCCAGACCTGACTGCCCTCGACCAGCACAAAACATCCTGTGGCGTTCTGCACTAGCATCGAATAGCCCTCGTGATATGCAACTTTTCATGGAAGTTAGGAACCAATATACACAGGCAGTTAGGAAAGCTAAGGCTAGCTTTTTCAAGCAGAAATTTGCATCCTGTAACACAAACTCAAAAAAAGTTCTGTGACACCTCCTCCCAGCTGCCCACTGCACTGAGGAAACACTGTCACCACCAATAAATCCACAATAATTGAGAATTTCAATAAGCATTTTTCTACGGCTGGCCATGCTTTCCACCTGGCTACCCCCACCCCGATCAACAGCCCTCCACCCCCCACAGCAACTCGCCCAAGCCTCCCCATTTCTCCTTCACCCAAATCCAGACAGCTGATGTTCTGAAAGAGCTGCAAAATCTGGACCCCTACAAATCAGCCCAGCTTGACAATCTGGACCCTCTCTTTCTAAAATTATCTGCCGAAATTGTTGCAACCCTTATTACTAGCCTGTTCAACCTCTCTTTCGTATTGTCTGAGATTCCCAAAGATTGGAAAGCTGCCGCTGTCATCCCCCTCTTCAAAGGGGGGAGACACTCTAGACCCAAACTGCTACAGGCCTATATCTATCCTACCCTGCCTTTCTAAGGTCTTCGAAAGCCAAGTTAACAAACAGATCACCGACCATTTCAAATCCCACCGTACCTTCTCTGCTATGCAATCTGGTTTCAGAGCTGGTCATGGGTGCACCTCAGCAACGCTCAAGGTCCTAAGTGATATCATAACCGCCATCAATAAGAGACATTACTGTGCAGCCATATTCATTGACCTGGCCAAGGCTTTCGACTCTGTCAATCACAACATTCTTATCGGCAGACTCGACAGCCTTGGTTTCTCAAAAGATTGCCTCGCCTGGTTCACCAACTACTTATCTGATAGAGTTCAGTGTGTCAAATTGGAGGGCCTGTTGTCCGGATCTCTGGCAGTCTCTATGGGGGTGCCACAGGGTTCAATTCTCGGGCCGGCTCTCTTCTCTGTATACATCAATGATGTCGCTCTTGCCTCTGGTGATTCTCTGATCCACCTCTACGCAGACGACACCATTCTACATACCTCTGGCCCTTCTTTGGACACTGTGTTAACTAACCTCCAGACGAGCTTCAATGCTATACAACTCTCCTTCCGTGGCCCCCAACTGCTCTTAAATGCAAGTAAAACTAAATGGATGCTCTTCAACCGATCGCTGCCCGCACCTGCCCGCCCGTCCAGCATCACTACTCTGGACGGTTCTGACTTAGAATATGTGGACAACTACAAATACCTAGGTGTCTGGTTAGACTGTAAACTCTCCTTCCAGACTCACATTAAGCATCTCCAATCCAAAATTAAATCTAGAATCGGCTTCCTATTTCGCAACAAAGCATCCTTCACTCATGCTGCCAAACAAACCCTGGTAAAACTGACCATCCTACCGATCCTCGACTTCGGTGATGTCATTTACAAAATAGCCTCCAACACTCTACTCAACAAATTGGATGCAGTCTATCACAGTGCCATCCGTTTTGTCACCAAAGCCCCATATACTACCCACCACTGTGACCTGTACACTCTCATTGGCTGGCCCTCGCTTCATACTCGTCGCCAATCCCACTGGGTCCAGGTCATCTACAAGTCTCTGCTAGGTAAAGCCCCGCCTTATCTCAGCTCACTGGTCACCATAGCAGCACCCACCTGTAGCACATGCTCCAGCGGGTATATCACACTGGTCACCACCAAAGCCAATTCTTCCTTTGGCCGCCTTTCCTTCCAGTTCTCTGCTACCAATGACTGGAACGAACTGCAAAACTCACTGAAGCTGGAGACTCATATCTCCCTCTCTAGCTTTAAGCACCAGCTGTCAGAGCAGCTCACAGATCACTGCACCTGTATATAGCCCATCTGTAAATAGCCCATTCAACTACCTCATCCCCATACTATATTTATTTATTTATCTTGCTCATTTGCATCCCTGTATCTTTACTTGCCCATTCATCTTCTGCACATTTACCATTCCAGTGTTTAATTGCTATATTGGAATTACTTTGCCACCATGGCCTATTTATTGCCTTACTTCCCTTATCCTACCTCATTTGCACATACTGTATGTTGACTTTTTCTACTATTATTGACTGTATGTTTGTTTATTCCATGTGTAACTCGTGTTGTTGTATGTGTCGAACTGCTTTGCTTTATCTTGGCCAGGTCGCAGTTGTAAATGAGAACTTGTTCTCAACTAGCCTGCCTGGTTAAATAAAGGTGAAATAAATAAAAAATGAAGATGTTTAGTCTAGCTGTTATGAACAATTGTAATTTCATCAATAAAGCAGTCAAATTATATTTGTTGACACATTTTACCCATTTGAAGCAGCTGAATAGGAAGAAAACAGAATGTGCATACTTTGTGGTGGCCTATTTAGAAATGGTTACGTACACTCAATTCATTTAAGATCTTTACATGCTTTGGAAGAAGAAGGATTTCCCTAATAATCCTGTTTACATGGACACATCTGAAACCAGCTACCTGATGGGGCTTTTGATAAGGGACAGTTCGAGATCATTGTGGGGGGATGTTGTGTGTTTGTTTGGGGGGGCACAGGGAGTTTCCACAGGACTACATTTGCCCTTTTGCAGCTTTTACTATATATTTTCTCCATCCTAGCTAAATTTCCATCATCTGTTTGCATGTACCTCCCCTATATTAACCCTCCCGTCGTCCTCGTATGGTGTGTAGAGCCCGCGTCCTCCGGGTCACCCTGTCCCGGCCCTGACTAAAGGCCCAATGTGAGCAAGTGCGACAGTATGCGTGTGAGCAGCCTTTGCAGATGTATTTCTTACACCTGCAGCACACCGTGTCTTGGAGTCCTTCTTGGGCGGGCAGAGCTGACACCTCTTCCTCTTACTCGCCCCCAGGGCGGGCAGCGCTGCTGGTCGTGGCGGGCTCCTGGCGCTGTTGATCAGGAGCCGTGAGCACTGTGAGGACTTTGACAAGCGCCGACGCTGGCGGCGGTGCGGGGCAGATGCCGCCGTCTTTGGATCAGCGGCTCGACAAGCGCCTTTCCCAGCTGCTCGAGGAACACCCTGCGCTGTTGCGCTCGAGGCATCCAGTCAGGCTTGGTCTCTCTCCATATGACAAAGGCGCGGTAGGAGGACACGCCGAGGATGTTGTGAAGACGACCAGGGCCAGCCCGGGCAGTCATGCGCCTGCAGCTATGCGTGCCGACCACCTTGTCTAGGTTGTCCACGCCACTCTTGTTGCAGTTGTAGTCAGGATGACGGCCGGCTTCCTGTGGCGGCGATCGCTGACTTCGCCTCTGTGTGCAGCGTGTCAGAAGTAGCACGCGTTCTTGTTTTTCTTCGCCAGGTAGGACCAGAGTGGCGGTGGGCGTGAAGGCAAACCTGGAGGACAGGACCTGTCTGCCCTTGACTCGAAAGCAGCGTGGCAGCTCGCCTTGTTCTTTCACCGTGCCCACCACGGTGAGGTTCCTTTCGAGCCGCTGGCCCAGTTCGTAGGAGGTGAAGAAGTTGTCACAGGTGACGCACGACCGCTCAGTCCCGTTGTCAGATCGAGGACTCACTCGCATCCCCTGGTTCTTCTCGGGGCCCCGTTATCGCCTTGCCGGTGTACACTTGCATCTTCCAAGCGTAGCTGGACTTGGCGTCGCAGGCCACCCAGGACTTGATGCCGTATTTCGCTGGCTTGCTGGGAATGTACTGGACGGAAAGGACAGCGGCCTGTTTGGAAAGGGGAGAAGAGATTAGCCTGTCGTCACTGTCTCATTGGGGCCAAGGGCCTTTTTTCTATGTTACACACGCTGCTGCTGCTTGCTGCTAGTCGGCCGCTACAGCTGCCACAGCTACTACCTCTATAGACATGTACGCACGCACGCAGACGCCGCGACACACCCGCAAGACGCAGAGGCAAACACACGCACACAAGCACTCCTTACCTCTGAACGGACCAGTTGCTCGTCCACCGCCACGCCAGGCCCCGGGTTGTAGAGGGCCGAAGCCGCCGCCCAAAGGTCCCAGACGCCTCAGATGGCGGCGTAGTTTGTCCGCGCGAGTCTGGCGGGCCTCGACTGGCGCATCGCCGAATCGCAGCATCCTCGAGTACCTGTGAAAGACCTTGAGCGGCATGGTGGCTCGGAACACGGTCCTGCCGCTCGGCGTCCCCACAGGCTGGCCGCGCCTCGCTGACCTGTAGACGCCCGCCAGGATCAGCAGCCCTACGTGAGGCGCCGCAGGTCCGTGGCGCCCATGGCTCGCCAGCCGCCGCCGTATTTTCTGGCCCCGTGCAGGTTTGTCATTTCCAGAATTATCCTTTCTATCGCCGTGTCACAAACAGCTTGAAGGTGGACGCGATGTCGAGGGCGCGGCCGCGCATAGGGCCGTGGGGGCCCGGAGTCTGTCCGGCCCGGGCGCGCTGATCACACGGGCCCCTCGGGCGGGGGCCGTGAGGCCACGGGGACCATTCGATTTTGCCGCTTTTTAGACAGCAACGTCTCCTTTGGCTGTCCGGAGCAGCCGAGGAGATGTCTTGGTCCACGCCGTCCTCGCCCGCTGTCTCGAGCTCGCCCTGGGGCTTCTCGGCGCTCTTCTCAGAGGAGGGAGAGGAAGCCCGTCCGACCTCGCGCGCTCTGGGTTGTATTCCTCCCCATCTTCGTCTTCCAAACCTCTTCCTCCTCCTCGGACTCAGAGTAGTCTTCTTGGTCCACGCTGGACAAGATCTGTTCTAGAACCCGCGCGCCGTGAAACGGGCGCCATGGTCGCCGGGTCAGCCGATCGGGTCCACCACTCAGCAGCGGGAAGAGAGCACTTGGCAACGGTGGGGCCCTGGTCGCTTTGTGTTCCGGGCCGCTGACAATATTAGTATCCTTCACGGCCGCACGGGCCGCCGCTTACGTGCAGGAGACCACAGACACCTGACAATGCACGAGGCTCGTGTAGCAGTCGACCCGGGGCCGAAAGCAACAGCGCAGAGCACAGAGCCGGAGCCCTGGAAACACAGGGCCTGGGTCGCTTGTACCGACGAGCGCAGAGCACAGACACTTGCTCGCAGACTCTCTACGCCAACAGCGTGACGCTCGACAGTTGCTGAGGCCTGGGTCGCTTGTACCGACGAGCGCAGAGCACAGACACTTGCTCGCAGACTCTCTACGCCAATAGCGCACACTCGACAGCGCTGGCGCCTGGTTCGCTTCTGACTTACGAGCGCAAAGCACAGAGCGAGAGCCCTGGAAACACAGGGCCTGGGTCGCTTGATCTCTAATGAGCGCAGAGCGCAGACACTTGCTCGCAGACTCTCCACGCCAATAGAATACACCTCGACAGCGGTTGGTGCCTGGTTCGCTTCTGACTTACGCAGCCAGCTACGAGAGCGGAGCCCTGGAAACACAGGGCCTGGGTCGCTTGGCCCCACGAGCGCAGAGCGCAGCACAGAGACTTGCTCGCAGACTCTCTACGCCAACAGCGCACGCCGACAGTTGCTGCTGAGGCCTGGGTCGCTTGTACCGACGAGCGAGAGCACAGACACTTGCTCGCAGACTTCTACGCCAACAGCTGCACGCCGACAGTTGCTGAGGCCTGGGTCGCTTGTACCGACGAGCGCAGAGCGCAGAGCACAGACACTTGCTCGCAGACTCTTCTACGCCAACAGCGCACGCCGACAGTTGCTGAGGCCTGGGTCGCTTGTACCGACGAGCGCAGAGCACAGACACTTGCTCGCAGACTCTCTACGCCAACAGCGACGCCGACAGTTGCTGAGGCCTGGGTCGCTTGTACCGACGAGCGCAGAGCGCAGAGCACAGACACTTGCTCGCAGACTCTCTACGCCAACAGCGTGACGCTCGACAGTTGCTGAGGCCTGGGTCGCTTGTACCGACGAGCGCAGAGCACAGACACTTGCTCGCAGACTCTCTACGCCAACAGCCGCACGCCGACAGTTGCTGAGGCCTGGGTCGCTTGTACCGACGAGCGCAGAGAGCACAGACACTTGCTCGCAGACTTTCTACGCCAATAGAGTACGCCGACAGCGTTGGCGCTGGGTCGCTTCTGACCCACGAGCGCAGCACAGAGCGGAGCCCTGGAAACACAGGGTCTGGGACGCTTGACCCACAGAGCGCAGAGCGCAGACACTTGCTCAGACTCTCTACGCTCAATAGCGCACGCCGACAGTGGCTGGCGCCTGGGTCGCTTGACCCACGAGCGCAAAGCACAGAGGGGGAGCCCTGGAAACACAGGGTCTGGGACGCTTGATCTAATGAGCGCAGAGCGCGACACTTGCTTCAGACTTCTACGCCAATAGCGCACGCCGACAGTGGCTGGCGCCTGGGTCGCTTCTGACCCACGAGCGCAAAGCACAGAGCGGAAGCCCTGAAACACAGGGCCTGGGACGCCTGACTCTAATGAGCGCAGAGCGCAGAACGGAGCCCTGAATCACAGAGCCTGGGTCGCTTCTGACCCACGAGTACAGAGCGCAGAGCACAGAACGGGAGCCCTGGAAACACTGGGGAGAGTGCTGGAAATCACACTCCGCCTGTCTGTGTCATGCCCCAAAGTGCGCTTTCAGGCAGGGTCTCCGCCACTGTCCACACGTGGGGCGCAGTTGTGCAATATCGGGTGAAATGTTTTTGTGCAATAAACAGCGGGCATGTCTGACGTGTAGTGGCTGCAGCGGGCATGGTCTGGACGTGTAGTGGCTGCCTGTCTCTCCTCCGCCACTGTCCACAAGGGGCGCGGTTGTGCAATATCAGTGAAATGTGTTTGTGCAATAAACAGCGGGGAGAGTGCTGAAATCACACTGCCTGTTCGTGTCATGCCCCCGAAAGTGCGCTTTCAGGCAGGGTCTCCCGCCACCGCCCACACGGGGCGCAGTTGTGCAATATCGGTGAAATGTTTTTGTGCACAAACAGCGGGCATGTCTGGACGCAGGTAGTGGCTGCCTGGGTCTCTGTGACCATGAGCGAGAGCGAGGAACAGGGAGAGACCGCTGACCTGGACATCACAGAGCCTGGGTCGCCAGACCGACGAGAGCAGAGCGCAGAGCGCAGAACGGGGCCCTGGAAACACAGGGGCAGTGTCCGCACGGGGCTGTACAGTTGTGTGATATCGGTGGAAAATGTGTTTGTGTAATACAATAATAATATATAACGGCTATACCTAACGGCCCAACGCCCACAACGGGCTGTACTGTTGTATGATATCGGTGACAATGTGTTTGTGTAATACAATAATAATATATAACGGCCATACCTAACGGCACAACGCCCACAACCACTGGGAAAGTAGTGTAGGAGGGGGCGCGAACCGGGAGTACCCAAACCCACACGGGCCCAAGGGCCGGACGGTGCTGGAAATCACACCGCCTGTCTGTGTCATGCCCCAAAGTGCTTTCAGGCAGGGTCTCCCGCCACCGCCCACACGGGGCGCAGTTGTGCAATATCGTGAAATGTTTTTGTGCAATAAACAGCGGGCATGTCTGGACGCGGTGTAGTGGCTGCCTGGGTCTCTGTGACTCATGAGCGAGAGCGAGAACAGGGGAGAGACCGCTGACCTGACATCACAGAGCCTGGGTCGCTGTGACCGACGAGCAGAGCGCAGAGCGCAGAACGGAGCCCTGGAAACACAGGGGCAGTGTCCGCACGTGGGCTGTACAGTTGTGTGATATCGGAAAATGTGTTTGTGTAATACAATAATAATATATAACGCCATACCTAACGGCCCAACGCCCACAACGGGCTGTACTGTTGTATGATATCGGTGACAATGTGTTTGTGTAATACAATAATAATATATAACGGCCATACCCAACGGCACAACGCCCACAACCACTCGGGAAAGTAGTGTAGGAGGGGGGCGTTTTAAATCCGATACCCAAACCCACACGGGGCCCAAGGGCCGGACGGGGAGAGTGCTGAAATCACACTGCCTGTCTGTGTCATGCCCGAAAGTGCGTTCAGGCAGGGTCTCCGCCACCGCCCACACGGGCGCAGTTGTGCAATATCGGTGAAATGTTTTTGTGCAATAAACAGCGGGGCATGTCTGGACGTGTGTAGTGGCTGCCTGGGTCTCTGTGACCCGCGAGCGCAGAGCGTAGAACAGGGGAGAGACCGCTGGACCTGGACATCACAGAGCCTGGGTCGCTGTGACCGACGAGAGCAGAGCGCAGAGCGCAGAACGGGAGCCCTGGAAACACAGGGGCAGTGTCCGCACGGGGCTGTACAGTTGTGTGATATCGGTGGAAAATGTGTTTGTGTAATACAATAATAATATATAACGGCCATACCCAACGGCCCAACGTCCACAACGGGCTGTACTGTTGTATGATATCGGTGACAATGTGTTTGTGTAATACAATAATAATATAACGGCCATACCCAACGGCACAACGCGTCCACAACCACTGGGAAAGTAGTGTAGGAGGGGGGGCGTTTTTAAATCCGATACCCAAACCCACACGGGGCCCAAGGGCCGGACGGGGGCCCAAGGGCCGTATCGCACACGGAGCAGGGAGCCTTGCTCAACCTCGCCACACTTCTCGCAGATTCTGTATGCTCTATAGCGTACGTACGCCTCTACAGTGGCTGGCGCCTGGGTCGCTGTGACCCACGAGCACAGAGCGCAGAGCGCAGACAGAGAGCCCTGGAAAACAGGGCCTGGGTCGCTCTGACCCAAGGACCACGGGAGGGTTAAGGTGTTTTGGTACTTCCCTTATGCACTGTGCTTTTCCATGCGCTAAAAATTACTATACTACAGGTAAATATACACGGAGTGTACAAAACATTAGGAACACCTTCCTAATATTGAGTTGCACCCCCTTTTGCCCTCAGAACAGCCTCAATTTGTCGTTGCATGGATTCTACAAGGTGTCGAAAGCGTTCCACAGGGATGCTGGCCCATGTTGACTCCAATACTTCCCACAGTTGTGTCAAGTTGGCTTGCTGTCCTTTGAGTGGTGGACCATTCTGGATACACACGGGAAACTGTTGATTGTGACAACCCAGCAGCGTTGCAGTTCTTGACACACTCAAACCGATGTGTCTGGCACCTACTACCATACCCCGTTCAAAGGCACTTACATATTTTGTCCTAACCATTCACCCTCTGAATGGCACACGTACACAATCTATAGTATGTCTCAATGGTCTCAAGGATTAAAAATCCTTCTTTAACCTGTCTTTTCCCCTTTGTCTACACTGATGGAAGTGGATTTAACAAATGACAACAATAAGGGATCATAGCTTTCACGTGGATTCACCTGGTTAGTCTATGTCATGGAAAGAGCAGATGTTCCTAATGTTTTGTACACTCAGTGTACACGGTATATGTGTATTTACTTGATGAATCTTTTGCCTCTCAGGTCCTCTACGGGCCTGGGACCAGAGGCTTCTGCCCTGTAAACTCCTGCAGTATTCCGGCCCTGCTTTTCAAAAGTGAGTACGTTTACATGCATACTAATAATTGGATATTAAACTGATTATGGTATGGCACTAGTCATGTAAACACTTTACTCTGCTTATCTTAATTGGTGTAATCAAAGTAAGCATACACTGCTCAGAAAAACAGGTTTTAATCAATGTTTTGAATGATTAGGACGTGTAAACAGCTGTTCCAACACAAGCCTTTACTATAGTAACAAGACAAGCCTTTACTATAGTAACAAGACAAGCCTTTACTATAGTAACAAGACAAGCCTTTACTATAGTAACAAGACAAGCCTTTACTATAGTAACAAGACAAGCCTTTACTATAGTAACAAGACAATGTTTGAGAGCTGACAAACATCTGTTTGGGTCCACACTGTCTGGTTAGTATGTGTAGTAGGGTGTTTAATGGAGAGCAGCAGGTTTAACTCTATTATTACACTTCTCTCTGGTCTGCACCACATGATTGGGGCCAGGAGTTTTTCCTGACACCATGACTCTGACCAGATAAAACTCCTGGTCCCAGACCTTCCTGGTCAGATCGCATGGGACATTTTCCTGCCTTACTCCTGAGATATGATGTGTTGCCATTTGCGGCTCAATACGTCAGCTCATCATCTGACAGCCAGCCAAATATGTCACTGGCCCGAAAAATTCCACACCTCTGCCTTCTCCGATCAAATCACTTTCCAGTGGATTAAACGTAAAACACAGCACAGAGAGCTGCTACCGGGCATGCAGCTCAACAGATATAGGATCGGACTACATGTCAAAATATTACTCCAGGTTAGCCTAGATAGGGTCTGGGCTCTTGGCAGTATTCTCAAATGTTGGACTAGTCACGTGTCCAGGCAGCTTACATACTGTACTGTACTACCCTGTGGAAAACTTTCCCATATATTTGGGATGGAAGCCTGCACATTTCTCCTAATGCATATAACTGGGTCTACACAACAGTGGTCAATGGACTCAGCTCTACTTTAAACAACATAAGGTATGGAAAGGTTTGGCAAACAGGTTTTGGGGTACAGTATTTCTCTGAAGAACCATTACACCATGAAAGCCAGTTGTTCTCATCTAGTGGCTAACGCCTGGAGGTGGTCTTCTTTTTCAGCACCACAGATAACACAGGAAGATGCAACACAACATACACAATACAACACACTGACCTCCAGCAGGCAGGGAGAGGGCAAGGTAAAGAGGGAGTCAGGGGAAGGCTGTATTAGGGAAGGAGAGGAGAGGGAGGGAATGAAGGGAAAGGGACAAGAGATGGAGAGAGAAAGAGTGACTGTGCAAGAATTGGTAGAGCTAAACGTGTTGGCAATACTGTGTGTGTGCATGCGAGACCGCCGCTACGTGCTGCAGATATCTGCAGGGAGGACTTGGGGAGTATTATTTTTAACTTTTGACGTTGATTGTTTTCAATGGGTTTGAATAGTCTGGCGTCACTGGGGAGAGGAGAGTGGGAGAAAGAGAGGAGAGAGGGAGGAGGGTGAAAATGTGTTTCCAATCACTCACAAAGATGCTTTTGTTCTGCGGCTGAGGCCCTCACTCTCTTAGTGAGCCCTCAGGAGCCTGCAGACTGGAGCTCTGCTCTCATCACAGGCCTTAATATACGGTAGATTACTACACTTCCAGTTACAGTATGGGTGGCTGCTACAGCATGGACCTGGGAGGGGGCATTTATTACAGCTAGTTGTGAACAGGGTGACATAGAGTGACATTTAGGTGACATAGGGTGGCATTAAGCTGACATAGGGTGACATTTAGGTGACATTTGGTGACATTTAGGTGACAGGGTGACATTTAGGTGACATAGGGTGACATTTAGGTGACATTTAGGTGACATAGGGTGACACTTAGGTGACATAGGATGACATTTAGGGTATATGGGGTGACATTTAGGTTATATAGGGTGACATTTAGGTGACAGGGTGACATTTAGCTGACATAGGGTGACATTTAAGTGATATAGGGTGACATTTAGGTGATAAAGGGTGACATTTAGGTGACATAGGGTGATATTTAGGTGATATAGGATGACATTTAGGTGACATAGGGTTACATTTAGGTGATATAGGGTGACATTTAGGTGATATAGATTGACATTTAGGTAATAAATGGTGACATTTAGGTGACATTTAGGTGATATAGGGTGACACTTAGGTGACCTAGGGTGACATGTAGGTGATATAGGGTACATTTAGATGACATTTAGCTCACATAGGGTGACATTTAGGTGATATAGGTGACATTTAGGTGACATAGGGTGACATTTAGGTAATATAGGGTGACATTTAGGTCATATAGGATGATGATTCCGTGATATAGGGTGACATTTAGGTGATATACGGTGATATAAGGTGACATAGGGTTACATTTAGGTAATATAGGGTGACATTTAGGTCATATAGGATGACGATTCCGCAATAAATGGTGACATTTAGGTGACATAGGGTGATATAGGGTGACATTTAGGTGACCTAGGGTGACATGTAGGTGATATAGGGTGACATTTAGGTGACATTTAGGTGATATTGTGTGACATTTATGTGATATAGGGTGTCATTTAGGGGACATTTAGGTATTACAGGGTGACATTAAGGTGACATAGGGTGACATGTTGGTGATATAGGGTGACATTTAGGTGATAAAGGGTGACATTTAGGTGAAATGGGGTGACATTTTGGTGACATTTAGGTGATATAGGGTGACATTTAGGTGAAATGGGGTGACATTTTGGTGACATTTAGGTGATATAGGGTGACATTAAGGTGACATGGTGACATTTAGGTGATATAGGGTGACATTTAGTGGATAAAGGGTAACATTTAGGTGATATAAGGTGATATAGGGTGACATTTAGGTGACATAGGGTGACATTTAGGTGATATAGGGTGACATTTAGGTCATATAGGATGACGATTCCATGACATAGGGTGACATTTAGGTGATATAAGGTGACATAGGGTTACATTTAGGTGATATAGGGTGACATTTAGGTGACATTTAGGTGACATTTAGGTGATATAGAATGACATTTAGGTAATAAGTTGTGACATTTAGGTGACATAGGGTTACATTTAGGTGATATAGGGTGACATTTAGGTAATAAATGGTGACACCTTTAGGTGATATAGGGTGACATTTAGGTGAAATGGGGTGACATTTAGGGGATAAAGGGTGTCATTAAGGTGACATAGGGTGACATTTAGGTGATATAAGGTAACATTTAGGGGATAAAGGGTGACATTTAGGTGACATAGGGTGACATGTAGGTGATATAGGGTGACATTTAGGTGAAATGGGGTGACATTTAGGTGACATTTAGGGGATATAGGGTGTCATTAAGGTGATATAGAGTGACATTTAGGTGATGTAGGGTGACATTTAGGGGATAAAGGGTGACATTTAGGTGACATAGGGTGACATTTAGGTGATATAGGGTGACATTTAGGTGATATAGGGTGACATTTAGGTTATATAGTTGTGACATAGGGTGACATTTAGGTGATATAGGGTGACATTACGATGAAATTTAGGTGATATAGGGTGACATTTTGGTGGTATAGAGTGACTTTTAGGTGACATTAAGGTGATATAGGGTGACATTAAGGTGATATAGGGTGAAATGTAAGTGATATAGAGTGACATTTAGGTGATCTAGGGTGACATTTAGGTGACATTTAGTTGATATTGGGTGACATTTTGGTGATATAGGGTGACATTTAGGTGAAATAGGGTGACGAATCCGTAACATAGTGTGACATTTAGGTGACATAGGGTGACATTTAGGTGACATTTAGTTGATATTGGGTGACATTTTGGTGATATAGGGTGACATTTAGGTGATATAGGGTGACGAATCCGTAACATAGTGTGACATTTAGGTGACATAGGGTGACATTAAGGTAATATATGGTGAAATGTAACTGATATAGAGTGACATTTAGGTGATTTAGGGTGACATTTAGGTGACATTTAGTTGATATTGGCTGATATTTTGGTGATATAGAGTGACATTTAGGTGACATAGGGTGACGAATCCGTGACATTTAGGTGACAAAAGGTGACATTTAGGTGATATAGGGTGACATTAAGGTGACATTTAGGAAACATTTAGTTGATATTGGGTGACATTTTGGTGGTATAGGGTGACATTTAGGTGACATTAAGGTGATATAGGGTGAAATGTAAGTGATATAGAGTGATATTTAGGTGATCTAGAGTGACAATTAGGTGATATTTAGTTGATATTGGGTGACATATTGGTGATATAGAGTGACATTTAGGTGATATAGGGTGTGAATCCGTGACATAGGGTGACATTTAGGTGATCTAGGGTGACATTTAGGTGACATTTAGTTGATATTGGGTGACATTTTGGTGATATAGGGTGACATTTAGGTGATATAGGGTGACGAATCCGTAACATAGTGTGACATTTAGGTGATCTAGGGTGACATTTAGGTGACATTTAGTTGATATTGGGTGACATTTTGGTGATATAGGGTGACATTTAGGTGATATAGGGTTGTGAATCCGTAACATAGTGTGACATTTAGGTGACATAGGGTGACATTAAGGTAATATATGGTGAAATGTAACTGATATAGAGTGACATTTAGGTGATTTAGGGTGACATTTAGGTGACATTTAGTTGATATTGGCTGATATTTTGGTGATATAGAGTGACATTTAGGTGACATAGGGTGACGAATCCGTGACATTTAGGTGACAAAAGGTGACATTTAGGTGATATAGGGTGACATTAAGGTGACATTTAGGAAACATTTAGTTGATATTGGGTGACATTTTGGTGGTATAGGGTGACATTTAGGTGACATTAAGGTGATATAGGGTGAAATGTAAGTGATATAGAGTGATATTTAGGTGATCTAGAGTGACAATTAGGTGATATTTAGTTGATATTGGGTGACATATTGGTGATATAGAGTGACATTTAGGTGATATAGGGTGACGAATCCGTGACATAGGGTGACATTTAGGTGATCTAGGGTGACATTTAGGTGACATTTAGTTGATATTGGGTGACATTTTGGTGATATAGGGTGACATTTAGGTGATATAGGGTGACGAATCCGTAACATAGTGTGACATTTAGGTGATCTAGGGTGACATTTAGGTGACATTTAGTTGATATTGGGTGACATTTTGGTGATATAGGGTGACATTTAGGTGATATAGGGTGACGAATCCGTAACATAGTGTGACATTTAGGTGACATAGGGTGACATTAAGGTAATATATGGTGAAATGTAACTGATATAGAGTGACATTTAGGTGATTTAGGGTGACATTTAGGTGACATTTAGTTGATATTGGCTGATATTTTGGTGATATAGAGTGACATTTAGGTGACATAGGGTGACGAATCCGTGACATTTAGGTGACAAAAGGTGACATTTAGGTGATATAGGGTGACATTAAGGTGACATTTAGGAAACATTTAGTTGATATTGGGTGACATTTTGGTGGTATAGGGTGACATTTAGGTGACATTAAGGTGATATAGGGTGAAATGTAAGTGATATAGAGTGATATTTAGGTGATCTAGAGTGACAATTAGGTGATATTTAGTTGATATTGGGTGACATATTGGTGATATAGAGTGACATTTAGGTGATATAGGGTTGAATCCGTGACATAGGGTGACATTTAGGTGATCTAGGGTGACATTTAGGTGACATTTAGTTGATATTGGGTGACATTTTGGTGATATAGGGTGACATTTAGGTGATATAGGGTGACGAATCCGTAACATAGTGTGACATTTAGGTGATCTAGGGTGACATTTAGGTGACATTTAGTTGATATTGGGTGACATTTTGGTGATATAGGGTGACATTTAGGTGATATAGGGTTTGAATCCGTAACATAGTGTGACATTTAGGTGACATAGGGTGACATTAAGGTAATATATGGTGAAATGTAACTGATATAGAGTGACATTTAGGTGATTTAGGGTGACATTTAGGTGACATTTAGTTGATATTGGCTGATATTTTGGTGACATAGGGTGACGAATCCGTGACATTTAGGTGACAAAAGGTGATATAGGGTGACATTAAGGTGACATTTAGGAAACATTTAGTTGATATTGGGTGACATTTTGGTGGTATAGGGTGACATTTAGGTGACATTAAGGTGATATAGGGTGAAATGTAAGTGATATAGAGTGATATTTAGGTGATCTAGAGTGACAATTAGGTGATATTTAGTTGATATTGGGTGACATATTGGTGATATAGAGTGACATTTAGGTGATATAGGGTGTCGAATCCGTGACATAGGGTGACATTTAGGTGACAAAAGGTGACATTTAGGTGATATAGGGTGATATTAAGTTGACATTTACAAAACATTTAGTTGATATTGGGTGACATTTTGGTGATTTAGAGTGACATTTAAGTTATATAGGGTGACGAATCCGTGACATAGGGTGACATTTAGGTGACATAGGGTGACATTTAGGTGACATTTAGTTGATATAGAGTGACATTAAGATGACATAGGTTTACATTTAGGTTATATAGTGTGACATATAGGTGACATAGGGTGACATTTAGGTGACATTTAGGTGATATAGTGACATTTAGGTGACATTTAGGTGATATTGGGTGACATTTAGGTGACGTAGGGTGACATTTAGGTGATATAGGGTGACATTTAGGTGATATAGGGTGATATTAAGTTGACATTTACAAAACATTTAGTTGATATTGGGTGACATTTTGGTGATTTAGAGTGACATTTAAGTTATATAGGGTGTCGAATCCGTGACATAGGGTGACATTTAGGTGACATAGGGTGACATTTAGGTGACATTTAGTTGATATAGAGTGACATTAAGATGACATAGGTTTACATTTAGGTTATATAGTGTGACATATAGGTGACATAGGGTGACATTTAGGTGACATTTAGGTGATATAGAGTGACATTTAGGTGACATTTAGGTGATATTGGGTGACATTTAGGTGACATTTAGGTGATATAGGGTGACATTTAGGTGACATTTAGGTGACATTTAGGTGATATAGGGTGACATTTAGGTGACATTTAGGTGATATAGAGTGACATTTAGGTGACATTTAGGTGATATTGGATGACATTTAGGTGACCTTTAGGTGACATTTAGGTGACATTTAGGTGACATATAGGTGATATAGGGTGACATTTAGGTGACATAGGTTGACATTTAGGTGATATAGGGTGACATTTAGGTGACATTTAGGTGATATTGGATGACATTTAGGTGACCTTTAGGTGACATTTAGGTGACATTTAGGTGACATATAGGTGATATAGGGTGACATTTAGGTGACATAGGTTGACATTTAGGTGATATAGGGTGACATTTAGGTGACATAGGGTGACATTTAGGTGACTTTTAGGTGATATTGAGACATTTAGGTGACATTTAGGTGATATTGGGTGACATTTAGGTGACGTAGGGTGATAAAGGGTGACATTTAGGTGAAATAGGGTGATAAAGGGTGACATTTAGGTGACATAGGGTGACATTTAGGTGATATAGGGTGACATTTAGGTGACATAGGTTGTTATTTAGATGATATAGGGTGACATTTAGGTGACATTTAGGGATTTAGGGTGACATTTAGGTGACATTTAGGTGATATTGGGTGACATTTAGGTGACATAGGGTGATAAAGGGTAACATTTAGGTGACATTTATGTGATATATGGTGACATTAAGGTGACATTTAGGTGATATTGGGTGACATTTAGGGTGACATAAGGTGTTATTTAGGTGATATAGGGTGGCATTTAGGTTACATAGGGGAATATTGGGTGACATTTAGGTGACATATGGTGAAATTTAGGTGACATTTAGGTGATATTTGGTGACATTTAGGTGACATGTAGGTGAGATAGACTGACATTTAGGTGACATTTAGGTGATATAGGGTGACATTTAGGTGACATTTAGGGGACATAGGTTGCAAGTTGAAATCCCCGAACTGACAAGGTACAAATCTGTCGTTCTGCCCCTGAACAGGCAGTTAACCTGTTCAGTTAACTGTTCCTAGGCCGTCATTGAAAATAAGAATTTGTTCTTAACTGACTTTCCTAGTAAAATAAAGGTAAAATATGTATAGGGTAACATTTAGGTAACAATAAGGTGATATAGGGTGACACTTACGTGACATTTAGGGGACATAGGGTGACATTTCCGTGACATTTAGGTGACATTTAAGTGATATAGGGTGACATTTAGGTGATATATGGAGACATTTAGGTGACATAGGGTGACATTTAGGTGACAGAGGGTGACATTTTGGAAGCACAAAAATGCTTCTAAAATGATCTTAATACCAACTGTATCCATCATGAGTATATTTAAAACCATAATGCCATTAGCATACTTAATTGGTATGTTTGTGTGTAAGTCACACTTTTCGTCCTGACCACAGAGTGAGAGCACAGTAGGCCTCTTCTCTTAATTTAACCCAACCAAACCGAGTAACCAAAATAGCTGTCATGTTTTGTTTAGAGTGAGTCAACATACAGGAGAGCAAAAACAGACTCCACACACACACACACACACACACACACACACACACACACACACACACACACACACACACACACACACACACACACACACACACACACACACACACACACACACACACACACACACACACACACACACACACACACACACAGGCAGTGAGAGGTCTCTGTACAGTATGAGCTTGACTCAGAAGGTCTCCCTGGACCTCAGTGTTTCAGTGTTCCTCTCAGAGCTACAGCTAATAGCTAGCCAAGGCCCTGCCGGAGAGGCTTTATCCTCTTTCTCTAACACACACGCCTTCACACACACTCATATGCACGTACCACGTACACACACATGCGAAACAGCATGAATGCATAAATACATGCTAACATACACATACAAACCTGTTACATATGCAGACAAATTCACAAGCAAATAGAATGCACACAGACACATAAACTCAAACCCAAAAGAGCCCAGGTTTGGCTTGTACAGTACTTCTCTCCAGATGAATAATAAGAAATAGTTGAATATAAATGAGTTACACGTCTACGCCAAACAATACTGAACCAAGCCAAGAATCAGATGTGTGTGTGTTGCCCCTGCACCTTTGCTCACCTTGTGTACTGTACAGAGTTTCTATTTAGTATGCATATGGCAGTGTATGTTTGTGAGTCTTTAGTATGCATACGACGGGGTCTCTCCCAAACCAAACGTTACAGGGATTTAAGCGCCAAGAACACATTTCCTCCCTGGTGACTAACAGAACAGTTCACAAAAACACCAGATTAAATAAAGTTTCAACTTTCCAAAACCATTGAACAGTAGAAAACAACGTCCCTGTGGCAACAGATCCACAGTGGCGCACCGAGGTTAACAGATCCACAGTGGCGCACCGAGGTTAACAGATCCACAGTGGCGCACCGAGGTTAACAGATCCACAGTGGCGCACCGAGGTTAACAGATCCACAGTGGCGCACCGAGGTCAACAGATGAGCTTAAGGGCATGTTTGAAACCCTGTGGAGAGGGAGATGTGGGAAGATGGGGAAAGAAAGAGGTGGAGAATGAAGGATGGAGAGAGGTAGGGAAGGAGAGAGGAAGAGAAGAGGGGGTTAAGAGAAGGGGGAGAGAGATAGAGAAAGGAAAGGAACCTGATCTCTCTCAGCTGGGCTGGAATAACACACCTCCACCCAGTGGCTGTCTGAGTCTGTCAGGGGTGAGGGAGTTCTGACTAACACACATACACACGCACGTACACACACACACGCACGTACACACACACACGCACGTACACACACACACGCACACATTAATTGGGTCTGAATGTATCTGGGGTGTGAGTTGCTTCTGACTAACACAGCATATTTGGATCCACAATGAAACATTGTGACTAAAAGGAACCTGTTACTATGTATGTTTTAAAGGTACTCCTTGGTCTTATGGAAATGTTCTACTGTATGTTTTAAAGGTCCTCCTTGGTCTTATGGAAATGTTCTACTGTATGTTTTAAAGGTCCTCCTTGGTCTTATGGAAATGTTCTACTGTATGTTTTAAAGGTCCTCCTTGGTCTTATGGAAATGTTCTACTGTATGTTTTAAAGGTCCTCCTTGGTCTTATGGAAATGTTCTACTGTATGTTTTAAAGGGCATCATTGTTCTTATGGAAATGTTCTACTGTATGTTTTAAAGGTCTTCCTTGGTCTTATGGAAATGTTCTACTGTATGTTTTTTGTATGTGATTTGATATGTGATCTTTAAAATATACTAGTATTACGTGTCCATTTCAATTTTGTGTACGATTAAAGGATCCCACTGATAGGAAAATAAAAGATCTCCACCCAATGGCTTTCACCAATCCAACCTGGTCAGATCAGTGATTACCAGATCAGTGATTACTTGATCAGTGGTCAAGGAAGGAAGGAAGGAAGGAAGTAAGGAAGGAAGGAAGGAAGGAAGGAAGGAAGGAAGGAAGGAAGGAAGGAAGGAAGGAAGGAAGGAAGGAAGGAAAGAGTGAAGGAAGAATTTAGTATGTGAACAGGGCTTGTGTGTCCTTCAGGCTGTGTGTCTGGTAGGAAGGAAGAAAAGAAGGAATCATGTCAACAGTATGTGAACAGGCCCAATGTCCTTCAGGCTGCGTGTCTAGTAGGAAGGAAGAAAGGAAGGAATCATGTCAACAGTATGTGAACAGGCCCAATGTCCTTCAGGCTGCGTGTCTAGTAGGAAGGAAGAAAGGAAGGAATCATGTCAACAGTATGTGAACAGGCCCAATGTCCTTCAGGCTGCGTGTCTAGTAGGAAGGAAGAAAGGAAGGAATCATGTCAACAGTATGTGAACAGGCCCAGTGTCCTTCAGGCTGCGTGTCTAGTAGGAAGGAAGAAAGGAAGGAATCATGTCAACAGTATGTGAACAGGCCCAATGTCCTTCAGGCTGCGTGTCTAGTAGGAAGGAAGAAAGGAAGGAATCATGTCAACAGTATGTGAACAGGCCCAGTGTCCTTCAGGCTGCGTGTCTAGTAGGAAGGAAGAAAGGAAGGAATCATGTCAACAGTATGTGAACAGGCCCAATGTCCTTCAGGCTGCGTGTCTAGTAGGAAGGAAGAAAGGAAGGAATCATGTCAACAGTATGTGAACAGGCCCAGTGTCCTTCAGGCTGCGTGTTTAGAAGCAGTTGCTTCTGTTGTCTGGTTTGTTTACCCCTCCTGGTGGCCACACACTGTATCACAGCAACAGCTGCTGACCCACTCACTCAAGGAAGAACTAGTATCAGCTTACCCTTCCCAAACCCTAACCTTGACCATTAGGGCGGAAACACAAAACTGGATAAGGGTCAGGAGAGAGAAGGCTGAGGACTTCCTCACTGGTATTACTGTGATATTAGAGCATGTAGACACAAACAACTGATAGATGAGCACTACATCTGAGGGGAAAACAAGGTGAGCACTACATCTGAGGGGAAAACAAGGTGAGCACTACGTCTGAGGGGAAACAAGGTGAGCACTACGTCATACCAGTCAAAGTGGCGAATATGACTTGATAAATGGCATCAGCTAAATGCGAGACTGGTAGAGGATGGCATGTCTCTCACCAGACAGACTCCATACATCTACTAGTCCAGATGGTTCCCTTGACACACACACCACACACTAACTGAGCCCTGCTCTCACACTCTGTCCCTTTGCCTCAATAATGATGGGGTGATGAGTGAGTCCACCTACAGTATGTGCTGTGTTGGTGTGTGTGTATTGTGTGTGAGTGTCTATTGTGTGTGTGTGCTCCTAGCCAGAGAGGCCTCGCCCTGCCTGCCACTCTGATTCAGAGCACATTTTCCTCCTCTCCCTCTTTTATACACACAATGGAACTCTTTCCAAAACTCTGTAAGTGTGAAACATTGGTGAGCTGGGGGAGAGAGGGAAGTGCAGGAGTAGAGAGAGGGAGTAGTGGATACAGCTATGGTGTAGGCAGGTGTACAGTATGAGGTAGGCACTTACTTGAACTATGGCTCCATCCCTTTACCTCTAGGATTAATCTGTGTGTGTGTGTGTGTGTGTGTGTGTGTGTGTGTGTGTGTGTGTGTGTGTGTGTGTGTGTGTGTGTGTGTGTGTGTGTGTGTGTGTGTGTGCAGGTAAGGGCAGTCTCCTTCCACCTAGCCAGATAAAGAACATCACGCTGACACAGTCAGACAGTGTAATAAGTATTTTATTGCATTTTATAATGCCATTGTCAATAATTAGTACAGATTACATGCAACTAGACCTACTGTACAGCTGTTTTATTGTCTGCATGGACAGACACAAGAAGATTCAGGTTACAAATACACAGATATATGTGTGTGTTTTATACAGCATGAGGAAAGGGGCAGTGACGGGCATTACATGGCCACCCAGGGAAGGGGCAAAGGGCAAAGGGGAAGGGGGAAAGGTATTTTTTTTTAAACCTCTTTTAGACTGTCTCAGAAAGCCCCGCCTGCTCCTACTGTACCCCTTCACCTGGGTCACACTTACAAAGTAAACAAACACAATGAAATAAAAAGATAAAAGAGAGGTAAACAGGTAAACTGAAACTAAGTAACGTTACAGAGAGTCACTGCTGAAAAACACATTCCTAAGATACAACCAGAGGAGAGCTGAAGTGGTAGTTCCATTTTTCTGGGCCGTGAAGTTAATAATACCATCGGGCAACACCCCTTTAAGACCTCTTCTCCTCGACATGACACCTCAGAGCTGTCCAATCATAGAGCGGGGGGCGGGCCCAAGTAGTCACTAATGATCCAATAGGAAGAGTGCTCGTCTGAGAGATGATAGTGATGGTGATAGCGTAGAATGGTTTGAGGTATGGGAAGTAGCTTGTGGTATATTTCGTTGCTAATACAGGACATTCACCTTGGTGTTGCTCCAGAGCATTGCCTAGGGTTGGTTTGGTTACGGTTGTGGTAGTCTGTTAGCTGATGTGCCACGGCCAGTCACAAACCTGAAGATGAACTGCATTTCTGAAAGCCAGTAGAATGTGTGTGTGTTTGAGTGTGAGTCGGTGTGTCTGGGAATACAAGAAAACAAAGATTTTGATTGGACAAACGTCACCAAGTGTGTGACTCAGGGCCACGCCCGGTTGCCTTGTGGAGTGATTGACAGCTGTGAGGGTTAAAGGTCATCAGGAATGACTGGGGTCAGGAGACACATATTGGCACCTTAAGGACCAAAAACGTCACCTTAACATTGCTTCATCTTCAAAAGCAACATATTTTCTTCAATAATTGTTCACTCTTTTTTGTGAGGTTTTGGTCTTAGAGAAAAGTCCTTCAGAGGTATCATCAATACATAATGAAGTCAACTTTTTAGATTGTTTTCAGTAAGTTTTTCTTTTTCTTTCCTTAAAAATGCATAAATGCAGTACAGAGACAAAAGTATCAAAATAGACCTAGCTAAGATAAATATACAAACAGGTGTTACCTAAACCACTTATCTAACTTTAATTATTTAATTTTTTTAGAGATAATACACTTAAAAAATCATCGTCCCAGACGCTTTTATGAAGAAAAGTGAAAAAAAAAGGACAAACAAAAACTATTAAACCCAGATACCTGCAGCACTTAATATGATAAAATACATACACTTCAGCATTAGCAATACAGTATAAGAATCAGAGCTGGAAGCTTTACAATAGCTAAACAGGTGCAGAAAATGAACACAACAGAAAATCAAAAAGACATAATGGGAAAGAATGCCCTCGAGAGCTAAGCCAAGCGTTAATATACAATAAGACATCATAACAGCAAAGCCAGAGAAGGAACAGAACCGTCTATGGCGATCTGTCAACACCATCAACAAATGTCAATCTACATCTTTATAAAACAGCGTGGTTTACAGGTGTACCTTAAAGCACGATAATTCAAAGATAATTTATATTTACTGAATGCAGCAGTTCCTCATTCATGAGAGTTTGGATCATAACAATAATAATAGTAGTAATCATGAATTCCTTTGTAAGTGTGTGTTATTATTGCCGTCTCCCAGCGAATGGCGATTGAGGGTGTACAGTGTACAGTAAGCTCTGTGTTTGTCTTTGGATAGTATATTTAGTTACTCAGAGCCTCTCCTCAGCTGTCTGAACCACAGGGGCCACCAGGGGCCCGGCTCCTAGTGACAGCGGCCACTATTCACCATGAGGGGACAGCTCCATGTCACAGGGATTATATTCCCAGCTCTGAGGCTTTCTGACTGGTACTCAGGGCCCTTTCGACTGAACACTGACTACAGACTGTAAGAGAGTGTGTGTCTTTTATCGCTGCCATCTTACAGCCGTTTTCTGCATTAATGTGAAGTGTGGCCCACTGGCGGGTGCCGGGCACTGATATAGTCTGCCCATCATCCCTCCTGACAATCAGCTTCCTGCCCCATTGAGTCGCCGCTAACGACCGGACTATCATTGGCTGCCGGCAAAGCCTGCTCATCAATATGCGTGCATACAATTAGAGCACCCAATTAAGAGGCTGTTCACGGAGCCATATGCTAATGAAAGCACAGAGACAGCCAATAATACCCAGCTGAGAGTAGACCTTTTAAACCACTTCACTCTTAGGAGAACCCACCGGTTATCTGTGGTTTTAGGAGAGGTAGTCATCTTTAACGGGATGCAACGTTGTTGTAACGTCTCTTTGTTTTTGCGCTCACGCTCGTGAAATTTGGAGTCCAGATAGCCAGACAAGCTTTTTCAGCCCCACAAAATGTGTAGTAACAGTAAGCTGTGTTTTGGTATATTTCACTATTATTATTGAGGAAGAATGGGAAAAAACAGAAATATTTAGGGTCTCCAGTCTCCCATTTGCTTTTATTGTGTGAACCATTTTGAAAAGGAGGTAGTGTTATTTTTGGTTTTTACCCTCGTTTCAAGGTGTCCCTCTCCCACCCTCCCTCTTTACCCTCGTTTCAAGGTGTCCCTCTCCCACCCTCCCTCTTTACCCTCGTTTCAAGGTGTCCCTCTCCCACTTTGTTTGTTATAAATCAGTCTGATGACGTGAAGCATCATAACCCTACTTAGACAGGAGACAGTGCTGTTTTACACAGGAAGTTAATACAAAGACTCCTCCTCTATTTAAAAAAGAGAGCAAATGGTCTGAAGTGAAGAGTTGATTTGACAAAACTCTTCCCTGAATTGTGTTGTAGAAAAAAATACTTAAGTTGACATGTCCCTTGGTGTGTTGCTTTACATATGCATGATTTTGTCGTTTGTCAGTTGTTCCCTCTTTGCTGTAAATATCACAAGTGGTCATAATGGTATGTCTGTTCTGAATAGCCCTCCCTCCCTGTCCATTGATGTTTGGGATGACAGCCAGCTTCAAACTGTCTTTATCACAACTACTCACAGCACATCTGAGACTGGGGATATGAATGTGTTTCTATAGCAATGTGAGAGCATGAAGACAATATAGGAGTGAACAATTATCATTGTTCCTATGTATTATAACACTTGTCCTTTTTGGTATAACTGTTGTGCCTGCTAGAGTATACTGTAGGTGAGCAGAAGGTACAGACAATTGGACTTTGTTATTCAGTCTAACTGGTGCCTGGGTCAAGAAAAGAGCATTCTGCTGCACAGCACGAAGGGATGTTTGATTTATAGTGTTGAGTTTCACAATGAAAGCATTGTTTTGGTTGAGGAAATGAATCCAAACATGCATTATTGCAGTGCAATAACAATGTCTTTGTTTGGCCCGGTATCCCAGTTAATAGACAACTGACAACAGCCCACAGTTAGTTAGTTTGCTGGCTTCTAGTGTCACATAAAGGGATATAAATGTTGTGTTCAAGTGCCTTATGAGGGTAAGATAATTATTTGCCATCTTTAACTGTAAAGCCCATCTTAGGCCTGCCCACAGCGGAGCCTCTCTTAGGGTTGTGTTTGAAACACAGGTAGCCTGAGCATGGAGAGATACATTTAAATCCTAAGCACTTTCTTTCTTTCTTTATGGAAGGAACTTCAAGAGGTTGTTTGTTAATACTGTTTTTGGCCTTCTACCATAGCATACCTAATGTCGTCATTCGCACCAGTTAACACGTATGTAAAAAGCTTTTAACATCACCAAATTCTATTTAGCATTTTATACTTTGGTTTTTGGAATGGTCATTACTGTCATTAACAAATTCCATGCAAGAGTTACGATAACACAATGATAACTTAGATTTCAGGTGTTGGTTGTCTTCTGGCCAGTTCTTTAGAGGAAAAACTCAGAAAGGGGAAAAATAAACTACAGGGTTTTTGGTTTTCTACACATTTCTTTGGTTACCTGTAACAAAAATAAAATGGGAAAAAAGCAGAAAATACATTAAAATAATTTGTTTAAATTTGGTATGGCACTGCAGAGAAGTTAATGCTTTTATGCTCACTGAAAACAAAAGATTTGTAATCTCACGTGCTATTCCTTTAGTCCAACTCACACAGTGAATTGCAGATAGCTTCTATACAGTAACTATAGTAACAATAGAACTTTGAACTGAAACTGAGTTGCCACATTTTGGTGTCCCGCAAAAGAATTCCCCTTATTTCTTTAACATTTTGGACACAGTTCCAGATGGAACCTTTGTGGGATGAGGTATTCTCTGACCGCAATAATATATTTTTTAAAGCATTGCTTTGTATCACAGCTGATGTTTCTCAACTAACTACGAGAAGATCAAATAAAAAGGAATGAGTTGAAAAGGAATAATAAGAGTGTATGATAAACTGTGGGGATAATGAGTGAGTGTTCTCAGGAGCTGAGGCCCCAGATCCTAAGTGCTATTCTCAATCTCCTGCCATCTAAACTGGCACACCCAGACACACAGAAAGGTATTCAGCGTAGGGTGGGGTTGGGTATCGGTTCTTTGCTGACAATACTAGTATAGAACGGTGTGAACCAGCAGAGTAAAATACAAACAAACAACAACAAAATACACTTTGAAACAGAATTATATCACCATGGAAATATTGATCCTAAAAAAATAAACAAAGACACCATCAAATAAAAAAGATGTGAAAAAGATACCACTTTTTGGACGTAACATTTGTCCTATTCCATAATCCTCAACCATTTCAGTCAGATATCGCTGTGTGGATGCTCCCTCCCTCCCTCCTCTCTCTCTCTCATGGTGGTCTGGGCCCATCACTCTATCACGCATGAAGAAGGAGTAATGCAACAAAGGGTTCTCTTCTTGAAATCTGTTTTGCGGGGATGGGGGGATTTCTTTGTTTGTGTGTTTGGCATAAGGAGCATAGAGAGTCTTGTCTGGCTTGGGCAGAGAACGGGTAGAGAGTGGGCATAGGGCAGAGTCCTGCCATCCAGTCTCAGTCTCACCTATGGATCACTGACTGGCTTGTATGCTTGGTTTCTGATGTGTGAGCAGATGTGGGGTAATCTACCACTGTCTTTCCTTCTCTCTCAGTTAACAGAAGAAAATAAAAAGCAACTGACAGGATCGGAGGAGAAGTATACACCTCCTGGTGACTGTTCCAAAATATATATACATGGTCTGGTGTGTGTGTGTCTCTACACTCTCTCTCACACACACCTGTATGTATATTGAAGTGGTGTGAAAATCAAACTACCCACACTAAAGGACTGTAGGGTGGATAGACCGTCTGTCACAATCAGCAGGGAGAGGAGGACAGAGGAGAGGAGGGGACCCTGCCTCCATTTCACCACTGAGAGCTGTCTCTCTGGCAATACGCTGCTCATCGGGTGGGGGAGGAGGGTGGAAACGTGTGGGGATAAAGCAATGCTCCAGAATGTTATTTTTGCATCGGTACATAACGGAGGTCTAACCCTGTTTGAAGTTTCTCAATGTTGTTGGTTTCTTGCTTTAAAAAAAATCATACTTTTTATTTTTTTAATCTCTCTATATCTTCTTTTTTATGTGGTCATAATTTCTCTTCCCTCCAATGGAGGGGGCGGGATTAAACCTCAAAGTCCCGCCCACTGGTTCAGCTCTTCCAATCCTACTCCAGCTCGTCGGTTGGAAGCTCATCCTCCAAATCTCGGTCATCCCGATCGCTAGGCAATGCCATGTTGCCATGAGTGATAGTTGCCATGAGCGACACGGAGCGTCTGTCCTCCTCGACCTCAGTGGGCTCCTCCTTCACATGGACCTGGTGTCTGAGAGACAGAGGGACGCGTTAGAGAGAGAGAGAGAGAGAGAGAGATGCATTAGAGAGAGAGAGAGAGAGAGAGAGAGAGAGAGTGAGAGAGATGCATTAGAGAGGGAGAGAGAGAGAGTGTGTGAGTGTGTGTAAGGAGTGCGTGTGTCTTACCCATACTGCTGTGGGCTGAGTGTAGGGCTGCAGCTACCGTTGCTGTTGACCTGTTCCACAGTGGAGCTGACGTCATTGTGACCCATCCCGTGTAGCATGTTGAGGCTGGCGGCAGAGGAGGGGTTAACCAGGCCCTGGCTGTTCAGTAGAGTCAGACTGCTCTCTGCAAGGGCCGCCTAACACACACAGACACGCACACAGACAGAAACACACGTTTACATTACAATAACCATTGTTTAGAATGGTACTTCATTTAAAAGACACTCACACACATCCAAATAGACTTCAAGTACTTATGGATCCACAAATACACTTTGTTAGTATGAAGGACTCATAGATTTATGAGGCAATAGAGATGCTTAGACTGGTGAGTCCTGTTGAGATCTTGCTGATACTGAGTAATGCTGAAGACTAGAGCAAGGCAGGGTGACTACATTTTCAGGTTAACCCCTTACAACCACTAGGGGGCCCCTGCACTCTACACTTCACTGCTCAAGGGTTTAATGGTACAGTATGTGCAGGCTTGTCGGTGTGTGCGTGTATGGGGAGTCGGGGTGGGTTAGGGAGTAGAGAGATGCGCTGGTTGGTTTGAGTCAGGGTGGATTAGGGGGGTAGAGAGATGTGCTGGTTGGTTTGAGTCAGGGTGGATTAGGGGGGTAGAGAGATGTGCTGGTTGGTTTGAGTCAGGGTGGGTTAGGGGGGTAGAGAGATGTACTGGTTGGTTTGAGTCAGGGTGGGTTAGGGGGTAGAGAGATGTGCTGGTTGGTTTGAGGCGGGCGGGTTAGGGGGTAGAGAGATGTGCTGGTTGGTTTGAGTCAGGGTGGGTTAGGGGGTAGAGAGATGTGCTGGTTGGTTTGAGGCGGGCGGGTTAGGGGTAGTAGAGATGTGCTGGTTGGTTTGAGTCAGGTGGGTTAGGGGGTAGAGAGATGTGCTGGTTGGTTTGAGTCAGGTGGGTTAGGGGGTAGAGAGATGGTTTGAGTCAGGGTGGGTTAGGGGGTAGAGAGATGTGCTGGTTGGTTTGAGGCAGGGCGGGTTAGGGGGGGTAGAGAGATGCGCTGGTTGGTTTGAGTCAGGGTGGGTTAGGGGGGTAGAGAGATGGTTTGAGTCAGGGTGGGTTAGGGGGGGTAGAGAGATGTGCTGGTTGGTTTGAGGCGGGGTGGGTTAGGGGGGTAGAGAGATGGTTTGAGTCAGGGTGGGTTAGGGGGTAGAGAGATGTGCTGGTTGGTTTGAGGCGGGGCGGGTTAGGGGGTAGAGAGATGCGGTGGTTGGTTTGAGTCAGGGTGGGTTAGGGGGATAGAGAGATGCGCTGGTTGGTTTGAGTCAGGGTGGGTTAGGGGGGTAGAGAGATGTACTGGTTGGTTTGAGGCGGGGCGGGTTAGGGGGGTAGAGAGAGTGTGTGTGTGTGTGTGTGTGTGTGTGATAGGAGTGGCACTGAAATTGATTTTCTAGGACAGGCACTAATTTTATTCAGTGACCTTAATTGACAAATACTTGATGCTATAAATCATCTGAGTCAAAGTCGGCTGGAGTAGAATGTGTGTGTGTGTGTGCATCTGTGTGCAAGTGTGTGTTGGTGTGTGTGCGCGTGTGTGTGTGTATGCGTGTGGGGAGGTGTGTGTCTGTACGTGTGAGAGTGTTAGGGCAGGTGTGTGTGTCGTTAGGGAATGCACTAATTATAAGAGGAAATTGATATTAGTGCCCTTGATCGTGACTGGCTATCGCACACGTGTCACTGTGACAACCCTCACCTGCAAACTAGTATACGTGTGTGTGTGTGTATACACTAACCTGGTAGCTGGCGTTTAGGGAACCGAAGCCCAGGCCTGAAATCATATTCTTCACCAGAGTAGGACTCCTAGAGAGAGAAAGAGAGAGGGGGTAAAGAGAGAAAGAGAGAGGGGTAAAGAGAGAGGGAGAAGAGAAAGAGAGAGGGGTAAAGAGAGAGGTGGAAGAGAAAGAGAGGGGGTAAAGAGAGAGGGAGAAGAGAAAGAGAGAGAGAACGATATGGGGGGAATAGAAATAAACACACATTGAGTACATGTGTGCAGAAGAGTTGGTCCAGCCAAAAACAACTAACAAGTGTAACAAACCCACCCGGTACACACAGAAACATACACACATACTGTAAACAGATGCTGTACACACACACACAGTGGTTCCCAGTCTCTGATATCTGTTGTGCAGGCATGTTTTGTTTATGTGTGTGTGTGTGTGTGTGTGTGTGTGTGTGTGTGTGTGTGTGTGTGTGTGTGTGTGTGTGTGTGTGTGTGTGTGTGTGTGTGTGTGTGTGTGTGTGTGTGTGTGTGTGTGTCTGTGTGTATGTGTGTATGTATGTGTGTACAAGTGTGTGTGTGTGTTTGACTGTGTGATTTGTTCTGATTTCTCTGGAAGTTGGAAAGAAATCTGTTTACACACTCTAACAAGCCTCTGTCCTCCGTGTGTGTGTGAGTATTTGATTACACATGCTAACAAACCTGCATCATAGACAGCCGCACAGTAATGGTGTCGACAAATGGGAAATACATACACACACTTAGATATGAAACACACACACACGCACGCGCACGCACGTGCACACACACACACACACACACACACACACACACACACACACACACACACACACACACACACACACACACAGTACAGTGCCTTCAGAAAGTATTCACACCCCTTGACTCTTCACATGTTGTTGTCACAGCCTGAATTTAAAATCGATTATATTGAGATTTTGTGTCACTGATTTACACACAATACCCCATAATGTCATAGTAGAATGTAATTTTGTAGAATGTAAAAATGAAAAGCTGAAATGTCTTGAGTCAATAATTATTCAACCTCTTTGTTATGGCAAGCCTAAATAAGTTCAGGAGTAAAAATGTGCTTAACAAATCACATAATAAGTTGCATGGACTCATTTCTTGTTCAATAATAACATGATTTGTGAATAACTATCCCATCTCTTTACCCCAGACAGTCAAATAAAGGTTAAATTAAATAAAAAATACAATCATTTGTAAGGTCCCTCAATCGAGAAGTGAATTTTCAAGTACAGATTTAACCACAAAGACCAGGAGGGTTTTCAATGGCTCGCAAAGAAGGGCACAGATTGGTAGATGTGTAAAAATATATATAAAATAGACAATGAATATGCCTTTGAGCATGGTGAAGTTATTAAATAGGCTTTGGGTGGTGTATCAATACACCCAGTCACTACAAAGATACAGGCGTCCTTCCTAGGAAGGAAACTGCTCAGGGATTTCACCATGAGGCCAATGACGATTTTAAACAGTTATAGAATTTAATGGTTGTGACATGAGAAAAACTGAGGATGGATCAAACATGCATCCTGTTTGCAATAAGGCACTTAAGTAATCCTACAATTTTTTTTATTTTTGTCCAGAATAAAAAGCCTTATCTTTGGGGCAAATCCAACACAACACATCACTGAGTACCACTCTTCATATTTTCAAGCATGGTGGCTGCATCATGTTATGGGTATGCTTGTCATTCTAGGGAATTCTTTAGGATAAAAAGAAACGAAATCCTAGAAGAAAACCTGGTTCAGTCTGCTTTCCAACAGACCCTGGGAGTTGAGTTCTCCTTTCAGCAGATCAGAGGCGCAGCGGTCTAAGGCACTGCATCTCAGTGCTAGAGGCGTCACTACAGACCCTGGTTCGATTCCAGGCTGTATCACAACCGGCCGTGATTGGGAGTCCCATAGGGCAGTGCACAATTGGCCCAGCGTCGTCCGGGTTTGGCCGGGGGTAGGCTGTTATTGTAAACAATAATTTGTTCTTAACTGTCTCGCCTAGTCAAAATAAAACATAAAAAAAAATAAATTACCTAAAACACAAGGCCAAATCTACACTGGAGTTGCTTACCAATACGACATTGAATGTTCCTGAGTGGCCGAGTTACAGTTTTGACTAAAATCAGCTTGAAAATCTATGGAAAGACTTGAAAATGTCTGTCTAGCAATGATCAACAATCAACTTGACAGAGCTTGAAGAATTTTTAAAAGAATAATGGGCAAATATTTTACAATCCAGGTGTGCACAGCTCTTAGAGACCAGAAAGACACAGCTGTAATCACCACAAAAGGTGCTTCTACAAAGTATTGACTTAGGGGTGTGAATACTTATGTAAATCAGATATGTTTATTTGTTTTTTAATATACATTTGCAAACATTTCTAAAAACATGTTTTCAGTTTATTATTATGGGGTATTGTGTGTAGATGGGTGAGAAAAACATCTATTTAATCTATTTTGAATTCAGGATGTAACACAACAAAATGTGGAATAAGTCATGCATATCATCCATCGGAGCCAGGGCTGGCTGGCTGGCTGGCAGGCAGGCTGGCAGGCAGGCAGGCAGGCAGGCAGATAAATGTGCGTGATGAGTTTGTACCCGGTCATCTTTGGTGGTCTCCTCTTTTGGTATTCTACTGCGTCCACAGTCCACACGGCCCCCTTCACGTTCTCCACCCTCACAAAACACTTATGCAGACTCAGGTTGTGGCGCACAGCATTCTGAACAGAGGAAAAGAAAGAGATGGAGAGAGGGAGATAGAGATAGAGAGGGGGGGAGTGAAGGAGATAAAGACCATCCGATTTGAAGAATAATTTGCTTTCATAAACACGCGGAGTTCGTGCCTGAAAACAGCACTCTGTAACGGTTATTTTCAGGTATACTGAAGAGAACCAAATACGACCAAAACGTGCTCAGACAAATAACGAATGACTCCTGCACAGGAGCATGGCGTAGACACACACACACACACACACACACACACACACACACACACACACACACACACACACACACACACACACACACACACACACACACACACACACACACACTACAGACAAAAACACTTTTTCCTGGGCCGAAAAATAAGACAAGGATGTGCATCCCCTCCTGTTTATTTATTTTTAGATTTCTGTAATCAGCCACAATCCACCTACCCACACCCCCCCAAACCCCCCCCACCCACACACACCCCACACACACCCCCACACACACCCCACACACACACACCACTATCTGTGGCTCACTCCCCTAGGGACAGTCTTCTCTTTTCATCTACTATTTGTAGTTTGTTCATGCCCAATTTCATTACCAATTTTAATTTGTCTATAATTAAATCCTGCATATTTTCTCTGACACGCTTTTTTAATCCATGAGGGAGGGACAGGCAGAGCGTGCATCACTCCTCACCATAATTACACACACACACATACACACACACGTAATTACACGAGCCATAATCAGCCCCAGACACCCCCCTCTCTCCTTCGAGTTGCGATGCTCAGTTTTGTAAATGAGTATGACCCCAATCTCAGCCCGCCACCCTTCCATCGCGGCTCCTCTGCTATTCATTGCTATTTGCATTTGGCTCCGTGATGAAAGCCTAATTCTCCCAGTTAAAACATTAGCAGTCATTTACAGCAGGTCACAGCACATGCCCCCCCCCCAGACAGACACACATAAACACAACACACCCTGGAGAGGAGAGGGGCGAGAGAGAGAGACGTGAGAGAGGAGCAGGGGTGAGTGTGGGAAAGGGGAGGGGAGAAGGGGTACAGGTGGAAAAGAGGGTTACTGCTAGTGGGAGTATTGGCGAAAGGTAAGGGTACAGTTAGGGGGTACAGAGGGGAAGGAATGAGACTGGGGGTGAGGAGCGGAGGGTAGGGCTGTTGGAGAAAAGGATGATGGGTAGGGACTGTGTGTGTCACAGCGCCCACACAACAGACTGGTAGTTCTTACCTTTCAGCATACACCCCTTCAGTTATTGTCCTCAATGTGATACTAGAATGCTTAAAAGTACCATGTTGGCCCCAGCAGTTCAAGACAGACTCTAAAATGATCTTATTGGATGAGCCTAAATCCTGTTGAATGTGACCCTGCTCTCTAGCCATAAAAAGCCATTCTCAAGCATATTCAGAACCTTGGATAAATGAAATCACATTCTGTTTACCTCTGAATGAACAGTCTGGAGTTCACCTCTCCCTCTCTGTTTCTACTTCTCTCTCTCCCTCATCCCTCTCTCTCTCTGATCAATGACTTCCAGTGGCTGACTCTTGTTCTCCTCATGAAATATCCAGGCCCATTAAAGGACATACATCTTTCTCTATATTTAATACAGGCCAAACCTCCAGATATTTCATACATATATAAATATAGAAAGGTAGATAGATCTATATTTAAAGGGCCGGGTCTAGGTAGAGAGGAAGTGGAAGAATATATGATTTGCTAAATTTCATAAAAGTGAGATGTGGAGGAAAAGATATTCCTGGCTGGCATCTCTCTCCCTCCCCACCTCAGTTCAAGGCTATTAGTGCAGGGCTCGGGCCGTGACACCGCCTCTTCACCCCTCCTCTCGTCTGTCTCTCTCGCTCATTCTCCCTCTCTCTCTCTGGAGGAGCTGACACTCAAATTAGATGGAGGCTTCAGTAGAAATGGGTCAGCACCTACACAGTCACGTTCCAGACAGGTGTGTGTGTGTGTGTGTGTGTGAGTCATCGACTGCGAGAGTGAGTGTGTGTGAGAATGTGTGTGTGTGTGTGAGAAACCATTGAGTGTGTGTGACTCTGTAATGACGCTGTGTGATTGTGAGGTGTGTTTCCACTGAGCTAAGTAGAACCGTCTTCGTAGGCCACAGAACTCTCCGGAAGACCAAGAGGGAGCGAAGAAGAGGGAAGGAGGGAGGAGGGAGGGAGGGAGGGGGGAGGGAGGGAGGAGGGAGGGATGGGGGATGGAAGGGAGAGATGGAGGGAGAGAGGGGGAGGGAGGGAAGAAGGGAGAGGGAAGGAGGGAGGAGGATGGAGGTGGGATAAGTCAAATCTAACACCTCTCTGTGGAGAAACACAGCCACATGGAGTGAGTCCACACACTTACGCACACACACACTCCACTCAGGGCATTGTGGGTAAAATGGCTTATAATCATCAAAACAGCTTGGTGTTTCAATGGCCATGTCAGTTTTTGAGGCTGCCGAGTGTGTGAGTGTGTGGGTGTGTGTATGAGGAGGAATATTGTCTAATCTTTGTGCGTGGATGTTCAGTGTGTGTGCATGTGTCTACAGTAGGTGAGTGACCTCATGTGTATGCGGAGGAGTGTGTGTGTCAGAATGTGTGTGGACTCACCTTCCATGTGGCTGTGTTTCTCCTGAAGTAGGCGAACATTCGCGTAAACCAGTTATAGATCTCATTAAGAGTCAGCTGCATGTCTGGAGCCTCCAGAATGGCCTAGAGAGAGACAGAGAGGGGACAACATTAGACACCGTCTCAACAGAGCTACCAATGGGAGTAGAGGAAGGAGGCGAGAAGGATGGAAGGAGGGGAGAGAATTTGAGTGGGTAGGGAAGGAAAAGGAGATGACAGGAAGAGAAAAGGAGGAGACTTACGTGGCGTATGAGAGAGGCGTAGGTGAAGGGAGGTCTGACGTCAGCGTTCTTATAGAACTCACAGTTCTGTGCCAGCTCTACAGAGAAAACACACACTGTGTTAGTCCTAGATAGGTGTGTGTGTGTGTGTGTCAGTTTATGTGAGCATGTGTATACCAGTATGCTTGTATATATTTCCAAGTGTGTGCGTTGGAGGGCTGTATGCATACCCTCTCGTATACCTGAGGCGATGGGGGTGCAGAACTTGTCAGCGATGCGCCTGCGTATGGGTCCCACGCCGTGCGGGTGTGAGTGTGAGTGCAGGCTGGAGGAGCTGATGACAGAGGGGCCCTGGCGGACCGGGGTGATAGGGGCAGCGGCGGAGGTGGGGGGGTGAGGTAGACCCTCGGGGTACGCCTCGCTTTCCCTCTTCAGCAGGGAGCCACTGGACGCCAGGTTCAGCTGGGGAGGAACACGATGTGACATCGTCAAATAGGGACCATCATCATCATCACGATTCATGGTTCCACCTTGCCCTTTGGTAGGATAGCTGGACAGTTAGCTATGCTGCTTGGACTTAATCAATCCTTTCATACACATAAACACAGAGACACAGAGACATGAGCGATGCCAGCTGGCACAAAGACTATCTATCATAAGATCATCAACTCTGCCAGCGGAGAGCAAAACAAAGACCTCAGACTCAGTTACACAGACACACAATGCAATTAGTCCTCAGTGAACAAAAACAAAAACAAAGCAAGAGATGGGAGTGTGTGGAGGCCTCTGTGGTCACACAGACACACACACATCGGTGGCACGCTCTCTTCATGGCCCAGCTCGGCCCAATTAGGCAGAGCCCACAGGAGCAATGGGAACTGGAAACCAGTCCTCTGAGTCGCTCAGGGACACTTTTTCAAGGGCTGCTAGTTTAGAGCTAATTAAAACCATTGTGTGTGTGTGTGTGTGTGTGTGTGTGTGTGTGTGTGTGTGTGTGTGTGTGTGTGAGAGAGAGAGAGAGAGAGAGAGAGAGAGAGAGAGAGAGCGAGCGAGAGAAAGAGAGAGGGGGGATATTCTGATCATCTCCTTTTTCTCTCTCCCTCATCTCTCTCTTCCTTCACCTTCCCTCCTCCTTCTCTTATCTTTCCAGTCATGACCAGCCCCCACCCTGTAGGTGTCCCTGTCTGCTCCAGAGGAGGGGTCTGTACCATTCTGGCTGATTAGGGGTCAGGCCTGTTTAACTGCTACTTCATTAGCTCTGGAAAACTGCCTCTTTCTCTCTAGCCCTTCATTCTCTCTCTTTCCCTCCTCTCTTTCCATCCCCCTGTTAAACAGGTACTTCATTAGCTGTGGACCTGCCACATCACCAAGGCAACACCACAACCCTCTTAATTGAGGGCAAGCTTTGTTTCCATTATGAAGACTCCTCCCTTCCAACCCCCTCCTCCAATCTTTGACCCCCAGGCTTGTCTCCCGTGATGACGAAGGACACGCCTCTTCCTGATTTCCCATAAGGTGCTAATGACAGCTGATGCTCTGCATTTGTCTCCGCACACACACACACACACACACACACACACACACACACACGTCCCACCACTCCACCGCAACCATTTACATCCCCTCAAATTAAGACACTCCACTTCTAATTGACAATTAATTTCAACATCTTCATATTTTAATAAGACTCCTCATCAATCTGAATAATGAAATATTCATTAGATACCTCATAACAGCCCTGCCTGCCCAGAGACACACAGCTCCATCCATCAACAGGGCAGACTGACTGATGGCTCACACACACACACACACACACACACACACACACACACACACACACACACACACACACACACACACACACACACACACACACACACACACACACACACACACACACACACACACACACACACACACACACACACACATTTCAATACGTTATTTGGAGGAAGCTTGTCTCTTATTTCATTAGAGGTATTGTGTTATTCAAAGGTTATGTTATTCTTACTATCACATTTTGACTCCATTATCAAATAGTTTATTACAGGGACCTCATATATGAATCCAGAACAACAGGCTGTATACATATCTTATAGATGACCCTAATATATGAATAAATAAATTGAAGTCCACATTTGTAACACTGATCAACAAGGATGCCAACACCAAGCCTGACTGGACACACCCCAAAACTCTCAGAAACACAAATATACAGTTGAAGTCGGAAGTTTACATACACCTTAGCCAAATATATTTAAGTTTTTCACAAGTTCTGACATTTTTTCCTAGTGAAGATTCCCTGTATTAGGTCAGTTAGGATCACCACTTTATTTTAAGAATGTGAAATGTCAGAATAATAGTAGAGAGAATGATTTATTTCAGCTTTTATTTCTTTCATCACATTCCCAGTGGGTCAGAAGTCTACATTCACTCAATTAGTATTTCTTAGCATTGCCTTTAAATTGTTTAACTTGGGTCAAACGTTTCAGATAGCCTTCCACAAGCTTCCTACAATAAGTTGGGTGAATTTTGGCCCATTCCTCCTAACAGAGCTGGAGTAACTGAGTCAGGTTTGTAGGCCTCCTTTCTCGCACACACTTTTTCAGTTCTGCCAACAGATTTTCAATAGGATTGAGGTCAGGGCTTTGTGATGGCCACTCCAATACCTTGACTTTGTTTTTCTTAAGCCATTTTGCCACAACTTTGGAAGTATGCTTGGGATCATTGTCCATTTGGAAGACCCATTTGTGACCAAGCTCTAACTTCCTGACTGATGTCTTGAGATGTTGCTTCAATATATCCACAGAATTTTCCTCCCTCATGATGCCATCTATTTTGTGAAGTGCACCAGTCCCTCCAGCAGCAAAGCACCCTCACAACATGATGCTGCCACCCCCGTGCTTCACGGTTGGGATGGTGTTCTTCGGCTTGCAAGCCTCACCCTTTTTCCTCCAAACATAACAGTGATCAATATGGCCAAACAGTTCTATTTTTGTTTCATCAGACCAGAGGACATTTCTCCAAAAAGTACGATCTTTGTCCCCATGTGCAGTTGCAAACCGTAGTCTGGATTTCTTATGGCGGTTTTGGAGCAGTGGCTTCTTCCTTGCTGAGCGGCTTTTCAGGTTATCTCGATATAGGACTCGTTTTACTGTGGATATAGATACTTTTGTACCTGTTTCCTCCAGCATCTTCACAAGGTCCTTTGCTGTTGTTCTGAGATTGATTTGCACTTTTTGCACCAATGTACGCTCATCTCTAGGAGACAGAACGCATCTCCTTCCTGAGCGATATGACAGCTGCGTGGTCCTATGGTGTTTACACTGGCGTACTATTGTTTGTACAGATGAACGTGGCACCTTCAGGCATTTGGACATTTCTCCCAAGGATGAACCAGACTTGTGGAGGTCTACAATGTTTTTTCTGAGGTCTTGGCTTATTTCTTTTGATTTTCCCATGATGTCTAGCAAAGAGGCACTGAGTTTGAAGGCAGGCCTTGCAATACATCCACAGGTACACCTCCAATTGACTCAAATGATGTCAATTAGCCTATCAGAAGCGTCTAAAGCCATGACATCATTTTCTGGAATTTTCCAAGCTGTTTAAAGGCACAGTCAACTTAGTAAACTTCTGACCCACTGGAATTGTGATACAGTGAATTATAAGTGAAATAAATTGTCTATTGAAAAATTACTTGTGTCATGCACAAAGTAGATGTCCTAACCGAATTGCCAAAGCTATAGTTTGTTAACAAGAAATTTGTGTAAGTCTACGTAAACTTCTGACTTCAACTGTACCTTAGTGGCATCTGCTACAGCACAGTGAGAGGTGAGAGGTGAGGTGAGAGGTGAGAAGTGAGGGGTGAGAGGTCAGGTACTCACAGGTTGGTTAAAAGGCTTTGGCTCCGATGGGCGCATGTGCAGGTGGGTCATCATCGCCTGCAGTCGCTCACTCTCCTTGGACAGCTGAGAAACACACACACACACACACACACACACACACACACACACACACACACACACACACAC
>CM059797.1:28148617-28176117 GCA_030435695.1 Brachymystax lenok tsinlingensis | reverse complement strand
ATCTGTGTGTAGGTACTATAACAGAGCAGTATTGTGTGTGTGTGTGTGTGTGTTTATCTGTGTGTAGGTACTGTAACAGAGCAGTAGTGTGTGTGTGTGTGTGTTTATCTGTGTGTAGGTATTGTAACAGAGCAGTATTGTGTGTGTGTGTGTGTGTTTATCAGTGTGTAGGTACTGTAACAGAGCAGTATTGTGTGTGTGTGTGTTTATCTGTGTGTAGGTACTGTAACAGAGCAGTAGTGAGTGTGTGTGTAGGTACTGTAACAGAGCAGTAGTGAGTGTGTAGGTACTGTAACAGAGCAGTAGTGAGTGTGTAGGTACTGTAACAGAGCAGTAGTGAGTGTGTAGGTACTGTAACAGAGCAGTAGTGAGTGTGTAGGTACTGTAACAGAGCAGTAGTGAGTGTGTAGGTACTGTAACAGAGCAGTAGTGAGTGTGTAGGTACTGTAACAGAGCAGTATTGAGTGTGTGTGTAGGTACTGTAACAGAGCAGTAGTGTGTGTAGGCACTGCAACAGAGCAGTAGTGTGTGTGTAGATATTGTAACAGAGCAGTAGTGAGTGTGTAGGTACTGTAACAGAGCAGTAGTGTGTGGTGTGTAGGTACTGTAACAGAGCAGTAGTGTGTGTGTAGGTACTGTAACAGAGCAGTAGTGTGTGTGTAGGTACTGTAACAGAGCAGTAGTGTGTGTGTAGATATTGTAACAGAGCAGTAGTGAGTGTGTAGGTACTGTAACAGAGCAGTAGTGTGTGGTGTGTAGGTACTGTAACAGAGCAGTAGTGTGTGTGTAGATACTGTAACAGAGCAGTAGTGTGTGGTGGTACTGTAACAGAGCAGTAGTGAGTGGTGGTACTGTAACAGAGCAGTAGTGAGTCTGTAGGTACTGTAACAGAGCAGTAGTGAGTGTGTAGGTACTGTAACAGAGCAGTAGTGTGTGTGTAGGTACTGTAACAGAGCAGTAGTGTGTGTGTAGGTACTGTAACAGAGCAGTAGTGTGTGTGTAGATACTGTAACAGAGCAGTAGTGTGTGGTGGTACTGTAACAGAGCAGTAGTGAGTGGTGGTACTGTAACAGAGCAGTAGTGAGTCTGTAGGTACTGTAACAGAGCAGTAGTGAGTGTGTAGGTACTGTAACAGAGCAGTAGTGTGTGGTGGTACTGTAACAGAGCAGTAGTGAGTGGTGGTACTGTAACAGAGCAGTAGTGAGTCTGTAGGTACTGTAACAGAGCAGTAGGAGTGTGTAGGCACTGTAACAGAGCAGTAGTGTGTGTGTAGGCACTGTAACAGAGCAGTAGTGAGTGTGTAGGTACTGTAAACAGAGCAGTAGTGAGTGTGTGGGCACTGTAACAGAGCAGAGTGAGTGTGTAGGTACTGTAACAGAGCAGTAGTGAGTGTGTAGGTACTGTAACAGAGCAGTAGTAAGTGTGTAGGTACTGTAACAGAGCAGTAGTGAGTGTGTAGGTACTGTAACAGAGCAGTAGTAAGTGTGTAGGTACTGTAACAGAGCAGTAGTGTGTGTGTGTGTGTGTTTATCTGTGTGTAGGTACTGTAACAGAGCAGTATTGTGTGTGTAGGTACTGTAACAGAGCAGTAGTGAGTGTGTAGGTACTGTAACAGAGCAGTAGTGAGTGTGTAGGTACTGTAACAGAGCAGTAGTAAGTGTGTAGGTACTGTAACAGAGCAGTAGTGTGTGTGTAGGTACTGGAACAGAGCAGTAGTGAGTGTGTAGGTACTGTAACAGAGCAGTAGTGTGTGTGTGTGTGTGTTTATCTGTGTGTAGGTACTGTAACAGAGCAGTAGTGAGTGTGTGTAGGTACTGTAACAGAGCAGTAGTGTGTGTGTAGGTACTGTAACAGCAGTAGTGTGTGGTGTGTAGGTAATGTAACAGAGCAGTAGTGTGTGGTGGTACTGTAACAGAGCAGTAGTGAGGTGTAGGTACTGTAACAGAGCAGTAGTGTGTGGTGTGTAGGTACTGTAACAGAGCAGTAGTGAGTGGTGGTACTGTAACAGAGCAGTAGTGTGTGGTGGTACTGTAACAGAGCAGTAGTGAGTGGTGGTACTGTAACAGTGCAGTAGTGAGTCTGTAGGTACTGTAACAGAGCAGTAGTGAGTGTGTAGGTACTGTAACAGAGCAGTAGTGTGTGTGTGGTACTGTAACAGAGCAGTAGTGAGTGTGTAGTACTGTAACAGAGCAGTAGTGAGTGTAGGTACTGTAACAGAGCAGTAGTAAGTGTGTAGGTACTGTAAACAGAGCAGTAGTGAGTGTGTAGGTACTGTAACAGAGCAGTAGTAAGTGTGTAGGTACTGTAACAGAGCAGTAGTGTGTGTGTGTGTGTGTTTATCTGTGTGTAGGTACTGTAACAGAGCAGTATTGTGTGTGTAGGTACTGTAACAGAGCAGTAGTGAGTGTGTAGGTACTGTAACAGAGCAGTAGTGAGTGTGTAGGTACTGTAACAGAGCAGTATTAAGTGTGTAGGTACTGTAACAGAGCAGTAGTGTGTGTGTAGGTACTGGAACAGAGCAGTAGTGAGTGTGTAGGTACTGTAACAGAGCAGTAGTGTGTGTGTGTGTGTGTGTTTATCTGTGTGTAGGTACTGTAACAGAGCAGTAGTGAGTGGTGTGTAGGTACTGTAACAGAGCAGTAGTGAGTGTGTAGGTACTGTAACAGAGCAGTAGTGAGTGTGTGTGTAGGTACTGTAACAGAGCAGTAGTGAGTGTGTAGGTACTGTAACAGAGCAGTAGTGTGTGTGTAGGTACTGTAACAGAGCAGTAGTGTGTGTGTGGGCACTGTAACAGAGCAGTAGTGAGTGTGTAGGTACTGTAACAGAGCAGTAGTGTGTGTGTAGGTACTGTAACAGAGCAGTAGTGAGTGTGTAGGTACTGTAACAGAGCAGTAGTGTGTGTGTGGGCACTGTAACAGAGCAGTAGTGAGTGTGTGTAGGTACTGTAACAGAGCAGTAGTGAGTGTGTAGGTACTGTAACAGAGCAGTAGTGAGTGTGTAGGTACTGTAACAGAGCAGTAGTGTGTGTGTGTAGGTACTGTAACAGAGCAGTAGTGTGTGTGTAGGTACTGTAACAGCAGTAGTGTGTGGTGTGTAGGTAATGTAACAGAGCAGTAGTGTGTGGTGGTACTGTAACAGAGCAGTAGTGAGTGTGTAGGTACTGTAACAGAGCAGTAGTGTGTGGTGTGTAGGTACTGTAACAGAGCAGTAGTGAGTGGTGGTACTGTAACAGAGCAGTAGTGTGTGGTGGTACTGTAACAGAGCAGTAGTGAGTGGTGGTACTGCAACAGAGAAGTAGTGTGTGGTGGTACTGTAACAGAGCAGTAGTGAGTGGTGGTACCTGTAACAGAGCAGTAGTGTGTGGTGGTACTGTAACAGAGCAGTAGTGAGTGGTGGTACTGTAACAGAGCAGTAGTGAGTGGTGGTACTGTAACAGAGCAGTAGTGAGTGGTGGTACTGTAACAGAGCAGTAGTGTGTGGTGGTACTGTAACAGAGCAGTAGTGAGTGGTGGTACTGTAACAGAGCAGTAGTGAGTGGTGGTACTGTAACAGAGCAGTAGTGAGTGGTGGTACTGTAACAGAGCAGTAGTGAGTGGTGGTACTGTAACAGAGCAGTAGTGTGTGGTGGTACTGTACCAGAGCAGTAGTGAGTGGTGGTACTGTAACAGAGCAGTAGTGTGTGGTGGTACTGTAACAGAGCAGTAGTGTGTGGTGGTACTGTACCAGAGCAGTAGTGAGTGGTGGTACTGTAACAGAGCAGTAGTGAGTGGTGGTACTGTAACAGAGCAGTAGTGAGTGGTGGTACTGTAACAGAGCAGTAGTGAGTGGTGGTACTGTGCCTGGTTGAGGTAGTTGACATGGCAGGGGAAGCAGAGAGGACCGGAGGGCTGATGTAATGTGACACAGCCTGCCTCTTTGTCACTTTGTGTTCCCCAGAGGTGGCTTCAGCGGTGGGGTTAAACACTGTTTACCAGGGGCACCAGGGCTAACCTTAACCCCAGCTCCAGCCCCAATACCCTGGGCTTACCACTGTGCTGTTTGGGGTTATTTGGGGAGTGTGTGTGTTTGGCTGCTGTGAGAGAAGTGGGATGTGCCTAACAGACAGGCCGGAAACAACTCCAAACACACCCTACACTCTTCATCATCTTGATTTGTCCCTCTGACGTATTTTGCCTTTGTGGGGTACTACAGTATCAGAACCATGATACTGTATGATCCAATGCAGTGGTATAGCTGGGTAGAAATACGGGGACTGGACTGGACTGGGCTGGACTGGGAGGTTTAAAATTGGGGCCTGTGATGGCAGATTTCCTCTTTTAAATGACAAGCTCAGTGCTTCTCTAAACCCGCCCTGACTCAGACAAGTCACACACACACACAACGTGGCTGTGTGTGTGTGTGTGTGTGTGTCTCTGTGTGTGTGTGTGTGTGTGTGTGTGTGTGTGTGTGTAGCCCACCTGTATCTCCAGCTGTTGGACCACCTGCATCTGCACCCTGCACTGGGCTGTGCTGCGGTCATCCAGAGCATGCTCATTGTTCAGATGCCTGAGAGAAGAGGACAGAGGGAGAGGAGGACAGAGAGGAAGACGAAGACAGAGGGAGAGGAGGACAGAGGGAGAGGAGGCAGAGGAGGATAGAGAGGGAGAGGAGGACATAGGGACAGGAGGATAGAGAGGGAGAGTAGGATAGAGAGGGAGAGGAGGACATAGGGAGAGGAGGCAGAGGAGGATAGAGAGGGAGAGGAGGACATAGGGACAGGAGGATAGAGAGGGAGAGTAGGATAGAGAGGGAGAGGAGGACATAGGGAGAGGAGGACAGAGGGAGAGGAGGACAGAGGGAGAGGAGGACAGAGGGAGAGGAGGATAGAGAGGGAGAGGAGGACAGAGGGACAGGAGGATAGAGAGGGAGAGTAGGATAGAGAGGGAGAGGAGGACAGAGGGAGAGGAGGATAGAGAGGGAGAGTAGGACATAGGGAGAGGAGGACAGAGGGAGAGGAGGATAGAGAGGGAGAGGAGGACAGAGGGAGAGGAGGACAGAGAGGGAGAGGAGGACAGAGGGAGAGGAGGACAGAGGGAGAGGAGGATAGAGAGGGAGAGGAGGACATAGGGAGAGGAGGATAGAGAGGGAGAGGAGGACATAGGGAGAGGAGGACATAGGGAGAGGAGGATAGAGAGGGAGAGGAGGATAGAGGGAGAGGAGGATAGAGAGGGAGAGGAGGACATAGGGAGAGGAGGATAGAGAGGGAGAGGAAGACAGAGGGAGAGGAGGGCAGAGAGGGAGATAGAGGGATACAATAGGTTATAACCCGTTAATGTCAAGCAAAACAAATCATATTAATCCATCATTTATTTTCTTTCATATTCACTCATATTCAATGTAACACCAGACATATGTACCACTGTGTGTGTCATTCCAAGAGGACAGTAGGGAGAGGAGGGAGAGGAGGACAGAGGGAGAGGAGGACAGAGGGAGAGGAGGGAGAGGAGGATAGAGGGAGAGGAGGACAGTAGGGAGAGGAGGGAGAGGAGGACAGAGGGAGAGGAGGACAGAGGGAGAGGAGGACAGTAGGGAGACATGTGAGTGTGCAGCAGATACCAATGCTCCAGTTTCTGTGATCCCGGCCAATGATGACTTCATATAAATAAATATTCACATTTATGTGACTGCAGAAAGTTGTTTATTTTCCTGTTTAGAGTTTTTCAAGAGACCAGAGGGCTTCACACTCCTGTCCAAACAGACACATGGAAACACACACAATAGTGGGCTTGCACCAAACACTTCAGAGTATAAACTAGATTTCCTCCTCACAGAAAAAACAAAGTCAAAACATGAAAGAGTCAACTGTTGAACTCAGTGTTGAACACAACAACCAGACAGTTTACACAGCGGAGGAGAGACTGTGTGTCTATTAGTGAGGGGAGGGAGTTATGTAAAAAATATATTATATATGTAAATCATTTCAATGTAACCTTGTTCTTTTTTAGTGTGTGTGTGTGTGTGTTCTGCTCTCTAGTCCATGACCTCAGTGTGTGGGAGAAGAACACCTGGATATGAGCTCATGTGTTATCATAGGAACAGGACCGAATCTCTGACTTACTCCTAATACACTTCTGCGTTAAAATATATGTGTGTGGGTGCGAGTGTGTGTGCGTACGTGATTATATGTGAGTGTGTGTGTGAGATAGAGTGTGTGTGTGAGATAGAGTGTGTGAGTGAGAAAGTGTGTGTGAGACAGAGTGTGTTTGTGAGATAGAGTGTGTGTGAGATAGCGTGTGTGTGTGAGAGAAAGTGTGTGTGAGATAGTGTGTGTGAGATAGAGTGTGTGAGATAGTGTGTGTGTGAGAGAAAGTGTGTGTGAGATAGTGTGTGTGAGATAGAGTGTGTGAGATAGTGTGTGTGAGATAGAATGTGTGTGTGAGATAGAGTGTGTAAGATAGAGTGTGTGTGTGAGATAGTGTGTGTGAGATAGAATGTGTGTGTGAGATAGAGTGTGTGAGATAGTGTGTGTGAGATAGAATGTGTGTGTGAGATAGAGTGTGTAAGATAGAGTGTGTGTGTGAGATAGTGTGTGTGAGATAGAATGTGTGTGTGAGATAGAGTGTGTAAGATAGAGTGTGTGTGTGAGATAGAGTGTGTGAGATACTGTGTGTGCGTTGTGTCTGAATCGTCGGTGATGTTTGTTTCCTCTGCTGTGGGAAGACGTGGGACCTTCTGATCTTTCCCAGCGTACCGTTCCCTCTCTCCCTCTCTCCCTACCCTTCTCCCTCTCTCTCTCTCTCTCTCCCTCCGCTTCTCCCTCTCTCTCTCCCTCCCCTTCTCCCTCTCTCTCTCCCTCCCCTTCTCCCTCCCCTTCACCTTATCTCTCTCCCTCCCCTTCGCCCTCTCTCCCTCCCATTCTCCTTCCCATTCTCCTCCCTCCCTCCCTCCCTCCCTCCCTCCCTCCCTCCCTCCCTCCCTCCCTCCCTCCCTCCCTCCCTCCCTCCCTCCTTCTGTCATTGCCAGGGTTATTTGCAGGTTGCTGCTGCCTGCCTTGACTGTATGTGTTCAACTATGTGCCATTAAAACAGTTTCTGGAGTTTCTATATGACTTGTGTATTTCTGACTGTGACCAAGGACTACACGGGACATCCCTTTTTTCTGCTCATGACAACGCTGAGACTATGTGTGTATGTGTGTGTATGTCTTTCAGTGATTGGGGAGTTTGGCAATATCAGACTGAGAGAAAAAATGAACCAACAACAATGATGTCATGGCATGGCTAATCCGGCATAGATAGACGGCTCAACACAAGTGCATGGTAATAATAACAAAAATATGATCTCACCCTCCCTCTACTCCCCCTCTCCCTCTACTCCCCCTCTCCCTCTACTCCCCTCTCCCTCTACTCCCCACTCCCTTCACTCCCACTCCCTAACTCACTCTTCACTCCCCACTCCATAACTCACTCTTCACTCCCCCACTCCATAACTCACTCTATAATCCCCCACTCCCTAACTCACTCTTCACTCCCCACTCCTAACTCACTCTATAATCCCCACCCATAACTCACTCTTCACTCCCCCACTCCATAACTCACTCTTCACTCCCCACTCCATAACTCACTCTTCACTCCCCACTCCATAACTCACTCTTCACTCCCCACTCCATAACTCACTCTTCACTCCCCCACTCCATAACTCACTCTATAATCCCCCACTCCCTAACTCACTCTTCACTCCCCCACTCCATAACTCACTCTTCACTCCCCACTCCATAACTCACTCTTCACTCCCCACTCCATAACTCACTCTTCACTCCCCACTCCATAACTCACTCTTCACTCCCCACTCCATAACTCACTCTTCACTCCCCACTCCATAACTCACTCTTCACTCCCCACTCCATAACTCACTCTTCACTCCCCACTCCATAACCTGTCACCCCCCCAACTCACTCTTCATCCCCGCATAACTCACTCTTCACTCCCACTCCATAACTCACTCTTCACTCCCCACTCCATAACTCACTCTTCACTCCCACTCCATAACTCACTCTTCACTCCCCACTCCATAACTCACTCTTTCACTCCCACTCCATAACTCACTCTTCACTCCCACTCCATAACTCACTCTTCACTCCCCACTCCATAACTCACTCTTCACTCCCACTCCATAACTCACTCTTCACTCCCCACTCCATAACTCACTCTTCACTCCCACTCCATAACTCACTCTTCACTCCCCACTCCATAACTCACTCTTCACTCCCCACTCCATAACTCACTTTTCACTCCCCACTCCATAACTCACTCTTCACTCCCCACTCCATAACTCACTCTTCACTCCCCCACTCCATAACTCACTCTTCACTCCCCACTCCATAACTCACTCTTCACTCCTTCACTCCATAACTCACTCTTCACTCCCCACTCCATAACTCACTCTTCACTCCCCACCCATAACTCACTCTATAATCCCCCACTCCATAACCTCACTCTTCACTCCCCACTCCATAACTCACTCTTCACTCCCCCAACTCACTTCTTCACTCCCCACTCCATAACCTCACTCTTCACTCCCCACTCCATAACTCACTCTCTTCACTCCCACTCCATAACTCAGTCTTCACTCCTAACTCACTCTTCACTCCCCACTCCATAACTCACTCTTCACTCCCCACTCCATAACTCACTCTTCACTCCCCACCCATAACTCACTCTTCACTCCCCCACCCATAACTCACTCTTCACTCCCCACTCCATAACTCACTCTTCACTCCCCACTCCATAACTCACTCTTCACTCCCACTCCATAACTCACTCTTCACTCCCACTCCATAACTCACTCTTCACTCCCCACTCCATAACTCACTTTTCACTCCTTCACTCCATAACTCACTCTTCACTCCCCACTCCATAACTCACTCTTCACTCCCCACTCCATAACTCACTCTTCACTCCCCCACTCCTTAACTCACTCTATAATCCCCCACTCCATAACTCACTCTTCACTCCCCCACTCCATAACTCACTCTTCACTCCCCACTCCATAACTCACTTTTCACTCCCCACTCCATAACTCACTCTTCACTCCCCCACTCCATAACTCACTCTTCACTCCCCACTCCATAACTCACTCTTCACTCCCCACTCCTTAACTCACTCTATAATCCTCCACTACAACATCAATTTTTCCTATTTTCCTCCATTCTCCCACCTCTACCCCCTCTCCAACTCTGTGGCTCAGTCATAAACAGTAGCCAGTTTTTTCCGTGCGTCCCGACAATGAGTCTCTGTTTACTCCTCTGCCCTCTCAGACCAGGATTCAACCCACATTAAACATTACCATCAGCCCCACTAACCACAGCCAACAAAGTACTATACCAGACAGCACAGAGCGAGAGAAAGAGACAGGAGGGGAAATTAGTGAATGTCTCTACTATTCAAGAAAATTAAATTAGATAGAAGAGAAGAGAAGAGGTGATGGGAAGAGGATGGAGGCGGGACAAAGAGAATAAAGGGGATGGGAGGAAAAGAGAGAGATCAAAGATCAGAAGGAAGAAAAGAGCTGGAAATAGAAGAGTCTCCTCTCGTCTCTCGTCTCTTCCTGCCCGGAGCGATGACTAAGGAAGGCTGGAGGGGAGCGCACTGTCGACCTGATGGCTTTCTCTCTCTCTCTCTCTCTCTCTCTCTCTCTCTCTCTCTCTCTCTCTCTCTCTCTCTCTCTCTCTCTCTCTCTCTCTCTCTCTCTCTCTCTCTCTCACCTGCCCTGAGGCTGTGTGAAATAAGACACCAAACAACAGCTTTCCTCTCAAAACTTTCCCAGCCTGCCTCTGGCTTTGATCAGACTGTCCGCTGCCATCATTTCACAACACCTCCTCTGGGTATGTGTGTGTGTGCATGTGTGAGTGTGTGTGTACCATGCCATGTTAATACACACTATCCCTGGAGATATTATCTCAGTGGATAATTATAAAGGCTGTTTCTCTACCTTACAGAGCATTATTAGGTCTTGGTAAAGCCTTGGTTAAGGGTTCCCTAGGCCTCTGTTAAAATATTAATCATGGGTTTGCTAGGGGTTTGTTAGGTGTTAGCCACAAGTGGACTGTCCTGAAGCTGACAGTAGTAGAGATATCAGGATCTCAGTGGAATGTGCCTGTGTGTATTAGTGAGTTTGTTTGGCCGACATGCTGTGTGTTGTGTCATCACGCTAACAAATAGTGACAACTAACTGTTTACATCAGGCTTAGATGTATCAGCCCTTATTCCCACCAGCACACACGTTCATATACACACACACCCAATCATCTCCCCTGCTGTACCCCCCCCCCTCCACTTTACACACCATCCCCAAAGACTCCAAACTGGCAAACAGACAAGACAGAGAGGTAAAGAAAGGCAGAGAGAAGAGAGAGGAGGAAAGCAGGGGGAGATGGACAGAGAGGGAGCTGCTGTTTGATGTCTTTGCTAGTGCCATGGAAACAAAGAGCTGTGATTGTAAATGAGCAAATTAAGTAAACCGCTAACGAAGCGTGGAAACAATTTGCTTGACCCTTCAGAGCACAGAACTCTGGGAGCACAACACTAATCAGCTAGAGACGGGAGGTACCAGTTACAGACAGGTAACACACACACACACACACACACACACACACACATTGAATGACTTGTGCTATCTTATAAGGCGTAGCCTCGGTTTCTTTGTTACCTTATCAGCACTGTGTCACAGGTTCTCTCACAACACTCCACGTAAAGAGAGATAGAGGGATAGAAGCGAGAGATAGAGGGATAGAAGCGAGAGATAGAGGGATGAGAGAAGGCTGACAGAGAGAGCGAGAGAGCTGTTAAATAATGTAGATGGACACACAATAACAAAACGCTCTGCTCCTCCAAGGGAGCCTGATGTAACCGATAGCAACTGATTCATTATTGATGGACTGGCTAGTCGCTGCGTTCGCTGGTAGTGTGTGTCTGGGCTGACAGATATAGTAGGACTCACTGTAGAGCGAGTCCTACACTAGTCATTAGAAAGTCATGATAGGAAGAGTGAAAGTGACAATCCGTCAGCAATAGGGGCCACGTCGATTCTTTGTAGCATGGGATGACTGACACACCGTGGCTGTGTGGACGAGAGTCGTTGGTGGATGCAGCTTCAGGGTGTTACTCACTTGATGAACTGTCCCATGTCATCACACAGAGCCTCACAGCCAGGCCATTTACACTCTCCATGGCCATAGAGAGGATGGGAACCTGCATGCTCCTCGTGGCTGAGGGAGGGACAGAGAGGGGTGGGTGTGGGGACAGAGAGAGAGAGGGTGAAGACAGGGAGAGAGGGGGAGAGAGGGGGAGAGAAAAATAGCAGGTTAGAATGATGTGAAGCTAACATAACAGATGTACAGACAACACATACTGTACAGACAACACATACTGTACAGACAACACATACTGTATAGACAACACATACTGTACAGACATCACATACTGTACAGACATTACATACAGTACAGACAACACATACTGTATAGACAACACATACTGTACAGACATTACATACTGTACAGACATTACATACTGTACAGACAACACATACTGTACAGACAACATATACTGTATAGACAACGCATACTGTACAGACATTACATACTGAACAGACATTACATACTGTACAGACAATGCATACTGTACAGCCAATGCATACTGTACAGACATTACATACTGTACAGACAACACATACTGTACAGACAACAAATACTGTACAGACATTACATACTGTACAGACAACACATACTGTACAGACAACACATACTGTACAGACATCACGTACTGTACAGACAACACGTACTGTACAGACAACACATACTGTATAGACAACACATACTGTACAGACATTACATACTGTACAGACAACACATACTGTATAGACAACACATACTGTACAGACAACACATACTGTATAGACAACACATACTGTACAGACAACGCATACTGTACAGACATTACATACTGAACAGACATTACATACTGTACAGACAATGCATACTGTACAGCCAATGCATACTGTACAGACATTACATACTGTACAGACAACACATACTGTACAGACAACAAATACTGTACAGACATTACATACTGTACAGACAACACATACTGTACAGACAACACATACTGTACAGACATCACGTACTGTACAGACAACACGTACTGTACAGACAACACATACTGTATAGACAACACATACTGTACAGACATTACATACTGTACAGACAACACATACTGTATAGACAACACATACTGTACAGACAACACATACTGTATAGACAACACATACTGTACAGACAACACATACTGTATAGACATTACATACTGTACAGAAAACACATACTGTACAGAAAACACATACTGTACAGACATTACATACTGTACAGACAACACATACTGTATAGACATTACATACTGTACAGACAACACATACTGTACAGACAACACAAACTGTACAGACAACACATACTGTACAGACAACAAATACTGTACAGACATTACATACTGTACAGACAACACATACTGTACAGACAACACATACTGTACAGACATCACGTACTGTACAGACAACACGTACTGTACAGACAACACATACTGTATAGACAACACATACTGTACAGACATTACATACTGTACAGACAACACATACTGTATAGACAACACATACTGTACAGACAACACATACTGTATAGACAACACATACTGTACAGACAACACATACTGTATAGACATTACATACTGTACAGAAAACACATACTGTACAGAAAACACATACTGTACAGACATTACATACTGTACAGACAACACATACTGTATAGACATTACATACTGTACAGACAACACATACTGTACAGACAACACAAACTGTACAGACAACACATACTGTACAGACATCACATACTGTACAAACAACACATACTGTACAGACAACACATACTGTATAGACAACACATACTGTACAGACAACACATACTGTACAGACAGTACATACTGTACAGACAACACATACTGTACAGACAACACATACTGTACAGACAGTACATACTGTACAGACAACACATACTGTACAGACAACACATACTGTATAGACAACACATACTGTACAGACAACACATACTGTATAGACATTACATACTGTACAGACAACACATACTGTACAGACAACACAAACTGTACAGACAACACATACTGTATAGACATTACATACTGTACAGACAACACATACTGTACAGACAGTACATACTGTACAGACAACACATACTGTACAGACAACACATACTGTACAGACAGTACATACTGTACAGACAACACATACTGTATAGACAACACATACTGTACAGACAACACATACTGTATAGACATTACATACTGTACAGACAACACATACTGTACAGACAACACAAACTGTACAGACAACACATACTGTACAGACATCACATACTGTACAGACAACACATACTGTACAGACATTACATACTGTACAGACAACACATACTGTACAGACAACACATACTGTACAGACAACACCTACTGTATAGACAACACATACTGTACAGACAACACATACTGTATAGACATTACATACTGTACAGACAACACATACTGTACAGACAACACATACTGTACAGACAACACATACTGTATAGACAACACATACTGTATAGACAACACATACTGTATAGACATTACATACTGTACAGACAACACATACTGTACAGACAACACAAACTGTACAGACAACACATACTGTACAGACATCACATACTGTACAAACAACACATACTGTACAGACAACACATACTGTATAGACATTACATACTGTACAGGCAACACATACTGTACAGACAACACATACTGTATAGACAACACATACTGTACAGACAACACATACTGTACAGACAACACATACTGTATAGACATTACATACTGTACAGACAACACATACTGTACAGACAACACATACTGTACAGACATTACATACTGTACAGACAACACATACTGTACAGACAACACATACTGTACAGACATCACATACTGTACAAACAACACATACTGTACAAACAACACATACTGTACAGACAACACATACTGTATAGACAACACATACTGTACAGACAACACATACTGTATAGACATTACATACTGTACAGACAACACATACTGTACAGACAACACAAACTGTACAGACAACACATACTCTACAGACATCACATACTGTACAAACAACACATACTGTACAGACAACACATACTGTATAGACATTACATACAGTACAGGCAACACATACTGTACAGACAACACATACTGTATAGACAACACATACTGTACAGACCACACATACTGTATAGACATTACATACTGTACAGACAACACATACTGTACAGACAACACATACTGTACAGACATTACATACTGTAAAGACAACACATACTGTATAGACAACACATACTGTACAGACAACACATACTGTACAGACATTACATACTGTACAGACAACACATACTGTACAGACAACACATACTGTACAGACATCACATACTGTACAAACAACACATACTGTACAAACAACACATACTGTACAGACAACACATACTGTATAGACAACACATACTGTACAGACAACACATACTGTATAGACATTACATACTGTACAGACAACACATACTGTACAGACAACACAAACTGTACAGACAACACATACTGTACAGACATCACATACTGTACAAACAACACATACTGTACAGACAACACATACTGTATAGACATTACATACAGTACAGGCAACACATACTGTACAGACAACACATACTGTATAGACAACACATACTGTACAGACAACACATACTGTATAGACATTACATACTGTACAGACAACACATACTGTACAGAAAACACATACTGTACAGACATTACATACTGTAAAGACAACACATACTGTATAGACAACACATACTGTACAGACAACACATACTGTACAGACATTACATACTGTACAGACAACACATACTGTACAGACATTACATACTGTACAGGGAAATGAATTAGTGATCTCATTTCAGATGATCAACGACAGATGATATAAAGCACCCATCAGTACCCCCCCCCCAGAGAGACCCAGACGGCCCGCCTGATTGGTGAGTAGGGCGGCGGTCTTATCCCTCATACGGCGGTTGTTCTGAGACGTGGCTGTATGCTTTATTGTGGTGAGACAGTTCTCTCTCTCTCTGTGTGTGTGTGTGTGCGTGTGTGTGCGTGTGTGTGTCCGTGTCCGTGTGTGTGTGTGTGTGTGTGTGTGTGTGTGTGTGTGTGTGCGTGTAGTTCTGGGATGCTGATTCTGGTTTGGGCCGGATCCAGGCCAGTAACGGCGGGTCCAGTGGCTGTGTGTGTTTAGTGTGTGTCCAGTAGCCAGTGTACAGGGTTCACATTGTCCTGCAGATGAGGTTTGGCCCAGCCTGGCCTCATGTCTGACACACTACGACAGAGAGTTCACAGTTTATTTACATGAAATCTACCGGCATCCAGAGACATACTGGCTGGAACAGCAATGTGCATATGTGTTTGTGTGTGTCTGTGTGTGTGGAGGCGGTTGAGGCTTCTCCCAGATCCACATCACAGGGTTGTATAACACAAACCATCCCTCACAGATGGGACCATCCCAAAGACAAGCACATACTCATCCCCTCCTCTCCTCCCCTATTCCCCTTTCATTGGTCAGATGTGCTGGCAGCTTTTCTGTGTGTGTGTGTGTGTGTGTGTGTGTGTGTGTGTGTGTGTTGGCTGTGGTTGACTCCGCTTAGTTCAGAAGCTGCTCAGACTGCAGAAATGACAAACTACTGGCAACCACACACCAGTACACACCAGCCTTGCATTAGCTGTAGCATGCTAGCCCCCTCCTTTCTCCTCCCTTCAGTCTCCTCTGCCTCCCTATTAGCAATGCTAGGGTAGTGTTAGCATGGGCCAGTCAAACAGCACAGCAGATTAGCAATGAGCTAGCTCTCTTATACTTCCCCCACACAGAGGGAGCATGTCCTCATTCTCGGCATGTTAGGTCTGTGTGTGTTTCTGAGTGTGTGTGTGTGTTACTCACTGGCTGCTGGATAGTGGGCCGCCTTTGGTGTAAGGCATGAGGTGTTCATCTCCGAGGTCTGCTTTGCTGAAGGAGGAGATCCATTCAAAGAGTCTTGCTCTTAAAGATGAAATGAACACAACCCACGGTGAATACCGATGCACCCCCAACATCCTCAACACACATCTCCCCCTGAACACACACATACCCAACAAACACACACAAAGAATAACACTACATACACACAACACTTTTTCTACTTTGTGCTCACATTCGAACAAACCATTTCTCAGGTCGCCACTTCCTCATTCACTCCTCCTCCTCCTCTTCCTCCTCCTCCCCCTTCTCTTCCTCCTCCTCCTCCTCCTCCTCCCCCTCATCTCATAATGTTCACCCAGACACACTCATGCCAACCTGGCCCCTGGACGGCAGTAGAGTAGTAGTCTGTGCTCCACTCCAGACAACACATGCGAAAACCACAAATCAAATGAACTGAGGGCCGTTTACACTAGAATATTACACACACCAGCTTATTGCACAGTACTTTACACAAATACACACACCCTACACACACACAATACACACAAACACAGACATACACACTATTCACACACTATACAAACCCACTATACACACTATACACACACATCTTACACACAGATACACACACCATGGCAGTCCAAAGACATAGTAACTATGTGTGAATTAGTTCCAGCACAGTTCCTCTACAGGGCACATGGAGCACACATCACACTCTCTCTAGCTCTATCCGACGTGTGTGTGAGCATATGTGTGTGTGTGTGTGTGTGTGTGAGCATGTGTGTGAGCATGTGTGTGTGTGTGTGTCAGCTTTTCAAAATGCCAGTGCTCTAGCAGTCCATGGTGTAACAAGCTCTCGCTGGGGGACACAGTCATCTAACAATAACCCAGATAATAAAATACATGTCTGAAATATGATGCTGCATTTATATAAAAGGTTTGTAATGCCCAACTGTACCTGTCTCTATATCTGTCTCTCTTTGGGGTGTGGTTGCTCTGTCCGTTGTGCAGGCTGTGCAGGGTGCTGTGTGTGTTTGCTTTGGGGAAGGAGGCTGAGGTAGAGTTGGTGCTGAGGTCCAGGCCCTCTCCAGTCTGCTGCTGCTGCTGCTTCAGGGCCTCCTCTGCAGACTGCACCCCCGACACCTCTTTCCACAGCTGCTGCAGGTCCCCAGGACACATGGCTGCAGGGGGGGAGTGAGGAATGAGAGGGGAGGAGAGGAGAGTGAGGGGAGGAGAGGTGAGTGAGGGATGAGAGTAGAGTGAGGGATGAGAGGAGAGTGAGGGATGAGAGGAGAGTGAGGGGTGAGAGGGGAGGAGAGGAAAGTGAGGGATGAGAGGAGAGTGAGGGATGAGAGGAGAGGAGAGAGGGATGAGAGGAGAGGAGAGAGGGATGAGAGGAGAGTGAGGGATGAGAGGGGAGGAGAGGAGAGTGAGGGATGAGAGTAGAGTGAGGGATGAGAGGAGGAGATGAGGGATGAGAGGAGAGTGAGGGGGTGAGAGGGAGGAGAGAGGAGAGTGAGGGATGAGAGGAGTGTGAGGGATGAGAGGAGAGGAGAGAGGGATGAGAGGAGAGGAGAGAGGGATGAGAGGAGAGTGAGGGATGAGAGGGGAGGAGAGGAGAGTGAGGGATGAGAGTAGAGTGAGGGATGAGAGGAGAGTGAGGGATGAGAGGAGAGTGAGGGGTGAGAGGGGAGGAGAGGAAAGTGAGGGATGAGAGGAGAGTGAGGGATGAGAGGAGAGGAGAGAGAGGGATGAGAGGAGAGTGAGGGATGAGAGGGGAGGAGAGGAGAGTGAGGGATGAGAGGAGAGTGAGGGATGAGAGGAGAGGAGAGAGGGATGAGAGGAGAGGAGAGAGGGTTGAGAGGAGAGTGAGGGATGAGAGGGGAGGAGAGGAGAGTGAGGGATGAGAGGAGAGTGAGGGATGAGGGGTGAGAGGGGAGGAGAGGAGGGTTTAGATTTAGTAATTGGATATTAGTTATTATTCACAAAACCATACCATAACCACCCATCCAGTTACACATGTAGGCTATCTACATGCATGCAGTCACACACAGAGAGACTCACACACGCACTCACACACAGAGAGACTCACACACGCACTCACACACAGAGAGACTCACACACGCACTCACACACAGAGAGACTCACGCACTCACACACAGAGAGACTCACACACGCACTCACACACAGAGAGACTCACACACGCACTCACACACAGAGAGACTCACACACGCACTCACACACAGAGAGACTCACACACGCACTCACACGCAGAGAGACTCACACACGCACTCACACGCAAAGAGACTCACACACACACTTAAACAAAGAGAGACTCACACACACATTAACAGACAGAGAGACTCACACAGACCCTCAGTGGGCCTAGCCCCTGGTAGTGGTTAAGTATGAGGGAAATGATGGGGTATGAACTGGAGGAAGCTAAAGGCTAATTTCTGTAGGTTTTTGTTATCTTTCTACATCTCCTCTATTCCCCAGCCATCCCTGTTAGTAATTACTGCTGTCCAATGCTAGCAACGCTTCTTCTGTTGGGGGAGGTGTAAGAGAGGAGAGAAAGGTCCACCCAGCAACCCCCATCACACACCCCTGACCCCCTGACCCCCTCTGCATCTGGCCCAAGCTGTCCCTGAAAGACACAGCCTGCTCCTTTCTCACACACACACACACGCACACACGTACACACACACACATACACAATCCTTACAGAAATCCAAATATTATGTCTGCTCATTCTACATTCTCCTCTCGGCCAGCCAAAACAAAATCCTCACTCTAGAGGAATAGCACTGTGTGTGTATATATGTGTGTGTTTGAGAGAGAGAGAGAGTGTATGCATGTATGTGTCTGTGTGAATAGATTTAAACTGCCAGCTATCTTTATTGGATACCACATATATATATGTGTGTGTGTGTGTGTGTGTGTGTGTGTGTGTGTGTGTGTGTGTGTGTGTGTGTGTGTGTGTGTGTGTGTGTGTGTGTGTGTGTGTGTGTGTGTGTGTGTGTGCAACCACTAGTGTGTGTGTCTAGATGTCTATCAGCATAGACATCATGCCTGGGTCAAGTTAGATTAACGCAGAAATGTTGTCGAAATAAAATAAATGAAGGAACGATTAATGTACAGTTTCTCAGTGTTTGTAACAGCCAACTGTAAGCTATGAATGTTAAAACTAATATGAAGTATATATACTCTATAAACTCAATAGCTATGAATGTTAAAACTAATATGAAGTATATATACTCTATAAACTCAATAGCTATGTATGCTAAAACTAATATGAAGTATATATACTCTATAAACTCAATAGCTATGTATGCTAAAACTAATATGAAGTATATATACTCTATAAACTCAATAGCTATGTATGTTAAAACTAATATGAAGTATATATACTCTATAAACTCAATAGCTATGTGTGCTAAAACTAATATGAAGTATATATACTCTATAAACTCAATAGACCATCTGCCCACCACATACACATGTACTCACACATGCATACCGGACTGATGGAGGGACACTGATGCGTGGCAGTGGAGCGCACACACAAAGACACACTCCACGTGCAGTGGGGCTCGGAGCGGCAGGTCTACCAGGGTGTGTGTGTGTGTATGTGTGTCTGGATGAGTGTGTGTGTGTGTGTGTATGTGTGTCTGTATGAGTGTGTGTGTGTGTGTGTGTGTGTATGTATGGCATGGCTGACCAGAGGAATGCTCTTCCTCACGCCTGGCTGAGCCGTCACAATGGACAGGCTCTTTCACACTACAGGGAAATTCCACTCTGACGAGAGAGAGAGGGAGAGAGGGAGAGAGTGAGTAAGACAGAAGAAGAGGAGAGAGAGAGAGAAAGAGAGGAAGAGGAGAGAAAGAGAGAAAGACAGACCGAGAGATAGAGAGAGTGAAAGATCGCGAGAGAGGGAGGGAGAGTGAGACAGAGGGGGAGAAGCCAAAGCCCAGGGTTTAAAGCTGTCTGATAAATTCCACTCTTCCACTCTTAAAACGTCTACAGTCTGTCTTTCACACTTATTCAGCGTGCAGTACTTTTAGAGGTGTAGTCTGGAGTAAAAGGTCCAGGCCTGCAGAACTGAGGGGTGGGGGTCGCTAGTGTGCTGCGAGGGAGGGAGAGAGAGGGAGGGAGGATGGGGGAGGAAACTCTATCCTGGTCTGTGTGTGTTCTTGCCAGTCGGGGATTTAGTAATGTTACGGCCACTTTGGAACGCCAAAGCTCTGTGTGTGTGTGTGTGTGTGTGTGTTTGTATGCGTGTGTACACTCCTAAAGCTGGGGTTGGTTATGGAGAGCCGAGCATACACACACACACACACACACACACACACACACACACACACACACACACACACACACACACACACACACACACACACACACACATACAAACACATACACACTGAAGTGGGGTGGTCAGCAGTCAACATTCATATGTGGAAAACCTCTGTGACAAAACAAGGGGACCAGATAAACACACACACACAGACACATACACACACACTAGGGAGAGACAGAACAAGAACGAAGGGCTGTGTGTCTGGCTCATCTCAAGCGTTAACACAGACACACATAGATCCTCCCTCCTTTCCCCTCTTGGAGCTCTGAATTTAGTGGCATATTTGACCTATTATCCAAATGACTGCCTTCCACAAACAATCAGGCCCGCCTTTTATCTTTTATGAGCTGACTAAGTTAACAGGCTTCACATGTGGCTGTAGGTACTGGGGCTGTGTGAGTGTATGTGTGTGCGTGTGTTTGTGCGCCTGTTCGTATGAGTGTGTGCGTGTGTGAATGAGTGAGTGTGTGTGTATGAGTGTGTGAGTGTATGAGTGAGTGAGTGTATGAGTGTGTGAGTTTATGAGTGTGTGAGTGTATGAGTGTGTGAGTGTATGAGTGTGTGAGTGTATGAGTGTGTGAGTTTATGAGTGTGTGAGTTTATGAGTGTGTGAGTGTATGAGTGTGTGAGTGTATGAGTGTGTGAGTTTATGAGTGTGTGAGTGTATGAGTGTGTGAGTGTATGAGTGTGTGAGTGTATGACTGTGTGAGTTTATGAGTGTGTGAGTGTATGAGTGTGTGAGTTTATGAGTGTGTGAGTGTATGAGTGTATGAGTGTATGAGTGTGTGCGTGTGTGAATGTGTGAGTGTGTGAGTATGAGTGTGAGTGTGTGAGTGTGTGTGTGCACACAGCTTGAGATGATGGCTGGACTGAGGGCAGTGCTAGCTAATTAGTACTGTCATTATTAGCACTAAAACACTCCTACCAACTGGCAACCAGACCTCTGGGCTTTGTCTAGTAGGGAGGTATGGAGGATGTGGTGGGTAAGGGTAAAGGTGAGGCTGGGTGTGTGTACCTTGCTGCAGGCTCTGCATGGGGTTGGTGGGCTGTAGGGAGACCAGGCCTTGTCTCTGCAGGTTGAGGATGTGCTGCTGCTGAAGCTGCTGCATCTGAATGAGCTGCTGCTGGAAGGCCAACTGCTTGTTACCTATCTGCTGCTGTGGAGAGAACAGAGAGATAGTACTGAGCTGTTGTTAAAGCTCCAAAAGGCATTTCCCAGTATTTCTACAGACTCCTTTGGTATTAAGGAAGCCCATTCCAATGCATCTCAGGTACATTGTAAAATGGAGTCTGAAAGTCTCCACACAGACCAGCAGTGTAGGAAAGTAAAACTGTGAGACCCCAAAACTTGAATCTGTTGTATGGGGACTTGAGGAAAGAGAGAGATGGAGCAGGGAAGGAAGGGATGGAGGAAGGAGGTGAAGGGGTGAGTGGTACAGACTACATGGCATGTGGCGATAACGTCAGTGCGTGTCGCGGTGATAAATGTCCCCTTTCCTGGTTTCCCTGTCGGTGCCGTCCCGAGCCTGTGTTACACTGTTTGATGTCCCCCCTAAGAGATGGCCCTTATCTTCCCCAGATAACAGAAGGAGTGGAGAGACAGCGAGAGAGAGGAACAGAGAGAGAGAGAAAGAGAGGAGGGGTGGAAAAATAAATAAATAGAGGTTTTTCTATCGGAGAGCAAGCAGCGGCCGACGAGCCTTTGAACAGACAGGAGGAACTCACAGGAAGGCCACGAGGTCACTTCCTGCCAGACTGGGCGTCTGGGGAGGTAGGTTGTGTGTGTGTGTGTGTGTGTGTGTGTGTGTGTGTGTGTGTGTGTGTGTGTGTGTGTGTGTGTGTGTGTGTGTGTGTGTGTGTGTGTGTGTGTGTGTGTGTGTGTGTGTGTATATAGGGAGGCAGAGGGTCACAGTGTCAGCACAACAGGCATTCCCTCCAGAGAGGGAAGAGAAGAGAATGAAATCCTCCAGTGGGAGAGTCTGACCCGCCAGTTACAATGTTACACTTGTTGTCTTGACTTCTGTCACAACTACACACTGAACAACCTTCTCGTAGACCAAGCACAATATACTTTAGTGTATACAGCTAGATATTTTCCTGACCATGTAACCAGGACCTCTAGGTTTTCCTGGTCCAGTCATGTGGTCAGGAAAACCTCCTGGCCTAATCCGTAGCTCATGATGCTGGTAGAAGCTTTCTTGCACTGTTCGACACTTTCCCTCCCTGGTCCATCTCTCCTTCTCCCTGGTCCATCTCTCCTTCTCCCTGGTCCATCTCTCCTTCTCCCTGGTCCATCTCTCCTTCTCCCTGGTCCATCTCTCCTTCTCCCCGGGCCCTGTCTGTACATCTCCCCCCACCTCCCTCCTATCCCACCCTCTCTCTCCAGAGACATGGTAGTGGTTCTTTAACTCATTGTGTGTGTGTTCTGTTTACATTAGCCGCGGCTGAGTGGCCAAAGCTAGCGCAGTAACAGGCTGTCAACGTGATTTATGAGCACATCACACACTGTCTGAGCCTGCCACTCTCTCTCTCACACACACACACACACACACACACACACACACACACACACACACACACACACACACACGTACACACACGTACACACTGCCAGTCCCAAACGTCTAGTGTGACAGACAGTCACTTCATTAAGCTGACTTCTGACCAGCCCCAATGCACCAGTCACACACACGCACACACACACGCAAACACACACACACACACGAAAATACACACACGCGCGCACACACACACACACACACACACACACACACGCACACACACACTCTTTCAGCATCAGTTCTACACAGAAAAGAGTGAGTGGAACATTCAGAGAATACAGAGGGGGTCAAAAGGTGAGTCATTGATGCACACATGCTAAAATATGCACAGGGGAGATTTTCTTTTTCTTTCTACTCCCTCTCTCAATCCCTCTCTCCATCCCTCTCTCCATCCCTCTCTCAATTCCTCTCTCAATCCCTCTCTCAATTCCTCTCTCAATCCCTCTCTCCATCCCTCTCTCAATCCCTCTCTCCATCCCTTTCTCCATTCCACTCTCCATCCCTCTCTCAATTCCTCTCTCAATTCCTCTCTCAATCCCTCTCTCCATCCCTCTCTCCATCCCTCTCTCCATCCCTCTCTCCATCCTTCTCTCCATCCCTCTCTCCATCCCTCTCTCAATTCCTCTCTCCATCCCTCTCTCCATCCCTCTCTCAATTCTTCTCTCAATCCCTCTCTCCATCCCTCTCTCCATATTTTGTCTGTTGAGTGACCAGCAGAGCACACAGAGCTTTTACTCAATGAATCTATCCATTCATCCACTTGATGTGTCTATTATAATTAGAACTATTCATCAGATTAAGTTAAGAAGGACTGATTGAGTACTCACGTGCAGTACTCCCCCTAAATATATCCCCTAGGCCCCTTATCTAACCCCTATGCCCTAGGCACTTGATAAGTAGGTGACCTATGTAGGCCTATGTAACCTACCTGCCATACCCATTCTAACCAGTAGGGTGAGCACCTCCGGGCCTCAAGGTCCTCAGCAGTGCTGCTTCTCTTTCTTCCTCTCAGACCTGGGACACCAGGTGAGTGGAGACTCTGGCCAATCAATGACATTAACCATTCAGTTAACCAGCAGCTAGAGAAGAAAACCAGCAGTACTGCACTGCTGGGGCCATTGGACTATTGATTGCTATAAGGCAGTGAGTTAGACTGTAGATCAGGCTTTAGCTGTACATAGGGGAGGATACATGTCCACAACAGTGGGAGCGGTGAGCCATCACACATCAACTTTGTGTGTGTGTGTTGTGTGTGTGTTGTGTGTGTGTTGTGCGTGTGTTGTGTGTGTGTTGTGTGTGTGTTGTGTGTGTGTTGTGTGTGTGTGTTTGTGACCAGTGTTTTCACTTCTCTGCTTGTTACAGGAAAAATATAACCGGAGAATCGGACAGGAGTAAAAAAATAGAAAAGGAATCAGACACGGTCTCTACATGCAAGTCAACCACAACTGGTTTGCTTTGGTCACGGTCGAGTTGGCTGACCGCTGTAGGCGAGGGGAGAGAGGAGGGAGGAGGGAGGGAGGAAAGAGGGAAGATCTAGGCCGAGCCTCCTCATGCGATTCCCACAATGGTCTCTGGAGGCCATCAGCTCCCTAGAAGCCTTCTCTGTTTCTTACCTGCCCCCCCTCTCCCTCCCCCCTCTCTCTCCCTTGCTCCTTCCCTCTCTCCCCCATCTCCCCCCACTCTCTCTCACTCTTCTCTTTTTCTCTGCCCCTGCCACATCCCTCCTCTACTCTCTGAAAATGTCAGGTTGGATGGGGACTGTGTATGTGTGTAAGTATACATGGGGACTGTGTATGTGTGTAAGTATACATGGGGACTGTGTATGTGTGTAAGTATACATGGGGACTGTGTATGTGTGTAAGTATACATGGGGAGTGTGTATGTGTGTAAGTATACATGGGGACTGTGTATGTGTGTAAGTATACATGGGGAGTGTGTATGTGTGTAAGTATACATGGGGACTGTGTATGTGTGTAAGTATACATGGGGACTGTGTATGTGTGTAAGTATACATGGGGACTGTGTATGTGTGTAAGTATACATGGGGAGTGTGTATGTGTGTGAGGTTGGATTGGGAAATATGTACTTTATGATTGCTCTCTCTTATCCCCCTCCCAACACACCCTGTATGACAGTAATCTGGTGTGATCTGGTGGATGCTCTTTGTCGTTATGTGTTGTGATCCTGCTTGAAACCCACCGGGATCCCTGTTAGTGTGGTTAGACCTGGCGGAGGAGTGTGTGTGTGGGATCCCTGTTAGTGTGGTTAGACCTGGCGGAGGAGTATGTGTGTGGGATCCCTGTTAGTGTGGTTAGACCTGGTGGAGGAGTGTGTGTGTGGGATCCCTGTTAGTGTGGTTAGACCTGGTGGAGGAGTGTGTGTGTGGGATCCGTGTTAGTGTGGTTAGACCTGGCGGAGGAGTGTGTGTGTGGGATCCCTGTTAGTGTGGTTAGACCTGGTGGAGGAGTGTGTGTGGGATCCTGTTAGTGTGGTTAGACCTGGTGGAGGAGTGTGTGTGGGATCCCTGTTAGTGTGGTTAGACCTGGTGGAGGAGTGTGTGTGGGATCCCTGTTAGTGTGGTTAGACCTGGTGGAGGAGTGTGTGTGTGGGATCCCTGTTAGTGTGGTTAGACCTGGTGGAGGAGTGTGTGTGTGGGATCCCTGTTAGTGTGGTTAGACCTGGTGGAGGAGTGTGTGTGTGGGATCCCTGTTAGTGTGGTTAGACCTGGTGGAGGAGTGTGTGTGTGGGATCCCTGTTAGTGTGGTTAGACCTGGCGGAGGAGTGTGTGTGTGGGATCCCTGTTAGTGTGGTTAGACCTGGCGGAGGAGTGTGTGTGTGTCGGCACAGTTTTCAATGCTTGCGGGGGTTAATTGACAATTAAAAGTGTGTCAGGCAACTCCAATAGTGAGGCGACAAAAGGATTTTACCTCAGGCTTCATGCACGCACGCGCACACACACACACACACACACACACACACACACACACACACACACACACACACAAAGCGTAACGCAGAAGCCATGTAAATGAATCCTTATTCTGCATTAACACAGAGCTGTCTATCAGTGAAGTTTACCATGGTGTGTTAGTGCAGAACAATGAAATATATTCCATCCCTACTATAACCCCTGTTTGGAGAGGCAGACTACACAACACAAGCAAGAAGACCGGAAAAGGAGAGAAGGAGGAAAGGATAGAAGGAGAGGATAAGAGGACAGTAGGAGATAGGGAAAGAGGAGGAGGGTGGAAGAGGTGTGCAACTCTGCCCCAGTACAAACGCTCTGTAAGTCACATCACTTCACCTCCATGTGCCCTACATACTCCACAATCCCCTAACTGATGTGTTGGCCACTTCAACTGTGTACAAGTGTGCTTGTGAGTGTGCTTGTGAGTGTGCTTGATAACATCGCTCCGTAGGGGTCTCACCTCTTTGGCTGCCTGCTTCCCAGCCTGCTGCTGCTGCTGCTGAGTCAGAAGCTGGAGATGCAGCTGCTCCTGCTGCTTCTTATAGTACTCCTGTAGCTGGAGAGAGGGAGGGAGGGAGGGAGGAGGGAGGGAGGGAGGGAGGGAGGGAGGGAGGGAGGGAGAAAGGGGGAGAAAGGGGGGTGAGAGGGAGGGAGAGAGAAAGGGGGTGAGAGGAAGAGAGAGAGAGAGAGAGAGAGAGAGAGAGAGAGAGAGAGAGAGAGAGAGAGAGAGAGAGAGAGAGAGAGAGAGAGAGAGAGAGAGAGAGAGAGAGAGAGAGAGAGAGAGAGAGAGAGAGAGAGAGAGAGGGGAGAGAGAGAAAGGAAGACAATTGAGTCAACAACATTTCAATCTTCAAAAGCCTGCTGTGAAAGAAAACCCCAGGCCTAGCTGCAGAAACACAAAGCACAACAGAGAGCAGTGCGAGTCAGGCGGTGTGTGTGTTTGTGATATATGGTGTACACGGTTTCTTTTTCTCTCTCTCTCTCTCATCTCCATGAAGGCCATGCGTCATTGTTGTGCCTCTGAACGAGACGAGCTTTACAGACAAACTACCAGACAACAAGTTTCCCCAGCAACTAAAGCAGGTATACGTTACCATAATGTGTATAGGTGTATAATGTGTGCAGGGAAGCTGCTGAAAGTGCCTTCTTAACGGGGAGAAGAGATAGAGAAACCCTCTAGCATGATCAGATACACACACACGTCCTTCTAGATAAAAGGTTGACTCTCACGTGGTAAAAGGGTGAAGGAGTTGGAGAGATGCACCAGCATGACCCAACAGGAATGTTCTGTCCCTCTAGGGGAGATGTGTTCTGGAATGTTCTGTCCCTCTAGGGGAGATGTGCTGCTGAAGCCATGGAGAGACGCACGTAGGCGTCTGTTTTAACTTTCTTCCTTTAAAAATAGTTATTTAATGTTCACCTGAACCACCTGGACAGAGGTGGGTGTGTGTGCGTGTGTATATACAGGGCCAGTGGGGGTGTAGTGAGGC
>CM059797.1:28091117-28143617 GCA_030435695.1 Brachymystax lenok tsinlingensis | reverse complement strand
GGACACCGGCACCTAGAGGGACAGGACCACAGACAGGGTTACATATACACTGTACTAAACTCCTTCCATGACATAGACTGACCAGGTGAATCCAGGTGAAGGCTATGATCTCTTGTTGATGTGACTTGTTAAATCCACTTCAGTCAGTGTAGAAGATGAAGGGAAGGAGACGGGTTGAAGAAGGATTGTTAAGCCTTGAGACAATTGAAACATGGACTGTGTCTGTGTGCCACTCAGAGGGTGAATGGGGGAAGCATTGGAGTCAACATGGGCCAGCATCCCTGTGGAACACTTTCAACACCTTGTAGAGTCCCTGCCCTGATGAACTGAGGCGGTCCTGAGGGCAGAAGGGGAGGAAAGGTGTTCTTAATGTTTTGTACACTCACTGTATCACTCTGTGACACACATTGCTGGCATTGTGAGAAACCTGGCAGCGTGTGTGAAAACAGAGAGATGTAATCTCCTTATGGAATATAAAGTCATATCTGGTTCAATAAACAGATGATTATGATTCTCTATCCACACAATCAGGTCTTTGAGAGCAGAACGGAACAACAATCAGATCAGATGTTATCTGGAGGCAGGCTGGGACACATATGGCAGCAAACAGTAATGCACCGCGTGAGCAGATTCTAAACACACACACACACACATGGATTTGTCAGCGTGCAGTGATGCGTCGTCAGGATAGCAGATACGCCGTGACGCTAATCTGATTGCAAACACACTATGACTGAATGGAGACAAACTAACCATTCAGAGAATAACACACACACCACCGACAGAGTAACAGAAAGACTAGCATTGATGCTATCCTCTAGCTAGGGGCTCTCAAAGAGCATCACCTGTCGATTGAACACCTGATGACTAGGAGCCTCAAACACTCCAGAGTTCACAGCCACCAATTACACTCCAGTCAGCCCACAGAGAGGGAGAGAAGAGAGGGAGAGAAGAGAGGGAGACGAGAGAGGGAGAGAGGAGAGGAGAAGATAGAAGAGAAAAGTGGGGAGAGAGAGAGTGTAAGAGAGAGAACGGGGGAGAGAGAGACAGAAATAGACACAAAAAGAGAGAGAAAGAAAAATCCATGTGGTTGTTTAGTCCTACAGCTGATGCCCAGCAGGTGAGCTATGTTCCTCTTCACTGAGAGATAGAGAGAACGAAAAAGAGAGAGAGGGAGAGAGAATGAGAGCGTGAAAGAGAGAGAGCGAGAGAGAGAGAGAGAGAGAGAGAGAGAGAGAGAGAGAGAGAGAGAGAGAGAGAGAGAGAGAGAGAGGGATGATTACTCTTCCCTTTACAGCCTACAGTGGACAGCTCAATAAAAATAATACTCTGTGTGGACATTCATCTTCAATCCCCTCTCGCTCTAACCCTCTCTCTCTCTACCCCTCTCTCTCTCTACCCCCTCTGTCTCTCTACCCCCTCTCTCTCTCCCCCTCTCTCTCTCTACCCCCTCTCTCTACCCCCTCTCTCTCTACCCCCTCTCTCTACCCCCTCTCTCTCTACCCCTCTCTCTCTACCCTCTCTACCCTTCTGTATCATTCTGCCTTCTCTCGCTCTAACCCTCTCTCTCTCTCTCTCTCTCTCTCTCTCTCTCTCTCTCTCTCTCTCTCTCTCTCTCTCTCTCTCTCTCTCTCTCTCTCTCTCTCTCTCTCTCTCTCTCTCTCTCTCTCTCTCTCTCTCTCTCTCTCTCTCTCTCTCTCTCTCTCTCTCTCTCTCTCTCTCTCTCTCGCTCTCATTCTCTCCCCCCCTCTCTCTACCCTTATATCTCTCTCTCTACCCCTTGTGCTCTCTCTCTCTCTCTAGCGCTCTCTCTGATATTGGCAGTCATGTGTCTTGCAGCACTGCATGGCTACCCGTCTCTCTTAGGAGTCTATCTATTCCCCGCCTGAGGGGCGGCAGGGGAGAGAGGGAGGGAAATAGAGAGAGAAAAACACAGAGAGAGGGAGAGCTGTCAGTGGTAAATTAAATCTGTAAAGGGCTGATTTGACTTTGTAAACAAGATTGGCCATAAATACTAACACTCCCTCCCTCCCGCCCTCCCTCCGTTATCAGCTGCAGCTTGTGTCGGGCCCTGTCCAATCCCTTATTGTAAGCTGCCGTATCGTTATCAAACAAGCCATCCATATCCCAACACACTCCCTCATCACAGGGAGAGGAGGAGAGAGGGGGAGACTGAGCGGGAGGGTGAGAGTAAGGAGCAAAGGGAACAAGGGTAGACAGGTACAACAGGGCTGGCTGCTAAGAGAGCAGAGTCTATCCCCCTGTCTTTCTGTGTGCTTGCAGAGGAAGAGTTATTTACCCATGAGGGGAAACCAATGATGTGTATAAACCCTGGATGACTGACAGGGGGCGCTGTATTGAAGCCACCGCACAGCCATTTTGGTACTCCTCCATTGTAAAACCTTACAGACACCATAACGCATACTTTTAAGCAGGTGTGATGGCGTGGTTGAGGAGCGGGTGAGGGTGAGGGAGGGGTTATGTAGCAGGTGTGATGGCGTGGTGGGGAGCGGGTGAGGGTGAGGGAGGGGTTATGTAGCAGGTGTGATGGCGTGGTTGAGGAGCGGGTGAGGGTGAGGGAGGGGTTATGTAGCAGGTGTGATGGCGTGGTTGAGGAGCGGGTGAGGGTGAGGGAGGGGTTATGTACGCTTGGCGTCACGCCAATTTGGCTCTCCCTGCACTGCCGGTGCTGCTCGTCACTCTTGGCTGGAAAATGAAAACCTGGAATGAATTGCTCTTGTGCATCCCATTCTCTGCTCCTGTCACACACACATTCTCCCCCCCTGACAACCCATACGTTCTATTTTATACACATGCTCATTGACATTTTCGAGTTGCAGGCGCAATAATTACTGCGTTATAGCACCTTTCTGTGTGTTGGCGGATGCACTGATGGCAGGCATGAATGTGTGTGTGTGTGGGGGATGGGGGGGTGGTGTGTGACAGGGGCTGAATGCTGAGTTGTTAAGGTTTGACGGCATTAATTGCCACTATAATCTAATATCACAAAGCGGTGTGATTATGGAGGCGCGCGGCTATACCTCACCACCGCCTCCCAGCGCCACAGAGAAAACAAAAGGGGCGCCATTAGCGGTTTGACGGGCCCTAACAAAAGACGTTCACAATGTGGAATTATATTTTCATTCGGCTTTGTCTCTCCCCGTGAATGATTTCTCCCCTTTCATTGCCCTGTGAATAGGGGAGAGAGTGAAAAGCCAGGCGATTTGAAGTCAGCCATTTATTAAATGCATTTCATTTTTCACTCTCCTCTCTCTTTTTTTGAGGGGGCATTGCATGTTAATTTAAAAGAGAGAGATGCGAGGTAGATTAGTTGAAGCGGAAGTGGAGAGGGGGAGAAGGGGGTATGGGGGGTGAGGGAGGGAGGTGGAATGAGACAGCTTACACATACAGGCTGCACTCTAAAACCAAGACAAAGACACACACTTTCCCTTTCAGAGAGACTGGAGAGAAAGGACGGAAGGAACAGGGAGGGAAGTGAAAGAGAGGAGAGAGAGATAGGGAGTAATTACAGACAGGATGAATCACGGAGGGGGATTGGTGGAAGAGGGAGAAAAAGAGAAAGGACTGGGGTGTATTCACTAGGAACCAAACGGAAGCAAACGGAGAGGGTCCTACCTGAATTTGTCCAACAGAAACTCTTGTTTTCGTTGCAAAACGTTTTGGACTAATGATTACACCCCTGGTCTGGTACAGGCCCAAAGCCTGTGTGTGTGTGTACATGTAAGTGGCAGACACACAGCACCAGCAGAGACTGACAGAGGTCAACCATCGCCAAAGAGAGACACAGAGCAAAGGGAGGAGTAGGAGATGAGGAAAGAGAGGTGGGAGAGAGAGGGGAAGGAAAGAGAGGGGGAGGAGAGACAGCCCTGTCGTTTCCAGAGAGGAGGGGTAATTAGAGACGTTGTTTGAAGAGGGAGTTTAACTGATTAACAAAGGAACAGAGGGAGAGAGGGAGCGAGAGAGAGATGGAGGGAGAAAGAGGAAAAGCATTGTGTCCCAGAGGGTTGGGAAGAGGGATAGAGAGGGTGATGTATCACGCATTTCAATGAGGCTCGATCTCTCCCTCCTCTCTTCCCCTGATGACTTTCCATTCCAGATCTCTGTTTTCCAGATGAAATCACATGGATGTGAGCAGCTGTATGGAGCACAGCTGGACCAGCTAATAACCACAGTGTAGACCTAGCCCCGAATTTAACCGGAACGCATGGCCTTTTAAAATGGCCATCATTTGTGAAAGCAAAGTTAGTTATACTGTATATGTGAGGAACATGATTGCCTGGCGAGTTGCAGACTTCCAAACTCTTTTAGGATGAAGACTCTACAATATGGCTGAAGAGAGAGCTAGGGGAAGGGCCTTTTTATCTTCCATAGGGGCTGGACGAGAAACCAGTCATGTGTAGGGGTGTGTTGGTGGGGGTGGGGGGTATCGTTTCCACTGTCAAGGGCAGTTTAGCTTTAATGAGCTTTGCACTAAATGACCGTATTTAAATACACACACACGCACACACACACAAACACACACACACACACACACACACACAAACAAACACACACACACACACACACACACAACTTCTCTAAATGAGTGTATTTAAATAAATCCGTGATGAATACTGCAGCATTCTCTAGAGGCTCCTCTGCCAACTCATATTACTGGCTAATTATCACATGGCATGCTGCCGCACACCTAGACACACATACACACATACATGTACATACATGTACATACATACATACACACACACACACACACAAACACACACACACACAAACACACACACACACAAACACACACAAACACACACACACACACACACACACACAAACAAGAATATTTTTCATTGCGTGTAATATTCATGTTAAATTGTAGTTTTTTTTCACACAAACAGATATGTGTGGCACAGTATGGTGAAGGAGAGAAACGGTATCTGTGCATCCCTGTTAGACTAACAAGCTGACGAATGTACAGAATTGACAGTAATTCACACCATGCATCCTTCACCCCATAGCCCTCTGTGAGTGTTTCGATGATTGTGTTGTGTACATGTATATGACTGTGTGTGCATGTATGTGTGTGAATCTGTGCTACACTGTGTCTGAGTGTGTGACGGCCCAGAAGAGTGATGTGAGAGAAAATACCCTATAATCAGAGTATAAACAGCCTCTCCATCTAAGTGATCTATCCTGCCTGACTCTATATGGGGACACACAAGAGGCAGATCATTGAAACAATGACGATGAGAAGGCAGGAAGAAAAGAGAAATAGAATGGCATACCTCCTCTCCTCTCCTCTCCTTAACCCTCCCCTCCCCTCCTCTCCTCTCTCCTCCATCATGCCCTCTCACGTTAGGAACAAACCTCAGCGCTGTTTATCGCTGTCACTAAGAATTACCTACCTCACCCTGGGAGGGACCACTGACACACACACAAAGGAGCACAGACACACACACAAAGAGTCTGCTATCCCCACTTTTCATGGTTTTGACTAGAAGGAATACCGCTAATATCAAAAGTGACTTTTCGTAGCAGGTTAGGAGAATCAGTGTAAGGTTAGGAAATGGGTCAGGTTAGCTAAAATGCAAAAATCCTCCTTGATGCCAATCGAATATGCACATTTTTACAGCACTTTGACATTAGTGGCATCCCTTCTAGACATGACCCTTTTCCATCCTGTCATCGTTCTGTCATTCTCTCATTTCTCGCCCCATTGGCTTTCAGCCCACACTATAACTCTCTCTCCCTCTATCTCTCATGGTGTGTGGATAACTCCTCTGCTTCCTGTTGATTGGGTTATGATTTGTTTATTTATACAATCTTCTAACTGTCCCCTTCTCTCCCCACCTCCATCCCGGCTTCCCTCCCTCCAGGTAAACATGCTGTCTGTACTCATTAGGCTGAGGAACGAGGGATGAGGGAAAAGGTGAGAGTGGCCGTTAGCAGTATGGGGAATACCAGAGGAGGAGGAGAGGAAAACAGAGGAGAGGAGATAAGTGTCAGGGAGAAGGAAAGTGGAGGAGGAGAGAGGAAAACTGAATACCTGTTGGACTGAGAGGAGCAAAGGAGGAGAGGAGGGACTACCTACGAGGCTAGGAGAAGAAAAGAGGGTGTATCTCAGGCCCCAAGCTTCATTAACAGAAAGAGAGAGCAGACGTAAATATCTCCATTGTCCGAAACTCCCCCCCCTCCTCCGCACTCCCCCTCTCCCTTTCTTTAATGTCTACCAGGGGCAGGGGCCACATTTCTCAGGGGGGAACTGATGAGCCAGGTGGGGCCGCACTGCCCGCTTCAAACAGTTCCTGAGGAGAAGGAAGGTATATTTTATGAGAAGGGTGATGGCTGCATGTGTGTGTGCGCTCGCGTGTGCGTGTGTTGAAAATGAAGGTTGAGGCCTTTCATATGAGTGTGTGTATAGAGAATGAAGACCCTCATTACAGAGCTGATGACAAACACACCAATAGGTTACCAGGTGTCTGTCTCTACCTGGAACAGAAGATACCAGGCCTTCTCTCCACCCCTTCTAAAGAAAACAACACAGGCCTTACAGGGAGGTCAGACTGGATGGATACTGTTGTATTCATTTAAATGGACTAGATTCTTCCACAGTCCTGTGAAGACCTGTGGAGGAGTAGGTAGTAAGTAGAATCATGTCATGACGTTGCTAGTGAGAGGAGAGAGGAATTAGAGATACCACAGAGAGTGGAAGGAACAGACATTCAGGAGATCATAATGTAGACCTACCTCAGTGGCCTTGAAAAAGAAAAGGCCTCAGATGCAATAATTTAACAAGCAACGTTTCGACAGACATGCTGTCTTCATCAGGGTATAATGACAAACACTGAAGGTTACTAGTTTATATAGTTTGGAAGGACCCACAGGTGTCTGTAATCATGGCCGGGTGTGGCTTGATGTCAATGGTTGATTTACAGATATAAATAGAACATATAAAAGCATGAATGGATAGCACAGGATCATAGATACAATTTGGCCACATAGGCCCACAAACATTTACAATAGCAAAATCACAATAATCTGAAGCCATTCTTGTGATTAACCGTTTATAATGTGATAAATGCTCTGCAGTTGTGCATTTGGTTTGCTAATTTAGTAGCTAGTTATCTAGCTAGCTAGCTAAGTGGTTATCGTCTTGCAAAATGAAGCTTCTTGGTAACAGCCGAGAATCCCCTCTTGAATCAAGAACCTTGCTGTCTAATATTGTGTTTGAATCAAGAGCCTTGGTGTCTAATATTGTGTTTGAATCAAGAGCCTTTCTGTCTAATATTGTGTTTGAATCAAGAGCCTTGCTGTCTAATATTGTGTTTGAATCAAGAACCTTGCTGTCTAATATTGTGTTTGAATCAAGAGCCTTGCTGTCTAATATTGTGTTTGAATCAAGAGCCTTGCTGTCTAATATTGTGTTTGAATCAAGAGCCTTGCTGTCTAATATTGTGTTTGAATCAAGAGCCTTGCTGTCTAATATTGTGTTTGAATCAAGAGCCTTGCTGTCTAATATTGTGTTTGAATCAAGAGCCTTGCTGTCTAATATTGTGTTTGAATCAAGAGCCTTGCTGTCTAATATTGTGTTTGAATCAAGAGCCTTGCTGTCTAATATTGTGTTTGTGGACGCAGCAAACTGTGAGTTGCATTTTTAACTTACTTGTATAACTTTATGAGCTGGGATGTTTGTCCTGCAAATAGTTTGTCAGACTGTATACCATTTTGTTGCATGCGCTCGTTAGCATTTAGTTAGTATTCGCTATGTGGTTTTACATTTGTTGGCATTACCAACCTTCGGATTAAAGAGGCTCACTGTGGTTTGAAAATAGCCTGCTTGTGTTCAGCGCTGGTATTACAGAATATACCGGGATGGCACAAGGTCGGTATACATACACACAAACACACACCTCCCTCTGACGGGCCAGAATAATGGAAAAACCCTTCTGGAGCGGACGGCCTGAGACCAGCAAGTTCAAGTGGAAAATCCTCCTCCTTTATCCCTCCTCCTCTCCACCCCCCTCCACTCTCTCCATCTAATGCCCCAGTGCCTCAGAATAAAAATGACAACACATTTCCAGAGGGGACGACACACACACACACATTTCGGGTACTTCAGAGGGAAGTGTAAGAGGCCGTTATCGACCCTCCTTCATTACTGATTTCACTCATGTTTCAAATCACAAAATAGAGTTTCACACTCCACTACCCAGACCCCAACTCTCCCTCTCCATCCCTTCCCCCTATCCCTCCCTCCTCTACCTCTTCATCCTTCCTTCACTCCAGCACCAGACCACAACTCTCCCCCTATATGCCCCTATCCCTCTACCCCCCCATCCTCTTTTCACACACTGTCAATACACCATATAACCCCAATACCCCCTTCCCCCTCTCTATCAAATAAAAGGAGAAAAACTGCCAACTAAGCACTTTCATTGAGTGGACAAAAGGAGTGCTTGGGGAAAAAAGCATAGAAACAGTCAGCAGTGCAAACTGTTTTAAGTGAAATAGGTCTTAGCCCTGATTCACTGGGATAGCTGTGTAAGCTCTCAGAACTAGTCTTGGCTAACTTCAAATGAACTTAAATGGACGTTTTAGGTTAGCAAAACAAGCTAACATGCCCAGTACGCATAGAGAAACAGTGGATTACAGAGTCCTCACCGATAACTTTCAGTTTAACAATTATATGAAGTCATCAAGATTTTGTGGTGAACTTTATTTGAGGAAAGTCTGAATTAGATAAGTCTGTTTCAGGCACAGGTGGTTGGTGGCACCTTAATTGGGGAGGATGGGCTCATGGTAATGGCAGGAGCGGAATCAGTGGAATGGTATCAAATACATCAAACACATGGTTTGTTGCCATTCCATTCGCTCTGTTCCAGCCATTATTATGAGCCGTCCTCCCATCAGCAGCCTCCACTGGTTTCAGGGTCAGACTAGGGGTAAGGACCTGTCTATTCTGACACAAAGCAGAGTTCAATCTGATGTGACAGACACAAGTTGGGTGGAAAATACAATGAACCGGGTTTAGCTTCACAAGTAATGCTGAGGACCTTCTAAAGTAACCTACAGTTCATCTGAACTGAGCAATGTGATATCAACACTGTGTTCTTTATTTATTATCATTTCATGTGTAAAGGGACCATAGCCCCCTCCCTTAGCGCTGTGGTGCCAGGCTCTCTCCACTGACACAGAGAAGAAAGGGAGGGAAGCTAATTAGCATTTCTCTAATGAGTCTTCATTTTTTCCAATTAAACAAGCTCCTTAATAATACATGAAAACAGGACATTCCACACGCCAAGCTATTATATATATATTATATACACACATACATACACGGTCTGGAGTCGATTACACACACATACATACACGGTCTAGAGCCAAATGTGTGTGTGCCAATTGTGTGCGTGTGTGTGCCAACTGTACCAAAAGTGTGTGTGTGCCAACTGTACCAAAAGTGTGTGTGTGCCAACTGTACCAAAAGTGTGTGTGTGCCAAGTGTGGGTGGCACAGACTGCATTGTGATGCACATGTGTCAGATCAGACAGAGAGACGGTCCAGAGGGAACTCCACTATAGCACTACAGAACACTACTTTTGACCAGAGGGCTTTAGGGAATATGATGTCATTAAAGACATATTTCCGCTCGGTCCCAAACTTCCTCTATCGTTAAAAATCTCATTTCATAAAAAATCTCATTTTGTTAAAAGTAATAATAATAATAAAAAGGTGCGATATGAAGACATAATGGGGAGAGGAAGGAGAGCAGTGGAACTTTCTCCCCTCTCTCTGTCTCTCTCCCTCTTCGTCACTCTCCCTCCCTCAGAGAGAAGAGAACCATCTAATTATCGAGCTCCAGAAGATTCCATTATTCGTTAGGCCTCATTTGCATGTGTGAGAGCCCAACCTGAGCAGCAGCCATTTTGTGCCTGAAGTGAGTCACTGTGTCACCAGTCGCTCAGTCGCTCCTATGAATTGACTGGATGAAATGCCTTTTCCCCCGCAGCACTCACTCACACACCGTCTCACTCATTCTTCCTCTCTGCCATTGTATGATTCCATCAATTACTTCAGTGGAGCTACCAAGATATGAAATGATAAAATATTCCTCAAACAGTAGTGATACCATGAGGTACAGCGCTACAGGAAGGGGGAACTGAGGTACAGGCAGGGGAAACGGAGGTACAGGCAGGGGAAACTGAGGTACAGGCAGGGGAAACTGAGGTACAGGCAGGGGAAACGGAGGTACAGGCAGGGGAAACTGAGGTACAGGCAGGGGAAACGGAGGTACAGGCAGGGAAACTGAGGTACAGGCAGGGGTAACTGAGGTACAGGCAGGGGAAACTGAGGTACAGACAGGGGAAACGGAGGTACAGGCAGGGGAAACTGAGGTACAGGCAGGGGAAACGGAGGTACAGGCAGGGGAAACTGAGGTACAGGCAGGGGTAACTGAGGTACAGGCAGGGGAAACTGAGGTACAGGCAGGGGAAACTGAGGTACAGGCAGGGGAAACTGAGGTACAGACAGGGGTAACTGAGGTACAGGCAGGGGAAACGGAGGTACAGGCAGGGGAAACGGAGGTACAGGCAGGGGAAACTGAGATACAGGCAGGGGATTCTGAGGTACAGGCAGGGGAAACTGAGAAACAGGCAGGGGAAACTGAGGTACAGGCAGTGGAAACTGAAACAGGCAGGGGAAACTGAGGTACAGGCAGGGGAAACGGAGGTACAGGCAGGGGAAACTGAGGTACAGGCAGGGGTAACGGAGGTACAGACAGGGGTAACGGAGGTACAGGCAGGGGAAACTGAGATACAGGCAGGGGAAACTGAGATACAGGCAGGGGAAACTGAGGTACAGGCAGGGGAAACGGAGGTACAGGCAGGGGAAACGGAGGTACAGGCAGGGGAAACGGAGGTACAGGCAGGGGAAACTGAGATACAGGCAGGGGAAACGGAGGTACAGGCAGGGGAAACTGAGGTACAGGCAGGGAAAACTGAGATACAGGCAGGGGAATCTGAGGTACAGGCAGGGGAAACTGAGGTACAGGCAGTGGAAACTGAAACAGGCAGGGGAAACTAATGTACAGGCAGGGGAAACTGAGGCGAGACACGAACAAACAAGACAAACAAGAGCGAGAGATGGAATGGAATAAAAGAGAGAGAAGAAGCGAAAGAGAAGAGCGTAAACAACAGAGAAGTGGGCGATAGGCAGAGAATGTAGATGAGCAAGAGTTCAAAAAGAGAGAGAATGAGATAGACGTCGAGAGAACGATAAATGCCCAGGGGCTTGAGACAAAACTCTGTGAGAATGCGTTATCACATTTATCTTATACAGTGAGGTATAAGTTGTGAATAAATTAATTCCTTTAGAGCCAATCTGTTATGGAAGAATCGGTTATTCCAGCTCTATCCTGCCTCAGTTTGTTAGCTAACTTTACTAGACCTCAGAATGTCCTATCTTCCTGTTCCTCTCATTCTATCTCTTATACTTTCTCTTCTCTGTTCTTCTTCTCTGCAGTGGTAGCTGTGAGTGAGAGTTTAATGCAATTATTGATGTTTGTTCATGAACAGAGCGCTGCACTAACGAGAGACCCTAACGAGAGACCCTGATGAGAGAACCTAACGAGAGACCCCGCTGTTCTACCAGAATGGTCATCACCTCTGAGCTACAGAACAGAACAGAACAGAACAGAGCAGAACAGAACAGAGCCGCCTTTCCTCCTTTTTATTGTTCTTTATTACGATACTCTTTGCTTTAGAAAAGGTCTGGACCTAACACGTGTCACAGTCTGAGGCAAAGTAATATGAGTGTATGTTTGCGTGTGCATTAGTGAGAAGAGAAAAGTGTTTGTCTGTCAGTGGGGATCCTGCACTCTAGCTAACCCCACACTCTCTACTCACTGAGGAATTCAGCTCTGAAAACAGCCTAGTGCCCCATCACTACAAAGACCCCTTTCACAAAGAGAGGAGAGAGAGAGAGAGAGAGAGAGAGAGAGAGAGAGAGAGAGAGAGAGAGAGAGAGAGAGAGAGAGAGAGAGAGAGAGAGAGAGATGCGTACTGTGTGTGTTTGAGTGTGTGTTTGTGTGCATTAATGTGTGTGTTCTGACCTGCACCGGGCTCTGTTTCACCTCATTGCTGCTGGGGGAATTGAGTCCAGAGGCCTGTTGGAGGAGGAACTGTCTGGCTGCCTGGAGGGCCTGGTGGAGAGAGAGAGAGAGAGAGAGAGAGAGAGAGAGAGAGAGAGAGAGAGAGAGAGAGAGAGAGAGAGAGAGAGAGAGATTTATTGTTTATTTCACTTTTGTTTATCTATTTCACTTGCTTTGGCAATGTAAAAATATGTTTCCCATGCCAATAAAGCCCCTTGAATTGAATTGAAATGAGAGCCAAAGAGAGGGGGGGGCTAGATGAGGCGGGTCTCAACCTGGCACCTCATAACCCTTTCAACAGATGCATTCATATATACACACACAGGTATGGCATGGTAACTCACTAATAACAGACACACTCTAATAACCACACACTCAGGAATGGCAGCCTGCCACACACACACCATACCCCAGTGCCCACTCCCTCCAAGCTGCCAGGTCTGATTTCCTCAACAACAGATAACTCCACCTGGCAGAGCACTGTGTGGTTCTCCCTCCTTTTCTCCTCCTCCCTGCCTCTTCCCTCATTGATTGCTCCCATCCTGTGTGTCTTTTCCCTTCCATCCTCCTCCCAGCCTCTTCCCCTCCTTTCTCCTCACCCTGCTTCTCCCTGCTTTCTTCTCCGTCTCCCTCTCTCCAACCCTCTATCAGGGTGCCAAGTGGGCTCTTTGCATCCACTCAGGCTAAAGTGTGTCAGTGAATCTGTGTGTGAGCCAATGTGGCGTGAATCTGTGTCCTAGAGCTTTGACACACTGTTCCTCCATCCTACCCTCTCTCTACCTCCTTTTCACTCTCATTCCTTATTTTGCTGCCCTCAAGTGCTGCATTCACACTACCCCTACAAACAGCAAAAATAGGTATTGCTCCCTCTCTCCCTCTCTCTCTCCCTCCCTCCCCTTTTCTTTCTCCTTTCTTCCCTCTATTATTCCTTGTCCTTTTCCCCTCAAGGGTGTGTGCGTGGATACAGACAGTCTTTGTGGCAGGGTGAGAGTTCCCGAGGCCATGTCTCTGTTTGAACACATGAGAGAGAGGTCTCAATCTAGTGTCCAAAACACACACACACACACACACACACACACACACACCATAAATCAGCACAGAGAAACAGGGAGGAGGGGTGAGACAACAGGATGCACATTGGCTTCCTGACTCTCTGAAAGGGGGGGAAGGTTACTCAGTAAATATTGATTTATATGAAAACATGTGGGATGTGGCTGCCCAATCTAACGGACAGAGAACTGTAATGTGGAGTGACACACCGTGTTACCATAAACTGGAAACTATTACTCAATCAGCTTTCTGAGAGAACAATCATTTCACAAGTCTGTGGAATTGTATATTGTTATTGATATTACTAATAGTCTTCCTAATATCTGTCCTGTGGCTGTAATAGTGGGTTGGCTAGAACTGAGAGTGTGAAAAGACAGAGGGAGAAGGAGAGAGGGAGAAGGAGAGAGGGAGGAGGAGAGAAGGAGCAGGAGAGAGGGAGAGGGAGGAGAGATAGAGGAGAGATGGAGCGAGAGAGGAGAGAGAGAGAGAGAGTAGAGAGAAAGAGAGGAGAGAGAGAGAGAGGAGAGAGAGAGAGGAGAGAGAGAGGAGACAGAGAGAGGGAGGAGAGATAGAGGAGAGAGTAGAGAGAGAGAGTAGAGAGGGAAGAGAGAGAGAGGGAGGCGAGAGAGATACTATAGAGGAGGCCCCTGTGTACAATCACATTCATGTCCTACGTGATGAAAACCATCTGCATCAAACACACTTGCTACTTTTGCTGAGACCGCAATTAAAACACACACACACACACACACACACACACACACACACACACACACACGCCTTCACGCTTAAAGAACACTGTAAGACTACCCCTGGAACCCCTTCCCATATGTTGGTTTGACCTGAGCTTTGGCGGCACACACACATACATGCCCACACACACGCACATGCGCACACGCACACACACAAACACACGGCCCGCCCAGCTCTCTGGCATGTGGTGTGAATTACTCCTCACAGTCTTTGTATCAGCTCAAGCAGATGTGTGTGTATGTGTGTGTGTTGGCCCGAGCAGACACGTCTGGCAACAATAATTGTCAATTCTGTCCAAATTACCTCCCTGATTACCACTATATTAAAGAGGCATTTATGGCTTTCACTAACGCTACTACCACATAGAGCTGATGCGTGTTCCTCTAACCCTCCTCTCCTCTGTGTGTATCCTGCAGTAGGTGCTGTCTCCTCTAACCCTCCTCTCCTCTGTGTGTATCCTGCAGTAGGTGCTGTCTCCTCTAACCCTCCTCTCCTCTGTGTGTATCCTGCAGTAGGTGCTGTCTCCTCTAACCCTCCTCTCCTCTGTGTGTATCCTGCAGTAGGTGCTGTCTCCTCTAACCCTCCTCTCCTCTGTGTGTATCCTGCAGTAAGTGCTGTCTCTTCTCATATCCTAAATACCCAGCTGTTTGAGTCAAAATAGCATTCAAGTACAAAACAACATTGGATGGTAAACTTTCATTTCCTATACTGTCATTTGGGCAACACTTCTTTGTTTGATGTAAAATGGGGCAGAATGCAATAGTTTCACTATTTGTCTTTCTCTTTCACACACCTCAAAAAACAGAATAGAGTTAATTTACATCCAGTTCACACCTCAAAAAACAGAATAGAGTTACTTTACATCCAGTTCACACCTCAAAAAACAGAATAGAGTTACTTTACATCCAGTCCACACCTCAAAAAACAGAATAGAGTTACTTTACATACAGTTCACACCTCAAAAAACAGAATAGAGTTACTTTACATACAGTTCACACCTCAAAAAACTGAATAGAGTTACTTTACATCCAGTTCACACCTCAAAAAAACAGAATAGAGTTACTTTACATCCAGTTCACACCTCAAAAACTGAATAGAGTTACTTTACATCCAGTTCACACCTCAAAAAACAGAATAGAGTTACTTTACATCCAGTTCACACCTCAAAAAACAGAATAGAGTTACTTTACATCCAGTTCACACCTCAAAAAAACAGAATAGAGTTACTTTACATCCAGTTCACACCTCAAAAAACAGAATAGAGTTACTTTACATCCAGTTCACACCTCAAAAAACAGAATAGAGTTACTTTACATACAGTTCACACCTCAAAAAACAGAATAGAGTTACTTTACATCCAGTTCACACCTCAAAAAACAGAATAGAGTTACTTTACATCCAGTTCACAACTTAGAAAAGAGCACCCATTTAGTTTCGCTCTCTTTCCTGGCCTTACACCTCTTCTCCTCTTTTTCCCTGACCCCAGCATGCACTTGTATTGTAGAGTAACCCTCCCTCCCCCTCTCTCTCTAACCACTGTGGCATTCTTTCGGGGCGCACTGCACCTTTAAAGAAAATATGAGGGAGGCCTGAGAGGGAGGCCCAACAACAGAGTCTTTGTGCTGCTGCTGAGCACACACACACACACACACACACACACACACACACACACACACACACACACACACACACACACACACACACACACACACACACACACACACACACACACACACACACACACACCCCCCACTGGTGTCAGACATGTTTTATTAGAGGAGAGGAGGGAGGGAGGGTGAGGAGGTCACAGTTCAGCTTGGAGACCTGAGTGTACCGTGTCTGTGTTCTTCTAACTCGTCACCCCCCCTCCCGTAAATCATCGCCCCTGTCACAGCCTTTAATAACAGTGCATTTTTTTATTCAGCAGGATCACACACTCATACAGACACACCCACGAGCGGGATGCTTTTTGTCACCTCTAACAGGCTTCAGAAATAAATGGCTGACAACTACGTTTCTTCTCTTTGATTGGGCCGAGAGGAGGGGGTTTGACTAGAGGGCCCATTAGAAGAAAAGGAGGGGCAATTAATTTAGGTATATATACATAGTGGCCTTGATGTATGTGTGTGTGTGTCTGTGTGTGTGTGTGTATCTGTGCGTGCATGCGTGAGTGTTTGTCCATGCACACACGTGTGTTAGAGTTTGTGAGTGTGTGAAAACACTTCTAAGAGAGTGGATTCCATTCCTCCACCCGTTGCTGGAGGGTACATATGATGACAAATATGCAACAACAAACAGAGCTAGGGCAGACCTCTCCCTGCGTGCCTCTCCCAGGCTTTGTTTGTGTGTGTGTCTGTATGTGCTTGTGTGTGTGTCTGTATGTGTTTGTGTGTGCTAGAATGTGTGTGTGCGTGCATGTGCGCGAGTGTCTGTGTGCGTGCGTGTGCGTGTGTGTGTGTGTGTGTGTGTGTGTGTGTGTGTGTGTGTGTGTGCGTGTGCGTGCGCGTGCGCGTGTTTGTGTGTGTGTGTGTGCGTGTGCGTGTGCGCGTGCGCGCGTGTGTGCGTGCGTGCGTGCGTGCGTGTGTGTGTGTGTGTGTGTGTGCTTGGCTCAGGTTGCTAAAGCAAACAGGTCTGCTGTGATGAATCTGGTCTCTAATCCGGCTGTGTTGGGGCGAGACGAAGAGAGAACGCAGGAGCAGCGAAGAAATATAAACAGAGAGAGGGAGGGAAGGATAGAGAGAGAGGAAGAGAGAGATAGAGATAGGAAGAGAAAGCGAGATAGGAAGAGAAAAAGAGGGAGAGCGAGAGAGAGAGATCGAGAGAGAGAGAGAGACAGGTGGGTACCATATGCTGTAGTAATCCATCAGGACTGACTGAGGTCCATTGTTGACGGCCGAAACAACCCAGAGTCTCCCCCGCCTCCCTCCTCTCCTACCCCTCTTCTCTCCTCCTCATCTCCTCCCCCTGTAGAAACAGCCCCAGGGCAGACAGTGGGCTGTTCTTGGGGGGTTTCCGGGGGGAGGAGTGGAAGGTGGTAGTTGGTATCAGGTTACTCCGAGAGGGAACCTCACTCACTGATGAGTATGGGCTCAACGAAAAACTACAACCAAACCAAAACTACAACTAAAAATGAAAAGCCTGGTGGTGTGACTAGGTGGTGTTAGTTTTGCGGTATCCAGCACCACACGCTGCAGTTCAACATTAAACACCTGTTTAGCCTGAAAAGGAGAGGAACGTGTTCTGTTGTCTTCTACACTACACTCCCAGAGAGAGACAGAGAGGAACTGAAGGATTACTTGTCACACACCACTACTCTCCAACCTCTGTCTTCTGTCTAGTGCTATAGCCCTGCTCTAGTCATGCCAATCAACCTGAAAGACAACTGAAGTCCTGTTCGAGCTTCTCCTCAGAGAGGCTTCAGATCCACCCTTTCTCCCCCCAGGCTCCCCTTAACTCCCCCTGTCTCCCCCATCCTAGCCACTTCAATCCCCTACCTGGGGTCTTACATACACAAAATAAACTTCCCCCTCTCTCTCTCTCTCTCTCTCTCTCTCTCTCTCTCTCTCTCTCTCTCTCTCTCTCTCTCTCTCTCTCTCTCTCTCTCTCTCTCTCTCTCTCTCTCTCTCTCTCTCTGTTTTTCTCTGTTTACTCGGACCAAGAAAAGGGCAGAAAAAAGAAGAGAGAGAGAGAAAAAGAGGGATGAAATTGAAGAGCTGTAACGTGAGCTAGCAACCAGTGTGTCAGTCATCAGAGAAGTTTGGCAGCATAATCACACCTGGTTTTACGCACACACGCACACGCACATACGCACACACACATGCATGCAAACACGCACACACGCACAGAGGGAGCGGGTTTGATTACAGAGGGGGTGACAGTTAGTGGGATTGCTTTATGACTTTGGGGCATATCTAAGTGAAGGCTTGGTTTCAGCCGCGGTCGCTCCTGATGTATCGCATGCATCACTGTCACTCACCACACAAACCATTCTCTCTCTCTCTCTCTCTCTCTCTCTCTCTCTCTCTCTCTCTCTCTCTCTCTCTCTCTCTCTCTCTCTCTCTCTCTCTCTCTCTCTCTCTCTCTCTCTCTCTCTCTCTTGCTCTCTCTCTCTCTCTCTCTCTCTCTCTCTCTCTCTCTCTCTCTCTCTCTCTCTCTCTCTCTCTCTCTCTCTCTCTCTCTCTCTCTCTCTCTCTCTCTCTCTCTCTCTCTCTCTCTCTCTCTCTCTCTCTCTCTCTCTCTCTCTCTCTCTCTCTCTCTCTCTCTCTCTCTCTCTCTCTCTCTCTCTCTCTCTCTCTCTCTCTCTCTCTCTCTCTCTGCACCCAAGTCTCACTTTGTGCCAAAACGCCCTTCCTCATCATGAAAGTAGTCAATGTCAGCCTCTGTGTGTGACTGTAGAGAAGCCTCTGTGCCGTCTGTTGTTGATAAACCTCGGTATTGCAGATACTAGAACCTTCAAACTCAACTCTGGACCTGGAAGCCAGTTCCACAGCATTTCCTTCATGGTTCCCCTCTAATCAGGACTGATTTAGACCTGATTAATGATCAGGTAAAACAGAACCAGCAGGCTCCAGACCTCGTAGGGTAAGACTTAAATGACCCTGATCTAGACGTATACTAAAATAGATCAGGTATGTCACTGTGTAATAATCCTGGGATTCCTGGGAATACAGCTGGTAACCAAATGACCCGGGAATGTCTGTCTGTCCGTCTGTGTTTAAGGGATAGGGGGAATGAGGAAGACCTGTGGAGAGGGTCAGGGTGTTCTGATCTCTGGGTTAGGGGATACAAAACTAAGGTTGAGGTTTTAGGGATCTCTCATTACAGCCTGCTAAACGGGGAAACTCTACACTGACCAGGCCTAACTCCTCCTCTTTCCCTCCCTCTCTCTCTACTTGGGTACAGCCTGCTAAACGGGGCCAATTTCACGGTGGGTTACAAATAAACTGCACACTGACCAGGCTTCACTCCTCTGTTTCTCCACCTCTCTTTACCTCTCTCGCTCTCTCGTTCTGGTTTTAATTAGTCTCTTCCTGACTTCTCCTCCAATCCCAGCCTCTCTCCTCCACACATTTGTTTTCGCTCAGAACCTAGGCTGGGCAGACTAAATGTATACCTATATAATAACTGTACTAAAACTACTTGCTCATACCTCAAACTGGGCAGATTACCCTGAGCTGTCCAGCCGTCCGATTCAGCTATTTAATGTAATGTTTCCGCAATATAAAGCACTGCGTTCGAGACATGAGGTTTAAAACGGCTGCAGCAGGCCTCTCATGGCCCAGACTGCCCATTAAAGAAAGGAAAGGCCGCATTCAGAGCCAACGCAATAAAAAACTCACAAACTCCAAAAGAACTTCAAAATATGCTGTAATGTTTTAAAACCTTGAGCGTTTCAATATTTTTTTCACATCCTATTTTTCACAAAAGGGACCTGTTCTGACTCCCAGAGACCCTGCCGTGCTCCAGATGTGCGCTCCTCACCTCCAAGTCACACAAAAAGTTGTTTTTGTTCAATGAGGAAACCTTCCCGCACAGCGGCCGACTGCTATAATACTCAAATGTCTAAATTGAATCAAAAGAGTAGAAATATGATCACAAAATGAGCTGACTGAATATTCACAACGACCATGATAAAACTGACACTTCAATGAAGTTTAAAGAAAAAATCATAACACAAACAGCTAATTACTCTACTGTTTTTAAAAAAAGACAGAGAAATGTGAGGTAGAGGGTAAGAGAGGGAGAAAATGAGAGATGGATGAAGGGAGTGAGGGAGGAAAATACTATAGAGGCACATGGAGAGATAAAGATATGAAAGGGGGAAATGAATATATAACGTGGAAAAATGCAAGGACTGAAGGAAGAGAGGGAGAGAGAGGGAGGGACGTTTGATACACTCTGGCCAAGACAGCGACTACTGTAGGCCTCTGCACAGCCTAGCCGACTAATTGATGGCAAATAACACTGTTGCAGTTTCCCTACGAACACACACACACTGCAGTTTCCCTACGAACACACACACACACTGCAGTTTCCCTACGAACACACACACACTGCAGTTTCCTTACGAACACACACACACACTGCAGTGTCCCTACGAACACACACACACACTGCAGTTTTCCTGCGGTTTACTCAACAACACAGCTCGTTTGGCAGGAGAGGAAGGTTTCGTTCCAGACAGACCCAACCCATAGAGGAAAACACACACATTTTCTCTCTCTACTGATTGTTAATGTTTGACTCAGTTCTAGCCTGCTGTATCCTGCTCAAGAGGGGACAGGAGTACGAACTGAGGTCTAAGTTGGGTGACCTCCAGGGCTAAGGGGATGTCCTGGCTCCTCCAGCCCAGCCAAGGCTGCTCCTCAGTGGGGTGAGAACGCAGGGCGGGCCCCCGATGAGGTTAGCACTAGACTGGCAAACAGACTCACATATGGAATGCATTTCACTGCTATTATTAATAACCAAGAAATCCAACTAATAATGTAGGCAGAACGCTGCCAAAACTAAACTCAGGAGACAGAGGGAAAACACACACACACACATATAAAGAAACACAAACACACACACACATATAAAGAAACACAAACACACACACACATATAAAGAAACACAAACACACACACACAAAGACACACCCACGAGAGCGTATTGGTTAAACAGAGGAACACTCTCACAGTCAGTATCTTTGAAATGTATTACCCAGCATGCCTGCTTTACCAGAAATAAAAACCTTTCATGTTTACGGTTCAGAGGGTTTTTACACCTGGTAGTGGCCGTAGACAAGGGGAAGTGTGTGTGTGTGTGTGTGTGTGTGTGTGTGTGTGTGTGTGTGTGTGTGTGTGTGTGTGTGTGTGTGTGTGTGTGTGTGTGTGTGTGTGTGTGTGTGTGTGTGTGTGTGTGTGTGTGTGTGTGTAATGGTGACGTGCTGAAGAAGTGTTGGGGGGCAGTCAAGCGAATATTAACGTGGACGACTTGACAAAATTCTGAAATGGGCCCACCTTCAACTTCCCTTTTGGTTGCCAGGCGTGCTCTTGCTCAGTGTGTGTGTGTGTGTGACAAGGTGGAGGGATGGATTGTGTGACTTAGGAAGGGGATAAATCCTTTTGGAGGAAACTGTGATATCACAGCCAGCACTGTGGAGCCACGTCTCACTGAGGGGACAGTCACGCACTCACACACACCCGCACACACACAAACACACACACACACACTCACACACACCCGCACACACACAAACACACACACACTCACACACACCCGCACACACACAAACACACACTCACACACACACACTCACACACACCCGCACACACAAACACCCGCACACACACAAACACACACACACACACACACACACACACACACACACACACACACACACACACACACACACACACACACACACACACACACACACACACACACACACACACACACACACACACACTCCAAGTCATCTCTCTCTCTAGGTCTGGGGAAAAGGGACCTCATCACAGCATCCTCCTCTCCCTGGGATGAGGAGGAGAAGAGAAGAAAGAGAGAGCGTGGCTGCATTCCTCTCCTTCTCCCTGTTGACTTTCATCTGTCTTTAAGATGGTTCCCACAAAGAGCCAGAGCAGGCAAGCTAATTAGCAACACTTAAAAAGGCCTGGGCAGCCATTGTGTGCACCCCACACACTACTGTTTCCAGGGTAATTATGTTGAGAGTGGCGCTGTGAGGATTCTTTCCAGTTCTCCCTTTCTCTCTTTTTCTCTCTTTTTCTTTCTGTTGTAGTCTCTATTCTCTAAGCCTGGAGTGGAGCACTGGGGGAGAGATTATGGAAAAAGGGAGGAGAGACAGAGAGAGGGAGAGAGAGGGAGAGAGAGGGAGAGGGAGAGAGACAAAAAGAGAGAGAGAGAGTTCCCCCTGCTCCATGACTGGCCTGACCTTTGTTGCAGTGGTGCATTGTGGGTCCAATGCTTTTCAAAGTGCCTCTGTGTGTGTGTGTGTATTGGGGAGAGGGGCAATCTGTCTAGCAGCTCCTTTTGAGCAGCTTTCGCCTGACTAATGCCGGGACAGAACACACACACATACACACACAACACCACACACTCTAAACACACACCAATTAGTGTCAATTATGGCCACCGCTTCCTGACGTGGACAGCAGCCAATAGGAAATGAGTGCAATCAATGGTTAACAGCGATCGCCCAACTGTCATCCCCTCCTCCCTTCTGTCCGTCCTCCTTCTCTGTGCCGCTCTGTTCCAACTCTCCCTCTTTTTCCTTCCCTCCTCTCTCTGACTCTCCTTTAAAACTCCTCCAACGTAGTTCTCTCACTTTCTGTCATTCATTCTCCTGTCTCAGGTCTCAACAGTGTGTCTCACAACCCTAACCGCGGATCACCCTGCCTACTGACCTCATGAACTCTAACCCCCAACACGTCACTGACGCTCGGACCCTAGCCTTGTGTTTGTGTGTTTTTGTGCGTATGTGTGTGTGTCTGCTGATCCCTCTCTCTCCCCTTTCCTCTCTGCTGGGTATTCTCTCCTCCCTGTGTAGATCATCCAACCATGGCTGTGCTCAAAAGCCTCCTGATCTGATCTGCCCCTTACACTACAACTATCTGGACGGCCACTAAAGAGAGGGATGGATAGAACGGAAGTAAAAGAAAGAAAGGGAAGATCATACAACCAGAGTAAAGAGAAGGCCAGATGGACAGATGGGAGGAAGACTGAGAGAGAGAGAGAGAGAGAGAGAGAGAGAGAGAGAGAGAGAGAGAGAGAGAGAGAGAGAGAGAGAGAGAGAGAGAGAGAGAGAGAGAGAGAGAGAGAGAGAGAGAGAAAAGAGAGAAAAGAGAGAGAGCAAGTTCAATCGAAAGAAAGGTTGAATGGGATCCATACCTCTCTCTCAACGGATCCTCAGGCCACTCAAACGCTCCTCTGGAAAAAGCTGTAAATTCTGTTCATTACCTCCCATAAATATGACATCCCAGAATTCCAGAATTAGGCCTCAATGTGTGAAAAAAATCATTAAACCAGGAATACAGAATACGGAGCAAGGAGGAGAAAAATACAGAGGAGAAAGGGAAAGAGACAGACATGTGAAAGGCATTACTCTTCATGTGTGTTTCGTCTGAGCAGCAGCAGTGTGTGTGTGTGTGTGTGTGTGTGTGTGTGTGTGTGTGTGTGTGTGTGTGTGTGTGTGTGTGTGTGTGTGTGTGTGTGTGTGTGTGTGTGTGTGTGGAAGGGAGTACATATGTCTTCAATCCACATAGTCAGTATTACGTGATCTTTACAGAAGAAGAAAAACACTGTCACGTCGTCTGCTTTAAGCTGTGGTTTACTGAATAAATAATTACTGTGTGTATGTGTTGCATCTGTCCGAACCAGACCATATATCACACTATCTGACTGTCCCCTCTCCCCTGAGCTCTCAGTTTCATACAACCTCATATCCTCATAGAGCTTACTGGCAATCCTTATTGAAGACAACTCACATTTTCTCGTCAATGTCCTATGGACATCAATGCATGATTTAACCAAAAGTCAAGGGAGTGCTCAAGTCAGGATTCTAAAGTTAGGAGTCTGGATAAAATATATACAGAAAGATAACGGTGAGAAAAGGGAGAAGGAGAGAAATAGAGAGAGTGGAGAGAAGTGGGTCTGGGAAAAGACTAGGGAGAAGGAGAGAAGGGAAGAGAAAGAAAGGGGCCCCTTTTAAGAATGCAACAGGAAGTGGGCACTCTGGAGGTCCCTTTGTATCGTCGTGGTAACAACAGTGGGTGTTCCATGATGCTAAGCAACGGTTCCCCCTTATCCCTCTTAAACCACACTCTGTGACCTTTGGTGACCTGTGGTGACCCCAGACACAAAGTGTGAGGGCAAGGTCAGAGCAGGGGAATGCTTCTAGGATGTGACACCACTCCACCACAGACTGGCCCGCGAATTTACTGGCCCACAAACACACACATACACACACACACATGCATTGTCCAAATCACCTCTGTCCACTCAGAGAAGAGACATTGGAACCGAGTTTAAACACATGCACACACACCCCTCCCTCCCTCCTTCACCCACCACCCTCTGTTATAACCAGCCCTCCATCCTTGGTTCATCAGTCCTCTCCATCCATCCCTCTCTCCCTGACCTGGAAGTGAACCTGAAGAGCGATACAGGGTCAGAGAGGACACTAGTGTCACTGTGACCTCTAATCACCTCCAGGACCTGACTCCATTGGTCCAATCAACTTCCATTAACATCAGGTCACAAAATAACATTACTGTCTACACACACACACACACACACACACACACACACACACACACACACACACACACACACACACACACACACACACACACACACACACACACACACACACACACACACACACACACACACACACACACACACACACACACACAGAACTAATGTGAGTTAATGAAGGATGTAATTAAGAAGCCACAGTGATGATCGGAAATCACAGAGCAGAGATAAAGATCTCAGATATCCACACAGATGGATGTGCTGTGTGTGTGTGTGTGTGTGTGTGTGTGTGTGTGTGTGAGCGATCAGGGAGATATGCAGCCAGATCTATGAGATGATAGATGCTAGATGGTTGCTAGATAGCGTATGGTTTCCTGTGATGTTAAATAGTCTAGACTCAGTAATTGGTCATACTGTGGCAGAATGGTATACTGAACAACACCAGCCTATGGAGGAGAAAGAGAGAGGGGGTTAGAGGAAGAGGGGGAGGATATAGATTTCCAAATTCAAAGCTCGTTCTGAAACAGTCTTTGTTTCACCCAATGTTCCCCTAACTCCCCAGAGCACCAGTGACCTAACTCCAATCTGTGTGTGTGTGAGTGTGTGTTTACGTCAATGATGCTGACTTTGTTTTAGTGTGAAATGTGAGTCACTCTCTTTTTTCCTTCATTTTTTCTAGTTTACAGTTGAGTGGCACTCCAAGAGGAAATGGCACTTCAGTGGCAGTGAGCTTCACTTTTCTCTCCCTAGCTCCCCCCTTTCTGTCCCGCCCTCTCTCGTTCACTCTCTCCCTTTCTCTTTTAACGCCCTGCGCAGTGAGCCGACAGAGGCCCAGACTTCTACAGCAGCTGGAATGTCAGCAAGAGGGAAAGAGAACGAAAGAGCGGATAAAAGAAAGAGAGAAATGCATAAAAAGGGAAGGATAGAGATACTGGTGCATATTTAGTGCTGAAAGGGGAACACCAGTAATACTAACCATGTGCATGTATCACTGAAACAGCTCTATTTACTGTATTTTGATATTGAACAACGGTATGGGTAGCGTACCGATATTAGAAGTATGGGTAGCGCCATCTTGAATTGCCATAGTAACGATGGACTCCAACTCGTCATTGACAGGGACTGAAAGTGAATGAATGCTGCCACCAGGAGGTGCCTCGCCTCCAATGGACCTGAAAGGGTTCTCACAACTTTGACAGCTTTGTCATTGAGATCAGGACAATAATATTAAGGTATGAAACTGCATACAATTCGTCCTTATGTTGGTTATTATAATATGTACATTTTAGAGTATTCTTTCCGATGGATGAGATGAGTCTGTGGAATTAACTTCAGACAGTAAGCTGAGTAGGCACTCAGCCAGAAACGAGGCAAGATAGCTAGCTAGCCTACTTGATTTAGCTCGTCTTGCCTTTTTGATGTTAATATTGTCTTTGATAACTGTACAAAATAAAATGCTCATACTGACAATTTGAATAGCATTTGTCATTGGTATTAGCTAAGAAGAAAAATGAACTACAGTAGGTAACTATCCAGCCACAACTAAGAGATGGCTGCCGTAGGATTGCTATTTTAGCAGTGAAATGCATCATACCCACATAATTATTAGCTAGCTACATAACTAGAAATCTCCTTAGGTGTCTGATTATATGTGATATGACTCCAATAAAATAGTAGCTAAGCCTGCTGGTTGTTGACTACAAGGATGCATATAGCCTAAGCCTGAAGCCTAACCCCTATGATAATAGCAAGCTAATAGCTATGACTTTTGCAAGCTCAGGCTGGTAGTCAGCTTGGTAACCAAATCATCCTGGTCAAAGGTTATTGGTCGCCTACACTGATTTGCAGATGATATTGCAGGTGCAGCGAAATGCTTGTAAGCAAAATGAGAGCTGGTAACTGTCAATGATGCATTACTGTTGTGTTATTAGGCCTGTATGTTGTATACTGTATATTAGTTCTATGTTTTCTTAAATACTCTCTATCTCACTCACTCCGTATGTAGGACACTGGTGGACTGTCAGCTCTCAGACCTTCGTGAGGAGGATGACACTAGACATGTCACCTGTGAACCAGGCAGTCAATAGAAGCTGTCCCCATGGTGTCAAGGACAGACACGGGCTGGATAGACTGGACAACATGCTGCTGAGGCTACAGACAGGGCTGAGGGACAATCACACTCTCACCCTCACAGTCTAGCTGAGCCTAGGTGAACTTCAATGTACTGGAGGACTTTTCTAGAAATGGCTGGCTTTGTTACAGGACAGAAAGAAAGGAGGATATGACGTGGTTTGTTTGTGTTGCACCAGACTGCAACAAGGGAAAGCAGTAATGTATCACAGGGGAACAACATTGTGTCAGGTTGAGATACTCCAGTGAGTGTGACTCATTGTGTATTGGGCTGTAGGCCGTGTGTATTAGGCTGTAGGCCTTGTGTATTAGGCTGTAGGCTTTGTGTATTAGGCTGTAGGCCGTGTGTATTAGGCTGTAGGCTTTGTGTATTAGGCTATAGACCTTGTGTATTAGGCTGTAGGCCTTGTGTATTGGGCTGTAGGCCTTGTGTATTGGGCTGTAGGCCTTGTGTATTGGGCTGTAGGCCTTGTGTATTAGGTTATAGACCGTGTGTATTAGGCTGTAGGCCTTGTGTATTAGGCTGTAGGCCTTGTGTAATTAGGCTATAGACCGTGTGTATTAGGCTGTAGACATTGTGTATTAGGCTGTAGGCCTTGTGTATTAGGCTGTAGGCCTTGTGTATTAGGCTGTAGGCCTTGTGTATTAGGCTGTAGGCTGTTATTATAATTACTGATATTATATGCCTTATTCTTTTCATATTTTGTAATTCCAATTTTCAATGTAACTTGCACTCTGTTTTCAGGGTTGAATGAGACAATGTATTCCTTTCAATAAAGTTCTTGATGTAATAATATTATATTACTTGTCTTTCCTGATACACATTTTCACAGGTGTTTTTTCTTGACTGATTACCATTTGATGTGGTGCTAATGTATGCCATATCATTTAAAAAGTCTGTTTCTCAGCTTTCAAAATATGTATCATGCTTTTCATATATGGTTTGACATCAGCTAATTAATGCATGTCGAGTTCATGGACATTCAGCCAGTTTGGGGATTCAGCCAGTTTGGGGATTCAGCCAGTTTGGGGAATCAGCCAGTTTGGGGATTCAGCCAGTTTGGGGATTCAGCCAGTTTGGGGAATCAGCCAGTTTGGGGATTCAGCCAGTTTGGGGATTCAGCCAGTTTGGGAAATCAGACAGTTTGGGGATTCAGACAGTTTGGGGATTCAGACAGTTTGGGGAATCAGACAGTTTGGGGATTCAGACAGTTTGGGGATTCAGACAGTTTGGGGAATCAGACAGTTTGGGGATTCAGACAGTTTGGGGATTCAGACAGTTTGGGGAATCAGACAGTTTGGGGATTCAGACAGTGTGGGGAATCAGACAGTTTGGGGATTCAGACAGTTTGGGGATTCAGACAGTTTGGGGAATCAGACAGTTTGGGGATTCAGACAGTTTGGGGAATCAGACAGTTTGGGGATTCAGACAGTTTGGGGATTCAGACAGTTTGGGGAATCAGACAGTTTGGGGATTCAGACAGTTTGGGGATTCAGACAGTTTGGGGATTTATACAGTTTGGGGATTCAGACAGTTTGGGGATTCAGACAGTTTGGGGAATCAGACAGTTTTGGGGAATCCTGCCAGTGATGCAACGATGCCAATGTGGTGATTTACAGTTACAGTTAGATGGTGTCCTAAAGTCTACTGTTTCCATTCCCCTTGAAGCCTACATTCACAAAACAGACAGAGGGAACAAACTAAAGAAAAGCGAGGGAGGGAGGCACCTGGTTGTCGTCAGACACACACACACACACACACACACACACACACACACACACACACACACACACACACACACACACACACACACACACACACACACACACACACACACACACACACACACACACACACACACACACACACACACACACACACACAGGGAGGGATTTGCCTGTTTGTAACCTGCTATGCACAATTTAACATCCAGTCCTGTGGATGCAACCTCCTCCCCCTCCTCCGCCTTCTCACCCCTCAGAGAGAGAAAGCATGTCACGCTGTTTCTCGAGAGGTCGTCTGTCGGGGGCAGAGAGCAATAGATCGAGACGCCAGAGAAAGAGAGCATTTGAAGTGAAGAAGACTAAATAGATTGAGAGAGAAAAAAACCAGCATGCTGGAATCCTGGCTTTGTGTAAGAAGAGGCTGGGATTCTTAGAGGGCTCCACTTTTGTTCATTCCTGGTTCCCCCTCTCACACTCGCTCACTTTCTTTCTTTTCTCTCTCTCTCTCTCTCTCTCTCTCTCTCTCTCTCTCTCTCTCTCTCTCTCTCTCTCTCTCTCTCTCTCTCTCTCTCTCTCTCTCTCTCTCTCTCTCACTCTGTTCTTTCTGGGTATAGGATACAGTTAGATTTGTGTCTCCCTCTGGTCTCAGGGTGGGGAAGCAGAACTGGTCTTCCCCCCTCTGCCTCTCTCCTCTGCCCTCTCTCTCTCTCTCTCTCTCTCTCTCTCTATCTTTTTCTTTCATTCTGTTCTTTCTGGGGAGGCAGACAGGGCACATTCCTCAGGGAGGCCCAGGCGCCCTTTTCTGACACGTCTCAGCAATACACCCCTCCCTCCATCCCCCCACCCCCCTCTTTCTCTATCCCCCAATCTCCCTCTACCTCTACCCGTCCATCTCTCTCACCTTCTGTTACATCTATCTACCTGTAGGGCCTCTCTCTCTTTCTCTCACACACACACCCAACACTTTTACACTTCCACTCCTCTCACTACTCTTCCCTCACTATACCCTGCAGCTCTGACCAGAGAGAGAAAAGAGAGAGAAGAGATAGAGAGTAGAAAGGAGAGAGAGGCCGGTCGAGTGGTTTGACTGCTGGAGATGGCTGTGATTTCTCCCAGGCTCCCAAGGGGCCCAGGGGAAAACGGCTTTGTGTTCTAACAACACCGCCCTGTGAAGAGCACTGTGTGTCTGAGCCATGTGTGTATCTCAGTGTGTGTGCGTGTGTGTATGTCGGTGTGTGTGTAGAGGCACCATGGTTCCTCTCGGGTCCAGTGCGTCTTGGCAGGTTATTTGACCACCTACACTGCTCTGCACTTCAGGTGGATGAGGAGAATAAAGGAAAGGAGACAACGGGAAAGTGTGTGAGACAGAAAGGGGGGAGAACAGGTAGGTATTTTACTAGAGCTGTGATATCAAAGGACACTGTAATTGTCACTGGCACGGAACACGGGGGAGTGGGGGGGTGGAGATGACAGGAGAACACACATACACTATCCTACTCTACGCATGGAGAGAAAGAGAGGGAAAGAAAGAGGGAGAGAACCAAGCCATGTTGAGGGAGATACAGTATACAATAGAGATTCTGTGACTTGACTAACACCAGGCTAGGAACTAGAGGAGAGGTTGAGATTCTCTTCCATCAAGCAGAGAGGGCGTGAGAGAGGAAGAGAGGGAAAGATGGAAAGCCAAAGGGTGGATGTTTGAGGTTGGTAAGGCATTTAAGGAGGAAATGCCACTGCGCACACACACGCGCACACAGATGCACGCACACACAGGTGCAACAACACAGAGAAGAGAGACGAGGGCCCCAGAATAAAGAGCTACTTGTGTGAGTTACGGGTCAGAGCGGAGTGCGTGTGAGTGTGTGTGTCCATGGCTGGAGGTTCCAGAGGAAACAGAGGCAGGATGCAGTCAGAAAAGGAGGGAGGAGTGAATGGGTAGAAAGGGAAGGGGAAGAGTGGAGAAGTAGAAGTTCTCTTGATTAACTAAATCCACCTTCATTATAATCCCAGCTGCTCTTTTCATATAGGGACCTCAGCTCAAACTAATGTACAATAATGCTGTCGGACTTTTAGGCCTTCGTATGTGTGTGTGTGTGTGTGTTATGTCACTAGTCTGGCAGTATAGAGAGTCAGAGAGGAGGAATTTGGGGATCTGGGATAATGGGAAACAAAGTGTGGATTTTCCGCCAAGGATCTCCGGGAAACACAGAAATTCCATCTGATACAGTGGCCAGAGGAGGGGAGACACTGGGGGAACTAAAACAGCACAACACCGGCCACATCACGCTGACACACACACACACACACACACACACACACACACACACACACACACACACACACACACACACACACACACACACACACACACACACAGACAGACAGACAAGTCATTTCTCCAGTATGTGTGAGTCATGTAAGACTGGGAAAAGAAAGTGAATACATTTCACAGAAGTACAAGGGAAGATGATGCTGTTTGTCATGTAGTTAAGAGTTTACAGGGATCTGAATGTAATAACATGCATTTGCTTTGTCATTGACATGTCAGCAGGTCTTCTCAACACGCTGCGTGTGAGACGTAAGAGAGAACAGTTTGTCTGCATTACATAATGTAATCTACATACATAGTGTTCCTAAACAATCTACACTGAACAATAATAGAATCGCAACATGCAACAATTTCAAAGATTTTACTGAGTTACAGTTCAAATAAGGAAATCAGTCAATTGAAATAAATTCATTAGGCCCTAATCTACGGATTTCACATGACTGGGAATACAGATATGCATCTGTTGTCCACAGATATCAGAAAACCAGTCAGTATCTGGTGTGACCACCATTTGCCTCATGCAGTGCAAACATCTCCTTCACATAGAGTTGACCAGGCTGTTGATTGTGGCCTGTGGAATGTTGTCCCTCTCCTCTTTAATGGCTGTGCAAAGTTGCTGGATATTGGCAGGAACTGGAACACGCTGTCATACAAGTCGATCCAGAGCATCCCAAACAGGCTCAATGGGTGACATATCTGGTGAGTATACAGACCATGGATGAACTGGGACATTTTCAGCTTCCAGGAATTGTGTACAGATCCTTGTGACCTGTGGCCTTGCATTATCATGCTGAAACATGAGGTGATGGCGGTGGATGAATGGCACGACAATGGGCCTCAGGATCTTGTCACGGTATCTCTGTGCATTCAAATTGCCATCGATAAAATGCTAAATCCATAGTTGATGCCTGCCCATACCATAACCCCACCGCCACCATTAGGCACTCTGTTCACAACGTGAACTGTCTGCCATCTGCCCGGGAACAGTTGAAACCGGCATTCATCCGTGAAGAGCACATTTCTCCAGCGTGCCAGTGGCCATTGAAGGTGAGCATTTGGTTACGACGCCAAACTGCAATCAGGTCATGACCCTGGTGAGGATGAGGAGCACGCAGATGAGCTTCTCTGAGACAGTTTCTGACAGAAATTCTTTGGATTGTGCAAACCCACAGTTTCATCAGCTGTCCGGGTGGCTGGTCTCAGATGATCCTGCAGGTGAAGAAGCCGGATGTGGAGATCCTGGGCTACCATGGTTACACGTGGTCTGCAGTTGTGAGGCCGGTTGGACGTACTGCCAAATTCTCTATAATTATGTTGGAGGCGACTTATGGTAGAGATATGAACATTCAATTCTCTGGCAACAGCTCTGGTGGACATTCCTGCAGTCAACATGTCAATTGCATGCTCCTTCAAAACTTGAGACATCTGTGGCATTGTGTTGTGTGACAAAACTGCATATTTTAGAGTGGCCTTTCAATGTCCCCAGCACAAGGTGCACCTGTGTAATGATCATGCCGTTTAATCAACTTCTCGATATGCCACACCTGTCAGACAAATGCTCACTAACAGGGATGGAAACACATTTTAGAGAAATAAGCTTTCTGTGCATTTGGAACATTTCTGGGATGTTTTATTTCAGGTCATGAAACATGGGACCAACACTTTACATGTGGTGTTTCTCTTTTTTTGTTCAGAGTACATGTCCATTAAATGGCACAAGTGATGGACGTTGCACAACCACACACAGACACCTGCAAGCCCGAATGCACAAACAAATGAGCATGAAGTGCACACACATATATGCACACACACGCAAGCATGCGCCCATACAAAGATACACACACACACACACACACACACACCTGTTGCTGCTGGAGGTGCAGTAGGTCCACTGGGCTGATCTCCCCATTGGTGTCCCCGTTGGACCCGCCTTCTCTCCCACCCCCGCCGTCCGAATGGCTGCTAAGGCTGCTGACTCCGTTCTGATTGGAGGGCGTAGTTCGAGTGGTCTCAGAGGCTGATTCCACCATCATCACGTGGCACCTGGGAGCGAGGGAGGAGAAGGAGGAGAGGACAGAGAAAGGTAAACAGAGATTAAGTGATGGTGAACGAGTGCAGCCATGGCAGTTTGAGCTATGCTCTGGAGCTGGAGTCTGGGTCAACAAACAAAAGGGTTGGGAAACTAAAGCACACACACACACACAGGGGGAGCTTTATGGCCTAGCGCTGGAGAAAAGAACTCTGCAGAATGCCCATGTTCTCAGGGTAAAGGCGAGTGTGTGTGTTTTCAGTGAAAGCAGGCTTATCTGCCAGCCTTGAAAACACTAAGTAAACAAGTACAGTATGCACCCACAATGCCATTCTCATGTGGTCATAGCAACACTTGAGACTTCCTGAGTGTGTGGGGGGGAGAAAGACAAGGCTGAAAGAGTCAGACAAGCCCTATAGGCATCAGAAGACAAGCCCTAAAGGCATCAGTAGACAAGCCCTATAGGCATCAGTAGACAAGCCCTATAGGCATCAGTAGACAAGCCCTAAAGGCATCAGTAGACAAGCCCTATAGGCATCAGTAGACAAGCCCTATAGGCATCAGTAGACAAGCCCTAAAGGCATCAGAAGACAAGCCCTATAGGCATCAGTAGACAAGCCCTAAAGGCATCAGTAGACAAGCCCTATAGGCATCAGTAGACAAGCCCTAAAGGCATCAGTAGACAAGCCCTATAGGCATCAGTAGACAAGCCCTAAAGGCATCAGTAGACAAGCCCTATAGGCATCAGTAGACAAGCCCTATAGGCATCAGTAGACAAGCCCTATAGGCATCAGTAGACAAGCTCTATAGGCATCAGTAGACAAGCCCTATAGGCATCAGTAGACAAGCCCTATAGGCATCAGTAGACAAGCCCTAAAGGCATCAGTAGACAACCCATATAGGCATCAGTAGACAAGCCCTAAAGGCATCAGTAGACAAGCCCTATAGGCATCAGTAGACAAGCCCTATAGGAATCAGTAGACAAGCCCTATAGGCATCAGTAGACAAGCCCTAAAGGCATCAGTAGACAACCCATATAGGCATCAGTAGACAAGCCCTAAAGGCATCAGTAGACAAGCCCTATAGGCATCAGTAGACAAGCCCTAAAGGCATCAGTAGACAAGCCCTATAGGCATCAGAAGACAAGCCCTATAGGCAGCAGTAGACAAGCCCTAAAGGCATCAGTAGAGAAGCCCTATAGGCATCAGAAGACAAGCCCTATAGGCATCAGAAGACAAGCCCAACTTTCTACAATGTCCAGAAATGCTGACTGTACAGAGCAGGGTTGTCTTGGAGAGGAGGATGTTTGATGCGTGTTCATGACAAAATGTGGCTCTGTGAGTTTGTTGTAACACAGGCGCGGGAGGCCTTTGCCATCATTAGGAGAAAGAATGAGCGTGGGAGAGAGGAAAGGAGAGACAGAAAAAGAGAGAACGTGAAAGAGAAAGAGAGAGTTTGGAAAGCATAACAAGCTCCAGCTGATCTTGGCCTGTGAACTGTTAATGATGAACCCAATCTATGCTTTCTGCTCCCTGTTTTAGAAAGACACAAATACACGTTCTCTGTGTTTGTTTCTGGAAGGGAGAACAAAATGCAATCGAGGCATTCCACCCATTATGTGAGAAAACGTGTGTGTGTGTTCCACCCGCCTTGCCTTTGGGTGGAACAAGGAGAGGTATTTCATGAGAGAATTTCTGTTTTGTTTTTCTCTGAAGCAAGAGCAGGTACAAATGTGTGTGTGTGTGTGTGTGTGTGTGTGTGTGTGTGTGTGTGTGTGTGTGTGTGTGTGTGTGTGTGTGTGTGTGTGTGTCTCCATGCGACAGCAGGTGAGTGTGTGAGAACGCTAGTGGCGCCTCTAATGGAATGTTGCCAGATGCTCGTGGAAAAACAAAAGCCCAAAGGGTGTTTGTGGGTGTGTTCCTTAGTTATGAATACAGTAGGTGGTGTAAAAGACAGGCTGCATTGGTTCACCACAACAACACATCCCACTGAAGCATCTCCCCACCCTACAGCCACACAGACACACGCACGTACACACACACAGTTGTACATCCAAATATTGCTAGCCAGTGGCTTCCACCCTACCTGACTTTTACAGGTAGTAAACACCTAATCCTCAGCCTGGCCTCTTCCCTCTCTCCTCCCTCACCCTCTCCACCCCTCTCCTCTACTCTCCTCCCATCTCCTCCCCCTTACCTTGGCTCTCTCTTCATCCATCCCCTTCTTCCTCACCCCCATCCCCTCCCCCGTGGCCCTACAGTCAGATCTGTGTGAGCCCCATTGTGACCCTCTCTCTCTGTCTGTGTGAAGACAGTCATGTGTGGCCAGTAGTCTCCCTCCAGAACAGAACAGAGCAGGTGTAGTAGCTGCTCCTATGCTGTGCTGAGTGCATTAGAAGGTCTTTAAGGGTCTTTAGGCACAGATTGAGTTTCCTTCAGACTGTACAGCTCATTGACTTCATCCCACAGCAGACGCCTCATACACTTCTCTAACCATGAATCACCCTCTACTAGCTATCATTGCCCCTCTCTCTACAGCATACCTCCAGGAGTGGAAGAGATAGAGAGTTTGTAGAAAGAGCTTGAAGGTGAACAAGGGTTGGCGGGGGGACCTGTCACTTTTAAACAGTTACACAAGCATCCATGCACAAACACACAAACAAACACACACACACACAAATAAACAGACACACACACACACACACACACACACATACACAGAGCAATGCGGTGTGGTATACTACGGGGGCTGTAATGTCATGATCTGTAATGGGTGTATATAGCTGCAGTAATAGGAGGTCAAAGGGAGAGACACGGGCATAAATCTATCCTAGACTAGAGTCTTTCATTAGAGCTGTGAGACAGAAGACGCAGCGCACACACACACCCCTTTAAGTGTATCTGGCAGAGCAGAAAAGCTTCCCGTGCAGAGGCCTGCCCTGACGAGTTAGAAACACAAACACAAACCAAACCCCCTGCAGCTGAACCCCTGACCTGAGAGAGAGCAGGAAGAGGCATTCCACTACCCTGAGGGATGGAGAGAGGGAGGGATAGATGGATGGAGGAAGGAGGGAGAGAGAAGGGAGGAGGTGTACAGATCAGAGAGATAAATAATGTGTTTGGGATAGAGGGGGAATAAAGTGTTCCTCTGCCTTTTAATTGGGATGGAGAAGAAGAGAGAGGGGATGGGACAGAACATGCTTCAGCTGCAGGACAGAAAGAGAGAGAGAGAGAGAGAGAGAGAGAGAGAGAGAGAGAGAGAGAGAGAGAGAGATTCTCTCTGGCATGTGTAATTAATTAAGCTGGGTGGATCATACCGTCGGTCCTGTTACTACAGGTAGCTTCTGCAAAGGCTCCTGGGTAAAAACCTGCTGGAAGGCCTTGTGTAGGCACAACGCACGGAGGAGGTGGGGGGTGTTAATACTTACTAAACACCCCGCACCCACTAGCACTGATAACCCTGTATGAGTGATCACTCCCCATCCCACTATTCAGCCTGGTATCATAGACTAAACATAACATAGTAAAGGTAAATCCAGGAAAGTATGGTTGGTTGTTGGGGTGGAGGGGTGGGTGGTTGGTTGGGGTGGAGGGGTGGGTGGTTGGTTGGGTGGATGGACGTATAATGCGAATGTTTGGCAACCCAAAGTTTGTGTGTAAAATCTCATCACTGACAACTACTTACCACTTTTTAGCTACTTTGCAACTAGGAGATGTTAGCTAACCCTTCCCCTAACTTTAACAGTAACTCCTAACCCTAACCCTAACCCTAACCTTAACCTTAACCCTAACCTCAACACTAACTCCTTACCCTAACCCTAACCTTAACCCTAATCCCTAACTCTAACCTTAACCCTAACTCCTAACCTTAACCTTAACACTAACTCCTAACCCTAACCTTAACACTAACTCCTAATTTTACTAATTTTAATACTAATTTAATTTAACCCTAATTTTAATTTTAATTTAATTTTAACCCTAATTCTTAATTTTAACTAATTAATTCCCTAATTTTAATTTTAATTTCTAATTTTAATTTTAACACTAATTCTAATTTTAATTTAATACTTAATTTTACTTCTTTAAATTTTAATACTAATTTTAATTTTAATTTAATACTTAATTTTAAATACTAATTTAATATTAATTTTAATTTTAATTTAATATTTAATTTTACTTTTAAATTTAATTTTAATTTTAATTTTAATTTTAATACTTAATTATTAATTTTAATACTTAATTTCTAATTCTAATTTTAATTTTAATTTTAATTTTAATATTTAATTTTAATTTAATTTTAATTTAATACTAATTTTAAATACTAATTTAATATTTAATTTTAATTTTAATTTAATATTTAATTTTTACTTTTAAATTTAATTTTAATTCTTAATTTTAATTTAATATTTAATTTTAATTTTAATTTAATATTTAATTTCATTTTAATTTTAATTTAATTTTAATTCTTAATTTTAATTTAATTTTAATTTTAATTTTAATTTTAATATTTAATTTTAATTTAATATTTAATTTTAATTTTAATTTTAATTTTAATATTTAATTCTAATTTTAATTTTAATTTTAATTTTAATTTAATTTTAATTTTAATTTTAATTTAATTTTAATTTTTAATTTTAATTTTAATTTTAATTTTAATTTAATTTAATTTTAATTTTAATTTTACTTTAAATTTTAATTTTAATTCTTAATTTTAATTTAATATTTAATTTTTAATTTTAATTTAATTTTAATTTTAATTTAATTTTAATTTTAATTTTAATTATAATTTTAATTTTAATTTTAATTTTAATTTTAATTTTAATTTTAATTTTAATTTTAATTTTAATTTTAATTTTAATTTAATTTTAATTTTAATTTTAATTTAATTTTAATTTTAATTTTAATTTAATTTTAATTTTAATTTTAATTTAATTTTAATTTAATTTTAATTTAATAATATTTAATTTTAATTTTAATTTAATATTTAATTTCTAATTTAATTTTAATTCTTAATTCTTAATATTTAATTTTAATTTTAATTTAATATTTAATTTTAAATACTAATTTAATATTTAATTTTAATTTTAATTTAATATTTAATTTACTTCTTTAAATTTTAATTTTAATTTCTTAATTTTAATTTAATATTTAATTTTAATTTTAATTTAATATTTAATTTTTAATTTTAATTTTAATTTAATTTTAATTTTAATTCTTAATTTTAATTTAATTTTAATTTTTAATTTTAATTTAATATTTAATTTTAATTTTAATTCTTAATTTTAATTTTAATTCTTAATTTTAATTTTAATTTTAATTTTAATTTTACTTTTCTTAATTTTAATTTTAATTTTAATTTTAATTTTAATTTAATATTTAATTTTAATTTTAATTTAATATTTAATTTTAAATACTTAATTTAATATTTAATTTTTAATTTTAATTTAATATTTAATTTTAATTTTAATTTAATTTTAATTTTTAATTTTAATTTAATATTTAATTTTAATTTTAATTTTAATTTTAATTTAATTTTAATTTAATTTTAATTTTTAATTTTAATTTTAATTTTAATTCTTAATTTTAATTTAATATTTAATTCTTAATTTTAATTTAATATTTAATTTTAATTTTAATTTAATTTTAATTTTAATTTTAATTTTAATTTTAATTCTTAATTTTAATTTAATATTTAATTTTTAATTTTAATTTAATTTTAATTTTAATTTTAATTTAATATTTAATTCTTACTTTTAAATTTTAATTTTAATTCTTAATTTTAATTTAATATTTAATTTCTTAATTTTAATTTTAATTTAATTTTAATTTAATTTTAATTTTAATTTTAATTTTAATTTTAATTCTTAATTTTAATTTAATATTTAATTTTTAATTTTAATTTAATATTTAATTTTAATTTTAATTTAATTTTAATTTTAATTTTAATTTAATATTTACTTAATTTTAATTTAATATTTAATTTTAATTTTAATTTAATTTTAATTCTTAATTTTAGTTTAATATTTAATTTTACTTTAAATTTTAATTTTAATTTTAATTTTAATTTAATACTTAATTTTAATTTTAATTTAATATTTAATTTTAATTTAATTTTAATTTCTTAATTTTAATTTTAATTTTAATTTAATTTTAATTTTAATTTTAATTTAATTTAATTTTAATTTTAATTTTAATTTTAATTTTAATTTTAATTTAATTTTAATTTCTTAATTTTAATTCTTGATATTTAATTTCTTAATTTTAATTTAATATTTAATTTTAATTTTAATTTAATTTTAATTTTAATTTTAATTTAATTTTAATTTCTTAATTTTAATTCTTAATTTTAATTTCTTAATTTTAATTATAATTTTAATTTTAATTTTAATTTTAATCTTAATTTAATTTTAATTTTTAATTTTAATTTAATTTTAATTTTTAATTTTAATTTAATATTTAATTCTTAATTTAATTTAATTTTAATTTCTAATTTTAATTTTAATTTAATTTTAATTTTAATTTTAATTTAATTTTAATTCTTAATTTTAATTTAATATTTAATTTTAATTTTAATTTAATATTTAATTTTTAATTTTAATTTTAATTTTTAATTTTAATTTAATTTTAATTTTAATTCTTAATTTTAATAATTTAATTTTTAATTTTAATTTAATTTTAATTTTAATTCTAATTTTAATTTTAATTTTAATTATAATTTTAATTTTAATTCTAATTTTAATTTTAATTTTAATTTAATTTTAATTTTAATTTTAATTTTAATTTTAATTTTAATTTAATTTTAATTTTAATTTTAATTTAATATTTAATTTTTAATTTTAATTTAATATTTAATTTTAATTTTAATTTAATTTTAATTTTAATTTTAATTTAATTTTAATTTTAATTTTAATTTAATTTTAATTTTAATTTTAATTTAATATTTAATTTCTTAATTTTAATTTAATTTTAATTTTAATTTTAATTTAATATTTAATTCTTAATTTTAATTTAATATTTAATTTTTATTTTAATTTTAATTTTAATTTTAATTCTTAATTTTAATTTAATTTTAATTTTTAATTTTAATTCTTAATTTTAATTTCTTGACTTTAATTTAATATTTAATTTTAATTTTAATTTAATTTTAATTTCTGACTTTAATTTAATATTTAATTCTTAATTTTAATTTTAATTTTAATTTAATTTTAATTTTAATTTTAATTTAATTTTAATTTTAATTTTAATTTATATTTTAATTTATAATTTTAATTTAATATTTAATTTTACTTTTAAATTTTAATTTTAATTTTTAATTTTAATTTTAATATTTAATTTTAATTTTAATTCTTAATTTTAATTTTAATTTAATTTTAATTTTAATTTTAATTTAATATTTAATTCTTAATTTTAATTTAATATTTAATTTTAATTTAATTTAATTTTAATTTTAATTTTAATTTTACTTTCTTAATTTTAATTTAATTTTAATTTTGACTTTAATTTAATATTTAATTTTAATTTTAATTTAATTTTAATTTTAATTTTAATTTAATATTTAATTTCTAATTTTAATTTTAATTTTAATTTTAATTTTAATTTTAATTCTTAATTTTAATTTTAATTTTAATTTAATATTTAATTTTTAATTTTAATTTAATATTTAATTTTAATTTTAATTTAATTTTAATTTCTAATTTTAATTCTTAATTTTAATTTTAATTTTAATTTTAATATTTAATTTTAATTTTAATTTAATATTTAATTTTTAATTTTAATTTAATTTTAATTTTTAATTTTAATTTTAATTTTAATATTTAATTTACTTTAAATTTAATTTTAATTTTTAATTTTAATTCTTAATACTTTAATTTTAATTTTAATTTAATTTAATTTTAATTCTAATTTTAATTTCCTAAGTAATTACCTTAATTTTAATTTTTAATTTAACCTTAACATTTAACTCCTAACCCTAACCTTAATACTAATTTCCTAATTTTAACCTTAATTTCCTAACTCCTAACCCTTTTAATTTAATTTAATTCTAACTCCTAACCCTAACCTTAACACTTACTTACTTACTTACTGACTTTATTGTCCCCATGGGGAAATGTTGTTGCAGTGTCATATACACATTTAAAGTGGCGTTTAAATACAAAACAAAATTGACAATACAACTTTCATAACAGTTACATACCAATATTTATTTTTTATAATAATATTCTTTTTTAAAGACTAGCCTGCTGGCCTTACTGAGTCGATAGGAACATTAGCCTGAGCTATTTAGGAGGGATATCACACCTGGCCCAAATTATTGTCTATTTCTGTTTTTCCTGCTGAGGGGTGCCCTATACCTGCGCCCAGAGGGGAGTATTTCAATGTCCGGGTACAGGGGGTGGCTTGGGTCTAAAATGATTTTGTGAGCCTTGCGGAGGGCCCTGACCTTAAAGATCTCATCCAGGCCTGTCTGTTTGACTCCAAGTACCTTGCTTGCTGTGGTAATAATCCTTCTCAGCATATTTATCTGGCTGACAGTGGCATTGCCAAACCAACAAACAATACAAAAAAGTTAAAATACTCTCCATGAAAGATGTGTAAAACAGAGTCAGTATAGTACAGTCTACATTAAAAGATCCCAGCTTTCTGAGAAAGTACAGTCTCTGTTGGCTCTTTTTGTAGACCAGGTCTGTACATTTACTCCACTGAAGCTTATTGTCCAAAAGGACACCCAGATATTTGTATTCCTCTACAATCTCTATATTCTGACCTCTGATAGGTCAGAGGTCAGAACCTTAATGTCACGACTTCCGCCGAAGTTGGTTCCTCTCCTTGTTCGGGCGGCGTTCCTCGGTCGACGTCACCGGCCTTCTAGCCATCGCCGATCCACTTTTCATTTTCCATTTGTTTTGTCTTTGGTTTCTACACACCTGGTTTCAATTCCCCATTACATGTTCATTACTTAACCCTCTGGGTTAAGTGTCCCGGATTTACATTACTATGTTTTACATTACTATGTTACGTCTACCCCTGAGTCCAGGTTGCACCATTACCCTCATATAAAGTGACACACACCAACAGACGGGGCAGCCATATTATCTTCTCAAGGCTAGACCACACTACCCAGAAGGAGTGAGGAGTAGAGAGTAGCACAGGCGAAATCCCCCCCCCCATCCTCTTCTCTACTCACTCTAAAGACTTTGGGGGGATTGAGTCTTTCTGATTCCTCCCTTCTGCTAACTCCAAGATCCCCCTCCCTCTCACTTCCCCTCCCACCTTCTCCCCTACGGGTTTGTGGTGTAGATCCAGTCTGTTCCGGTCTGTCTCCCAGCCCAATCCCTCAGTAATGCCATCTCTTCCCTGTCCTACAGCTCACAATACAAGGATCACTGGCTAGTTGCCTGAGAGCACTGGAGACATCCCAGTACACTTCCAGAACTTTCTCTTCATAATAATAACTTTCTCACACACACACACCACACACACACACACACACACACACACACACACACACACACACACACACACACACACACACACACACACACACACACACACACACACACACACTGCACTGTAGTCTTCAGTCAACCAGGCTTCAGTCAAATACCGACAACATCTCAGCTTAAAGTAACAGTACTGACAACTAAAAGCATATGTATGACACCAATATCCTGTTCCAATAAACACCATATTACAACAGTAAACTATGTGATGGTACACAATGTAATCCCCCTGTTACCTTGGCTCCAAATTCTAACCCAATGTCAGTTTGGCTTTAATATTTTTTTCTCCCTAAATCTTTCCCTTAATCTTTCCCTTAATCTTTCCTTCACTTTTCCTTTTTCTTTGTCTTCTTCTCTCTCATCCCTTGTTCTCTCTCATCCCTTGTTCTCTCTCATCCCTTGTTCTCCCTCATGTTCTGCAGTGTAATGAACCCTCTCTGTGGCACAGCTCTGATTGGCTTAACTCCTGCACACCTGCAGTTAACTCCTCCCCCTCCCCGTATGTGTGTGCAAGTATATTTGTGGTGTGTGTGTCGTGTATGTGTGTGTGTGTGTTTACAGCAGCTTACTGGGTTATTAAGTCTTTATCATGTTAAGCCTCATGTGGGAATATTTATACTGCTCCCTGAATGACTGTTTCCCTGCCTTGCATCAGCTCCCAGGAACACTGCTTATTAATACACGGAACTAGGAAGGGAGGAGGAGGGAGGGAGGGGGGGTGAGAGAGGAGGAGGGAGGGAGGGAGGGAGGGAGGGAAGAGGATAGAGGGAGGGAGGGAGGGAGGGGGAGAAGAAGGGAGGGAGAGAGGAATAGGGTCAGTGCCAACGCATCTCCACATCTCCCTCCGTCTGTCACTCCCTCTTGCTCTCTCTCTCTCTCTCTGTCTATCGGCACACCGGCTCTCTACTTTTTTATGCCTATGCCTCTCTCTCTCTCTCTCTCTCTCTCTCTCTCTCTCTCTCTCTCTCTCTCTCTCTCTCTCTCTCTCTCTCTCTCTCTCTCTCTCTCTCTCTCCCTCAATCTCTCCTCCAGGCCACGGAAACAGAGCTCCTCGTGCAGTCTGATCTCCACTAGAGCATCTCTAACCCTGCTAAATAAAAACCCCACAGGATTTAGATAACCCAGTCACCCAACTCATGCAGATAATACCATAAACAGTCTCACCCAAACACTCCTCCCCGAGGGCAGCTAGAAAAAGCCACAGGCTGAGAACCTACTCTGAACATGAAGGCTGCTCTGCTCTGCTCTCCAGTCTACTTGCTTAGCAGTCTGCTGTGTTGTCAGGCTCCCTGTATCTTTTCTTAAACTGAGTGCATTCAAGAAATGCGTATCTAAAATAAACAAACACTTTTCTGTTTGAATGCAGTTCTCTCTACTCTCTGTTGTAAACACTGGGTTTTTGAGCTGGGAGTGTTTGTGAGAGAGAGTGTGTGTGGTGTGGGTGTGTGTGTGTATATGTGTGTGTAGAAAAATGAATGCTGGCTCTGTTTGTTTGTTTGAGTCACTAGAGGAAGGACAGGGTGTGTTTGTGTGAGCTAGGCCGTAGGCCAGAGGGCAGGTGCCTTTATGCTTTGTGTGTGTGTGTGTGTGTGTGTGTGTGTGTGTGTGTGTGTGTGTGTGTGTGTGTGTGTGTGTGTGTGTGTGTGTGTGTGTGTGTGTGTGTGTGTGTGTGCGTGTGTGTGTGCACATAGTACGTGTGTGTATGTGTAAATGTGTTTGTCGTAAAGAGGGAGAATAGTGTGTCCATATGGCCTAATGTCTCTGTCCAGATGTAACCCTGTATTTCCCTCTCCACCCTGAACTTCCCCTGTACCCTGCCTGCATCAGCACCATCAAAGGCCTCAACCCTTCCCTCTCGCCCCTCTCAGCCTGCTTATCCTCCCTCACCTCCCCCTGCCTTCCCCCTGCTCCCCATTAGGACAGGCTGGAATGTCCTGACAGTAAAGGAAAGATCCTCGCTTGAAGACAGCTTAGCTTGAGGACTCAACCATTCCTCTTTTATAGGAGGGGGGTCCGCTCTGGAGAGACACACACATAGATGCACGCACGGACACACACACTGGCTCTCTCTGTAGCCATGGCACACTGCTGCACTTGCCATTACATTTCGGTGTGTGTGTACTGTCTGTGTGTGTCTGTGTGTGTTTGTGTGTCTGTGTGTGTGTTCTCAACCACCCAAAAGACCAACACTGCAGCACAGTCAACTACCTGTCCCCTTTCCTCCTCTCCTCTGTCAACGGGACTGAAGAAAGGGGGAGGAAAAACATTTCTGAGAAGATGTTTCAATAAGAGAGGATGTTTCAATAAGAGAGAATGTTTCAATAAGAGAGGATGTTTCAATAAGAGAGGATGTTTCAATAAGAGAGGATGTTTCAATAAGAGAAGATGTTTCAATAAGAGAGGATGTTTCAATAAGAGAGGATGTTTCAATAAGAGAGGATGTTTCAATAAGAGAAGATGTTTCAATAAGAGAGGGTGTATCAATAAGAGAGGATGTTTCAATAAGAGAAGATGTTTCAATAAGAGAGGGTGTATCAATAAGAGAGGATGTTTCAACAAGAGAGGATGTTTCAATAAGAGAAGAAGTTTCAATAAGAGAAGATGTTTCAATAAGAGAAGAAGTTTCAATAAGAGAAGATGTTTCAATAAGAGAGGATGTTTCAATAAGAGAAGATGTTTCAATAAGAGAGGATGTTTCAATAAGAGAAGATGTTTCAATTAGAGAAGATGTTTCAATAAGAGAGGATGTTTCAATAAGAGAGGATGTTTCAATAAGAGAAGATGTTTCAATAAGAGAGGGTGTATCAATAAGAGAGGATGTTTCAATAAGAGAGGATGTTTCAATAAGAGAAGATGTTTCAATAAGAGAGGATGTTTCAATAAGAGAAGTTTCAATAAGAGAAGATGTTTCAATAAGAGAGGATGTTTCAATAAGAGAAGTTTCAATAAGAGAAGATGTTTCAATAAGAGAGGATGTTTCAATAAGATAAGATGTTTCAATTAGAGAAGATGTTTCAATAAGAGAAGATGTTTCAATAAGAGAGGATGTTTCATTAAGAGAAGATGTTTCAATAAGAGAGGGTGTATCAATAAGAGAGGATGTTTCAATAAGAGAGAATGTTTCAATAAGAGAGGATGTTTTAATAAGAGAGAATGTTTCAATAAGAGAGAATGTTTCAATAAGAGAGGATGTTTCAATAAGAGAGGATGTTTCAATAAGAGAGGATGTTTTAATAAGAGAGAATGTTTCAATAAGAGAGGATGTTTCAATAAGAGAGGATGTTTCAATAAGAGAGGATGTTTCAATAAGAGAGGATGTTTCAATAAGAGAGGATGTTTCAAGAAGAGAGGATGTTTTAATAAGAGAGGATGTTTCAATAAGAGAGGATGTTTCAATAAGAGAGGAAGTTTCAATAAGAGAGGATGTTTCAATAAGAGAAGATGTTTCAATAAGAGAGGATGAGGTTAGAGGAAAGCAGAAATCCCCCTCTCTACCCCTCACCCCCCCTTCTTTCCCCCTCATTCCCCTCACTCCCCTTCACTCCCCCTCTCTTTATTTGGGGCGGCAGGTAGCCTAGTGGTTAGCTTGTTGGACTTTTAACCGGAGGGTTGCAAGTTCAAATCCCCGAGCTGACAAGGAAAAAATCTGTTGTTCTGCCCCTGAACAAGGCAGTTAACCCACTGTTCCCTGGGTGCCGAAGACGTGGATGTTGATTAAGGCAGCCCCCCGCACCTCTCTGATTCAGAGGGGTTGGGTTAAATGCGGAAGACACATTTCGGTTGAAGGCATTTGGTTGTACAACTGACTAATAATGGTGACTTTGACTTTATTCAGACATCTCTATCTCTCTCTCTTTTCTTTCCTCCTATGCTACAGAGTGGATATCCCTTGGTTCAGCCCAGTTGAGTGGTTGCTAGTTGCCTTTAGCTTGCGGCTATTTGTCTGGTTAAGGCTACCTGTCTCAGGCTGCCCTGGCCCCTTCTCCAACACTAGCAAGTTAACCTTTGGTGCACGGCTAAGCTAATGCTAGCTCTGGCTGGCCTGTATCCAGTGCTAGCAGGTGAACTGCATTAGCCCACAGACAGACAGGAGTAAGCAGAGAGCTACGGGCCAAGAATATTCAGGCTGGCTGGGCGGCTTCAAAGGGCCTCAGGCCTAGAGAGAGACAGACAGACCTGGCCCCTTCCCAGCGCCTACCCAGCTGATCTAGTCTAACATACAGGCTTAACTACTTCTTGGAACTACACACAGCTCACAGCCTATAATGCCAATCAGACATTTGGAGAAGAGCAGGGGTAGGCAAATAGATTCAGCCACGAGCCAATTTTTGGATGGTCGGGGTCGGAACATAATTATAATCATTTGTAAACTGCAAATTGACCACAACTCAGGCCAAAAAAAGATTGGATTTGAAAATAACAATAATTTCATACCTTCAGGCTGTCTGGACATATGGTGCTGAGGCTGTCTAGACATATGGTGCTGAGGCTGTCTGGACATATGGTGCTGAGGCTGTCTGGACATATGGTGCTGAGGCTGTCTGGACATATGGTGCTGAGGCTGTCTGGACATATTGTGCTGAGGCTGTCTGGACATATGGTGCTGAGGCTGTCTGGACATGTCTGTCTGTGTGTCTGTGTGAGTCTGTGGTTCTGTGAAGACAAAGTTCCTGTTTGCCGAGCCCATAAAGATTAGAACTCTCAGTCAGGTGGGTTTAGGAGCCATAGGTAAACACACACCACATTCCACACCGATGAGATCGCTCCATGTGTGTGTGTGAGTGACCGGGGCAAACATACACTCCTGCCTCCACGCCGACCGCTCTTTTTAGAGTGCAGTAAGTGATTTACCAGCCTGCCCCATAGACTGCTGTCTAAAAGTGGAGATCTCCACATACACATAGTCACACACACACGGTGCATGCACATACACACTCAGACACACACAGACAAATATTTGTAGAAGGAGCAGGCCTCTCACACACCTCATTTATCTGAGGAAAAATCACGAGTCCTACACTCAGAAGAATTGAGGGTTATGATTGTGTGTGTGTGTGTAGTTGTGTGTGTGTGTGTGTGTGTGTGTGTGTGTGTGTGTGTGTGAGGAATAAGGGTCAAGATATTGGCCGGTTAAACATCATCCTGTGATCATGAGGATGAATAATCCCCTTTGTCTCCCCCCTCTCCCTCTCTCCCTCCCTCTCTCTCCAGTGTTAGGGGGTACGGGCAGCGTATGACAGTCCACAGTGCTAATACCCTGATTGTATTTAACACGGCGGAACAGAGGTTAGACGGGGTAGAGAGGGGGTAGAGAGAGAAAAAAGAGCTAGAGAGAAAGAGAGAGAATGGGAGAGAAAGAGAACAGAGGTGGTTTCTTTCTTACCATCAGAAACCAGCTGGCTCGACGCTAAGCAATTAGCAGCTAGGTCCTATGAGATACCTTTATTAGAATGACCTTCAGATGGAGAGAGAGAGAGAGAGAGAGAGAGAGAGAGAGAGAGAGAGAGAGAGAGGGAAAGGGGTGAGTTAAGGGGAATGACTATAGGGGTGAGAGGGTGGGCAGGGAGGGGAAGAAGGAAAAGAGAAGGGGATGACGGGTGGTCTGAGACGGGGGAGGATGGAGGGGGATGATGGTGTGATGGTGAAAACGAGGAGAGGTTAAACGGAGGGCCCTGTGGTACTCACACAAAGCGCTTATCCAGACCTCTGTGGTGTCAAAACAAAATGATAGTTATTACACCGTGGAAATGAACAGCGAATCAAAACAAAATGATAGTTATTACACCGTGGAAATGAACAGCGAATCAAAACAAAATGATAGTTATTACACCGTGGAAATGAACAGCGAATCAAAACAAAATGATAGTTATTACACCGTGGAAATGAACAGCGAATCAAAACAAAATGATAGTTATTACACCGTGGAAATGAACAGCGAATCAAAACAAAATGATAGTTATTACACCGTGGAAATGAACAGCGAATCAAAACAAAATGATAGTTATTACACCGTGGAAATGAACAGCTTAATCATAACAAAATGATAGTTATTACACCTTGGAAATGAACAGCGAATCAAAACAAAATGATAGTTATTACACGTGGAAATGAACAGCTTAATCAAAACAAAATGATAGTTATTACACCGTGGAAATGAACAGTGAATCAAAACAAAATGATAGTTATTACACCGTGGAAATGAACAGCGAATCAAAACAAAATGATAGTTATTACACCGTGGAAATGAACAGCTTAATCAAAACAAAATGATAGTTATTACACCGTGGAAATGAACAGCGAATCAACACAAAATGATAGTTATTACACCGTGGAAATGAACAGCTTAATCAAAACAAAATGATAGTTATTACAATCGCGTGGAAATGAACAGCTTAATCAAAACAAAATGATAGTTATTACACCGTGGAAATGAACAGCGAATCAAAACAAAATGATAGTTATTACACCGCGGAAATGAACAGCGAATCAAAACAAAATGATAGTTATTACACCGTGGAAATGAACAGCGAATCAAAACAAAATGATAGTTATTACACCGCGGGAAATGAACAGCGAATCAAAACAAAATGATAGTTATTACACCGTGGAAATGAACAGCGAATCATAACAAAATGATAGTTATTACACCTTGGAAATGAACAGCTTAATCAAAACAAAATGATAGTTATTACACCGTGGAAATGAACAGCTTAATCAAAACAAAATGATAGTTATTACACCGTGGAAATGAACAGTGAATCAAAACAAAATGATAGTTATTACACCGTGGAAATGAACAGCGAATCAAAACAAAATGATAGTTATTACACCGCGGAAATGAACAGCGAATCAAAACAAAAATGATAGTTATTACACCGTGGAAATGAACAGCGAATCAAAACAAAATGATAGTTATTACACCGTGGAAATGAACAGCTTAATCAAAACAAAATGATAGTTATTACACCGTGGAAATGAACAGCTTAATCAAAACAAAATGATAGTTATTACACCGTGGAAATGAACAGCGAATCAAAACAAAATGATAGTTATTACACCGTGGAAATGAACAGCGAATCAAAACAAAATGATAGTTATTACACCGTGGAAATGAACAGCGAATCAACACAAAATGATAGTTATTACACCGTGGAAATGAACAGCGAATCAAAACAAAATGATAGTTATTACACCGTGGAAATGAACAGCGAATCAAAACAAAATGATAGTTATTACACCGCGGAAATGAACAGCTTAATCAAAACAAAATGATAGTTATTACACCGTGGAAATGAACAGCGAATCAAAACAAAATGATAGTTATTACACCGTGGAAATGAACAGCGAATCAAAACAAAATGATAGTTATTACACCGTGGAAACACCGTGGAAATGAACAGCGAATCAAAACAAAATGATAGTTATTACACCGTGGAAATGAACAGCGAATCAAAACAAAATGATAGTTATTACACCGTGGAAATGAACAGCGATAAAGAAGAGAGGGATGCAAGAAAGTAATAAAGGAAGAAAAAGTCAGAAAGAGAAATAAAGAAAGGGATGAGTGATAGTTGTACGTGAGTCTGTCTTCCTCGTGCCTAGAGCGGCCAACACTGCCTAAACATCCGCCCTGCTCTCTGCTTCTGTCTTCCTGACACAGCACAGAGACAGGAAAAGATCCTGATGTGTGTGTGTGTGTGTGTGTGTGTGTGTGTGTGTGTGTGTGTGTGTGTGTGTGTGTGTATCACAGTATTTGAGTGACAGGTGTCACATGAATCAGAAGATTCAGATGGGTGGTAGTAATTCATCCAGCGTTAGAGAGTGGGTCTCTGCCACGGTCGTTGTATGTCTGGGTGTGTGTGTGTGTGTGTGTGTGTGTGCATGTCACTCTTGTCAAAGTGTGTTTCATTTAGTTTATCTCTGAAGAAAGGTCTCTCCACGTTAAGTTATAAAACAGGAGTCTTCTACACCAAACTGAATTCCTCCATTGTTTCAGGGTTAAAGGTTTGTCTGCTTGTTGTCTAAGTAACTGACACACACATTGGTCTGTCTGGGAATAAATGTGCTGATCTAAATGTTGTCACAGCCTTTCATATACTCAACATATATCTCCATGTGGAATAAGCAGTGTGATATGATCTTTTCCCCCAGTCCAATACAAGGTCTTCTGTATGAATGGATCACTTGTGTGAAACATTGAGTTAGCCTTCTCTCAGCCTTGTGGAGTCATCAGATCCTTGCAACTGAAAGTACTACATCCCTCTGCAAATATTGACCTGGATATCCTACACATTCCACTATGACAACCTTGTAAACTCAATTACACAGATGAATCAACCTTTCATTATTTGTGTAGGAATACTATGTGCATGGGCATTTTGCTTTTTTTCATTGTGGAAACGAGGCTGTATTTAGCTATATGAATTACTGTAATTGTGCTTGTCAAATGCCTGAGGCAAAAACAGATTTTTATTTACACAATCAAAACGGTTACTAGGTAGATAAAACAAATACACCGATTTAATTTCACCTGGACACGGGCAGCAAAATGTCTTCATAAAGTGCTGAAACGGAATTAAAAAACGAGGACGTAAAAAAAGAATAAAAAAAATGGACATGATATAATTTTATACATCTGCTTTCAAGTCAGCCACTTTGCATTTCCCAGTTAATTAATAGATTGGATCAGAGAGGGTTTAATCAAATGTAATTGAATAAGTCCGTAATAAAAACAGGGCAGACTTTAAAGGAGACATGCGGGGGAAATGATAGCATGTCCACTTTCAAATTAATTGAATTTTACTACTTTTGAACTTGGTCCAAGGCATCACTGCATTAATTCATTCACACCACATCCAAAAAGTGTTAGAACAAGACGATATCCACACACACACACACACACACACACACACACACACACACACACACACACACACACACACACACACACACACACACACACACACACACACACACACACACACACACACACACACTGTTTATTGCTCTGTGTTTACACCTCCAGGGAAAAGCTGGACAACCAGGCTCAGTTAGTACTGATAGTCTATATTGTTCATCTGGTAATTGTTAGTTTTCTGCGATTCTTTCTCTCTTTTCTACGTTTTGTCTTTTGGAGAAAAACTAAAATATGAATCCTTTCTAAGGCAGTTGTCATTGCCTACATGTTTTATCTTTTATCATTTAGAAGAGAAAGAAAAATCTGTGTTAAAGTGACATGCTAATGAATAGGAGTAGAGCTAACACCAAGAGAAATATTACTCATTTGGAACATACTAATATTAATAGAATAATTTATGGTGCAATATAAATAAATTAAAAGAGTAATTCGTTTGAAAAAGGATGCCTTCAATTCAATCTAGGAAAAAATAAAAGAAACACTTGGTCTCAGACAAGGGCATTCACTTCCCTGTTGACGCCTCTATCAAAGCAGCAAGGGCTGAAAGATAAACATACACTGTTCACTTTTAAAACACATTAATATTTCACTTTGCTAATTCAGAATTCACCAAGAACAACTTGTATTGCATGTCTTATTTTCATTTGTATTTAAAGAAAATAGTTTTGGACGATACAATTGCGCCCCATCCGTGAAACGTTGGTGTATTTAGTTTTTAAATCAGGACCTGACACCCATCCTCTTCACCCCAATCATTTCCCATACCGCGACGGGAGAGAGAGAAAGAGGACTAGGTCGTTACCATCCTTATTACTCCTCATTAAAATACACATCTCACAAAGAAATACCACCGCAAACCATGTGTGCGTGAGAGAGGGTGCACATGTGTGTGTATGCGCACACGCCTGTCTGTATGCAAAAGTGGAAAAAAAAGAACAATATAATTGGAGAAATGTACGCAGTAATAATAGGTATTCACAAAATGATAATTCATATTAAACAGGGAGCATAAAGCCAGCCTCATTTGCATGTTTAAGATGATATGCAGTTGAAAAGTAATTTCCACGGGGCATATGAATGACATTAATTCCCGCGCGGGTTCTGCTATAGACCTGAAACTATCAAACATTCAAACATTTAACAGATGAAGAAAAAAGCAGTTTGGCGCTTTGGCAAGGGCAGATTTCAAGGTTAAAGTATTTGAATGTGATTTTTAAAGTTCTGTCTTGGTTTGTTTAAAGTTGATCCTCTCCTAGTTAAGAGTTCCATTAACTGGAAGTCTGGCTGAGGCTCGGTTTAAACTGTGCTCCGTGTGTTTGTGTGTTTCCCTCCCTACCAGCCAGAGAGTGACACTTCTCCTCCTAATCCACCTCCATTTCCTTAGTAATAACCGTCTCTAACAATGTCTGAATCTCCATTGTGACTCAGACAGTCCGTAATGTGTGTGTTCCTGTCAAGACTGCCCTGCTTTACTGGAAAAGCACACGACTATTCGGCATGCACTAATATACAGCCTACTATGAAGAGTAGACCCAGACTAGACCAGACTAAAGCCAGTCCACTCCAGCCCTGTCACTGGCCCTGCATACTGAGGATCTACAGACACTGCATGGTCTTCAGAGAGATGACTACCTGAGACAGCATCAACAAGAGAAGA